>VZRX01013817.1:45584-125036 GCA_013398075.1 Notiomystis cincta
CTACTGGTAAAAAAAAAAAAAAAAAAAACAATATCTTTATTTTGAACAATAGAAGGCATTGAACGAGTATGTCTATGCCATTTGGCACACATTGGGTTGAAAGTAAGTTATCCCTACAAAAAAAAATCTGTGCTGAAAATGATTTCTAGGAACATGGAAGGAGAGTCAAGGTTCATCTACCCCATTACCTTGCCTCTGCTACTTGTTTCTTGTTGATAAACCACACAATGAAGAAGAAACAAAATCACCATTATTGCATCCAATCATTTAAAGAGTATTCAAACAGTGGGATGTTGCTTGTTTCCATGTGACCCAGAAAAGGTGAACTCTTACTCTGAAGCACAATGGATAACATCAGGCAGTTTTAGCAGATATTTACACTCAAAACATGTTTGGGTCTGAGCTAAACATGTATGTGATGCTTACTGTTACTTCATACAAGTAACTCCCCTAGTCGGTGTGCTATTTTAGGCATTACATTTGTAAATGATGCCTCAAGAAAACTTGGAATTCTAGAGCTGCTAGGACTTCCCACCCAGGCTCATTGAGAATTTCCTCCCTGAAGCCAACACGGACTTCCTTCACTGTTTATGGAGAAAATTCTAATCTTCCTTATGTAATCTACAAGCTGCCTGCAGAAATCCTGAGCCAGTCTAGTTTTCAAAAGAGGAATGTCCTTGAGAAAAGCAGAATTCAATTAAAAAAACAAACATTACCATGGCAGGTAAGTGTGTGACTCTGTGTTGGAACCCTAAGGATCTAAAAATATAAGTGAGGCAATAATTTAATAAACTTGTGTAGGAATTTCAGATATCTGAGAATAACTCTTTTCAGTCAAACTCTGGCTATGCAACTTGTCAATACTTTCCAGTTTTTCCTTTTTTGTATTCCTGGTACAGGCCTTTTCTGCATATTCAACAGTCACTTACTGTGAATCAGTGTTTTGTCTTAATTCTTGAAATAGAGTTGAAGGAGAGCTCTGCAACCTTTCAAAATTAAGCTGACCATAGTTAATTCACTTGGACACCACTGTTCTCTGACTCTGTTTCAGAGGATGAATCAGAAAGATAAAGTCATCAATAATTCAGCTGCACTGGATTAACAGAGAAAAAGATAGATGGAAAAAAATATGAGAAAAGCTATAGACAAAACCAATTCAATTAAAGTGGAAAAAAACATCACAAAAGAATAAGGAACCTTATATGCTGTGGTCAAAATCTATGAAAACACCTCCTGAGAAACAGAGCAAAGGTATTTGACCAAGCCTGGTTGGAGTCTCAAATATTTTGTCACATATCATGAGAATAACACTACCACATTGGAGCAAAGACCCAATCAATTCATGATCCATCCTGTTAGAATGGCTAAGCCTAATGCCAAGAAAATCAGAGTGCTTGGCAATCACCAAAGTGGCAGATTTCACACGTGGGGTGGGGTTATCCTGAAGGTATTTACAGAGCAAGGAAAGCTGAATCCGAGTCAGCGGTGTGCCCTGGCAGCAAGGGCCGACCATGTCCTGCTGTCCTTGGTAGATGCTTGGAGGAGGGGATTGTCCTGCTCTGCTCTGCACTGCACTCCTGCAGCCTCACCTCCAGTGCTGTGTGTAGTTTTGGGCACCAAAATGTAAAAAAAATTATCAAGTGATTAGAGAGTGCCCAAAAGAGGGCCACAGAGATGGTGAAGGGCCTTGAGGGGAAGCTGCATGAGGAGTGGCTGAGGTCACTTGATCTGTTCAGCCTGGAGGAGACTGAGGGGAGACCCCACTGCAGTTACAACTTCCTCAGGAGGGGAAGAGAAAGGGCAGGCACTGATCTCCTCTCTGTGACCAGAGACAGGACCCAAGGGAATGGCCTGAAATTGTGTCAGGGGAGGTTTAGGTTGCACAAGGTTCTTTACCACATTTCTGGAAATATGAGGGAATATGTTCTAGAAAGCTGCTTAAATTACTCCTAGTCCTTTCCTAACCCCTGTGATAATTATTTGAAGTGTGAATATTTCAATTTATCTTTCTTACTTTTCCTCATATTGAATGAGAAAAAGGAGAAACTTTGGGATTTCCCTTGACTTAGAGTAAAATGGTTCTTCTCTTGCTGGACATGGTGTAAGTGAAGAAGAAAGTACACTCCTACTTAGGGTATATAATGAATGTTGTATCATTATACATCTTCTCTGGGAGGGGAGAAAGAAAGGGAGGAGCTGTACCAGGCACAGAAAAACATGGAGATCCCCAGGCTGCAGGTAGTAAAGCTTGTGTTGGTATCCAGGAATCACGAGGGGTATCAGAGCAGTTATCCATGTTATAGATTTTTAGTTGTGAAATGGATTCTTCTTTGGTGTGTAAGATTCCAAATGAAAACTCTCACCGGTAACACTTGTGTTCACCTGTAGGTGGCTAATCTTCATAATAATGTGTGGTTAGTTGTAGTGATAAATCAGCAAGAAAAAAATGTATTGTTATGGAAGATTTCTGCTTTAAAATGTCTGTCAAAAATATCTTGAAGGAAACATCTATATCGACCTTAGTTGGAACTGCAATCAGGCTGTTTTGCAGAATGAGCATTTGACAAAGTTAGAAAAAATTAAAATATCTTGAAAGCATCTCTAAAATACAGCTAATTGGCCCTTCATTTGGAACTATACTGAGAGGCCATTTGTGTTTTATTTACAAAAAATCAAACCTCAAGGATATTTTATTCCCACCTCTGTGGGAAGCATTATTATATTTAGAGGCACACAAGCAGTGTTCTGATTGCACTTTTGCATATTCATTCATGGTATGAAAATAATCTTTGAGTTGATTTTTTTTTCAAATGAGTATCTATCATTTCTTTAAGCAACCAGTCACTAATAAAAAACCTGGTATTACTTTTTAAAATAGTGGTATGCTCATTATTTTTCACTTTTAAATTAATTTATTTCAGTATTATGAAGCATGGGAGAAACATTCTAGATTATGGTCCATATAGGTTTGCACTGATGGAAGTATGGAACACAACAACTGGAGATATTAATCAGCTGCTTGCTACAGTTGGTAAGAAGGCTGATGTTAATCAGTGTTTTTTTATATTGCAATTCTGTATACTTCTATGATGGTCCAGTGCACTGAGTGATAAATAAATTTGCTAGTGGAAAAAGAAAAAAAGAAAAAAGAAAGCTAGAAACATAGTTCTCACATGCCAGGCATGAATTTGTAAACTCAAGGTCAGTAAAATGCAGAAAGAAAATGGTAAGAAATATGGAATAATTTTTTTTTAATTTTTTTAATTTTTTTAATTTTTGGGTATATTTAGTTTGAAAAGACCACCACCACAAGATAAGAATAGCAATCCATGTTCGTCTCCATAGTGATTTCTAATATCTTGGAGAAAATGGATCCCCAGAGAGTTCATGAAGTTACACGTGAACTGAGACCATCCCCTGAGCATCCTGTGGCTCCATAAACTCTTGATGTGGTCAGGAGATTAAGCTGTTACACATCAATCTTTTTTTATGAACAATTACATTCAACAAGGGTCAATTAAAATAGTCTTTCATGTAAATGAAATTTTGTCTGCAACTTAGTAGTTCATAAATATTTCTAATTTTAATTTCTGATTGTATTAAGCTTTATTAATCTTTCTTTTCTCTTTCTCTGTTTCTTCTTCAGTAGGGATGACAGCTACTCAGTATATGAGCTGTGCAGTCGCACCTGCAGTGTGTGGCATTGCAGAGTCACTCTTTGATATAAACCTCTTATGTGGTTCCTTCTTTCCTGAGGGGGTTCTTCACTGCTCTGCTGCTTTGGTTCAGGCTTGTCAGGAGCTCCTGAGATCACAGAGCAGGCCTGAGGAGGGGCAGGATGTGCCACCACACGCAGACAGAAAATGACTGGAGTTGTCTGCTCCTAGTGGCCAAGTTTTCCTTCAGGCACACACAGCCAGGCAGCTGTGGCTCTCTGGTGCTCTCTGATCTCCTCTTTGGGCTCTTACTGCAGTGCAAAGGGTTGACCTTGTATACAGGGATAAATTTGGCACAGACCGTTGTATCAATCAGTGTAAGTATGTCATTGCAAAGACTATGCTAAAATCACCAAATTTACTTCACCAGTGCTGCTGCACAACCTCTTCTCTGTATTTTCACTATAGGTCTGTGCTTATAGCCATGACAAAAGAAAGTACTCTCAGAGTAGAGAAAGCAGAGGCAATGAAATTTTAAAAAAATCACTCTAAAGGGAGAATCATCTTCTCTGGGATTCAGATTTAAAATATTTTAACTATTACCTGGAGCAAACTATTTATCTAACAGACTCTAAATCCAAAATATTCCCACGCACTCTGTTAACTTCAGCCCAAATTAAAACCCATGGACTAAAAAGGATTTTTAAAAGTATTCACATAATTATTTATAAAGAATTCACTTTATTTTTTTTTATGATTGTGAATTATTTATGGCCTCAAAATATAAGGAAGTTTTCAATTTATTTAATTTTTAATTAATTTTTGGAAATATGTGAATCTTCTCATTTCCAACTGTTAGAAGCAATTACATTTGCTTGAAATATGAACCAGTTTTTTCCTCTGGCTGCTCTTCATTGCTGTCACGTTCAGGTTTACTGTTATGGATCAAGAATAACAGGACACTAGTAAATCTAGAGTCCAAAAACACATCAAAAAGGAAAAAAAAATCAACAGTGATATTAGTATCCAATTCGAACATTAAAAACCCCAAATCAAATAAAACCAACCAACCAAGCCCCTACATTTAAAACATAAATATTTATCATAGTGCCCACAATCATGTTTCATTTAAATTCCTTTTATGACTCTAGCAGAAACTGAAGTGAGAATAAGGCAGCACTCAGTTCCTGACAAAATGCACACTATATTAAATGTCTTTTTGAAACTGACAATTCACTTATAAGGCAGGCAGTTTTATTGGCTCTGATATTTGTAACAGGGGACCCTTTCAGCCGCTCTTCTTTGAAGTGAAAATTAAGCTTTAGAGGATCATATAATTGTAGAATCACAGAATGTACTGAGCTGGAAGGGACCCACAAGCATCATGGAGCCCAACTCCTGTCCCTGCACAGCAGCATCCCCAAGGATCACACCATGTCCTCAAGAGCATTGTTGAAATGCTTCTTGAGCTCTGCCAGGCTTGGTGCTGTGATCACTTCCCTGGGGAGCCTGTTCCAGTGCCCAGCCACCCTCTGGGTGAAGAAGTTCATATCGTTGGTGATTGCCCAGACATCTAATTTATCAAGAACCATATCAAGAACTGGACTAGTTTAAGCCAAAATAAGTGAAGAGCAAATAAATCAGTTATTTCAGGGAAAAGCGCTTGCGTTCCAAAGCAACATGTGACATTTCTGTGCAAATTAAAACTGAGTAAGCCTAGCAGGGGTCCCTAACCCCACTTCACAGTATCCTCAAGAAGTTTGGTTTTCCTAGATTAATTCCAGGTTCACTGGAAATTTTTGTCTAGTGTAATATTTTACCCTCACCCATTTTAGTCGACTTGCATTCCATGATATACTTCTGTTATTCTAATTAGGATATAAGCACTTTAAATATAGTTTTAGGTCCCCATGATATATTCATTTTGTTACCAAAAATATTTTGTAACACAATTTTGCATAATAGTATAACATATTATTATAAAATATATATAATTATGTATAAATATGTAAGTAATATGTNTTATTTTATTTTAATATTGCCAGTAAAACATCAGGGACACATTTCACTTCATTTATGTTTGAGCAGTTATAGTCTAGTGAGTGATATCACCATGGAGTTGACAGAAAAGAGACTTGTCTGTCTTTCCTATGTGTCTGGATCAATCTTTTCTTATTATACTGAATTTACATGTGCTTTAGATGTTCCCAATACATGGAGCTGGTTCTACTACAACAAACCAGCTATTGGACAGACATCTCTCCTATTGCAATGAATCAGAACCCATTTTCACTGTGCTTTCCTCCTTTCAAGGACACTATTTCTGGAATATTTTTAGGATCAAGTATAGAAGCATGTGCCTTGTCACTCATATCTTTTTTCCCAGCATTCTCTCAGTGAACGTTTTAGTGCTATGATTACTATATTACTAACATTTAGAACTTTGATTACTATGTAGTTTACCCTCTGCATCACTGAAAATTTTAATTTTCTTTATTACCTCTACTGCACGACAAAAAAAGCAGACGATTGAGTGTCAAGAGCTTACCTTCAGCTGACCTTTGAGAACTGTATGCCCAGTGAGAAAACTTTTGTCATATTTCACTTTTAGAGTGTCACAAGATTTCAGTGTTTCAAATCTATTAAATCTAAACTCCCCTCAGAGTTAAAACATTTATTGTTTTCATTCTTTTCACCAGCCCTCAGAGCACATTGTTCTTCTGTACCCTCAAGGGGAGTATTTAACTTTGATTTCTGTTCTTTTTCCTTGACTCCAGGAAAGTTGTCTGATTTGATTTGGCCACTTGAGCTTATGTTGTCTCTGAAGCCTGAGTCTGTACTTTGGGAGTGTCTGGGGTGGTCCCCACTTTGTTTCCTTCCACTATGTTGAGAAAGATTTGGGGATGACAAACCAGTATGACTCTGGAAAAGCAGAGTTGCAGTAAAAAAAACAAAGAAAAAGAATTGCTTTTTTTAGTCTGTATAGCTTTTCATAATCTGCAACCTAACTTTCAGACCAGGATGAAATTTACACTCCAAACACTCCCAATTCTAACTAACTCTTTCCATGTTGACTGAGATTTTCCTTAAGAATTGGTGGTTCAGAAGAGCTGTAATGTTAATTTGACAGTGATGTTACAAAACTGTATCTATCACAGAATAACTGTACATTTTATTGCCAACAGTTCCTGACATTTAGGAAGCCAAAGCAAATAGCAGACTGTAAAACCTGTCATGTTTTCCTTGAGTTACTAACCTTCAATCTAACAAAACATACATTCAGCTGATTGAAATTTTAGACACCTTTTCTCTAAGGAAGATCATTCTAACTGATCAAGTTATCAGCTGATTAAGTTGTTACCCTAGTGATCCAGTTCTGTGCTCATTAATTTTAAAATTCAGAACTTTCAGAATAATATAAATGTTAATATGTTCTGAGACTCACACTCAATATTTTGACATGTGTTTCAACTGTCCATTTTGAAGAAAACCCACTTTAAAGACAGTAATTACTACTGATTGATTTATTAATTTGCAAAACTATTTCATGATGAAGAAGGTGTTTTGGTGCTACAAAAACTTAATTTCTAAAGAGCAATCTTTGAGAGAAAAGGAAAGAATCAGAACAGCACTGCAAAGGCAAATATAATATTGTATAAATTAACTTTGCAAAACTGGGCATCACACAGCCAGTAATAATTTGCAATACATGATTAGCGAACTACTCATCCAAGTGAACTACAGAAAGGTAATAAAGTCCCTCTTTGGGTTTTTTCTGAATTTGGCAATCATACAATAAATAATAATGCATTGTCTCCTGTGTTGGCAGCATTTGCTGCAGCAGAAGTCATCCATTCCTACAAAAAGGACACATTATTCTGCTTAACATTCTCTCAGAAAAAGGGATAGCTTGTTGTCTTAGTGTCTGACTGCCAATGAAACAAAGCATATGAGATAGTTATGAAAATGCTGCCCAGTTGGAAATATGCATACTAACTTGGTAATTTGTTCTGCATGTCTCTCTTTCAGCATCAAAAACACAACTGCAGAAAGATTTTCTAGGGTTTTTGTGTAGGCAGATTGGTCTGACTTTTTATTGTCCCTGAGAATGTACTGACCAAAGTACCAGTTTATTTTGTGTACATGTATAGCAAAGGTATGTAAATCAGTTCAGAGTGAAAAATGACTTGAAATTTTTAACTATCAGAAAAGTGAAATTTTGAAACAATCTTCTAACAGGGAAGCCAGCTAATATATGGATCTTGATAAGTTTGCATGAAGATGACCATAGTATGAATTCCTTAAAGCAGAACAAAGGACACTATAACAAAGGAATTTCTCTCCTGGCTTCCTAAATTATAAACTTCTCTATTTCTATATTATCCATTATAAAACACTGCATTAAAATTTCTTCTGCTTCTACAGGTATTTTGAGATAGATTTTGATTTAAACACTGCCATTAAAGTTTACATTTAAGTAGGGCACCAAATTTGTTTGAAAACCTTTGCATCATTAACAAGCTGTATCCACACCAATAATTCAACAGGGGTCCAAATTCTATTACAGAATATTTTCCCCTTAAAAATAACTAAGCACTGAAAAAAATGAAGATTACACTTAACAGACATGGAATTGATATGTTTGTGAAAAAAAAATTATCAATTTGATGTACTGTATGGAGAAGTTTGGATGTGTGCTGATCTTTGATCAATTGGTTGATCTGTAGATCTGGAGATTAAATACCTTGTAGAAAAGTTGAGAGGTTTTCTCCTTTCCTCTGATGTCTGGATTTGATCGCATTTTTGCTTAAAATTGCCTCTTGCAGGCAATAATTTCTGTCCTAACATACAATGTCCAGGCTACTCATTTACATATCTGTATCCATCATGTTCTTTTAAATTACATGACGTCTTTTTTTCTGAGGTGGACTAAACTTAAAAGCAGTGGCTCAAGAGCTGATTAATGGCCTTATAAACTGTGAAGAAAGAAAGAGCTTTAGCACATAAGGAAAATCCTTACAATGAATCATGATCAGCATGTTCCCATAATTATTAAAATGACACACTTTTTTAGGATAAAATGAAACATTGTCTGTTCTGCCTCAAGTTTAACTTTTGAAAAAAACCCCCACGAAATTACTTTAATCTAAAACTATTCCTGTTGAGTTTTTCAGAGATTCCAAATAAGTACAGTTTTTTCTTGCTTGTTTTTCCCTTTTACAAAAAAATAAATTAAAAATTATCCATTTTAGTGCATGAATAACCTGTAAAAAACATAAAATTAACCCAAAATTTGTCCTTGCAAAACCCCCACATTTTGATGTGTTTCAGGTCCAAATTTGAAGTTTTGTTGAAGATCTATAACAAACAAGAAAGTGTTTTGTACACAGGGACTTTCTACAGCTTTTTTTCTAAAAGCTTACTGGTGACTGATACCATTCTCTCCACAGAGCCTCAGAAATACCTGCAGTCTAATTTTGAACTGATATACTTACCATATGTGCCTGTAATAGATTTCACAGATTTATTGTGAAGAATGGAGATATTCTTACACAAAGATTACTATGGTAATGATCCATTCCTAAAGCTATTTGGACAATGGTCAGGTGTACTGTCTCATACAATAATCATAATCAACTACCACACGAGCTATAATTAGATCTAGCCATAATGTGTTTCATCTTAATCTCAGCCTCTATTGAATTAATCCTGAAAAGTCTTATTCACTCCATTAAATTTAATAAAAAACAAATAGAGTAGACTAGATGTTGAAATTTGCATTGCAGATATATGAAGTTTATATTAAATTATTCTCATTTTCTATGTCTAAAGTATAAATGGCCTATATGACTTGTTTTCAGCCATTGCATTTATTTTTCTTCAAAAGATATTAAGTTCTCATGTTCCAGCTGAATCTGTGGGTTCTGTTCTGCATTTCTGTAAAAACTTTCATGTATTCTCATGTCCAGAGAAGGGCAGCAAAGCCTGTGAAGGTTGTAGAAAACATGTTTTATGAGGAGAGATCAAATTAATTGGGGTTGTTTAGCTGGTGGAAGAGGATGCTCGAATGGGACTGCACTGCTCTCTACAGCGACCTGAAAGAATGGTTATTAATTTTCCACATTATGTACTCATTTCTATACTGTGAAAGAGGAGTTGAATTTTGGTATTTGTTAAAAATTCATCAGATATCAGTTTAGCTTCATATTTTTTTAGAAATGTTTCCTTTCAAAGTGCTCTCCATCACATGTCTTTCAGTAGGATCCCAATATCTGGCCTTCCAGTTATGAATGGAAAAAACTATATGAACAAGAATTAGATTAGTCTGGGTATATGTTTGAATCTTGGAGAGCTTAATGAGCATTTATTTAGCTCAGAACAGTTTGTTTGATCTCTTAAGATTGATCTGTCCTGGCGTTTAGTTTTTCCTAATTCCTAGAAAATTTTCCACTGGAATAATATATTATCATGTTCTACTTTATAAGCAATGCGCTGATCAATTTTTTCTAAGGAAGTAAAAATTACTTATGGAAAAGCAGTTAAATTCAAATTTGGAACCCTCAGAAATTCTATGTGATCCTACTGAAACTATCACAGATTTTGGCTACAGCTGTGAGATTTCCCAGAATATAAGTATCTGAAATTGGCCTTTGATCTCTTAAGATTGATCTGTCCTGGCGTTTAGTTTTTCCTAATTCCTAGAAAATTTTCCACTGGAATAATATATTATCATGTTCTACTTTATAAGCAATGCGCTGATCAATTTTTTCTAAGGAAGTAAAAATTACTTATGGAAAAGCAGTTAAATTCAAATTTGGAACCCTCAGAAATTCTATGTGATCCTACTGAAACTATCACAGATTTTGGCTACAGCTGTGAGATTTCCCAGAATATAAGTATCTGAAATTGGCCTTCTTCTTACTTTATTGTAAATTTTACTGTATCATGTTTTTCCTTTTTCAGAAATGTAAAAAATGATCCCCTCAGGAATCAAAATAACTTTAACTGTGCTAATTTCATGGAAACTATGTAATTGGATTTATACCTTCAGGATATTGTCTTTCTCAAAAGCACTTCAATGAATGCTGTGAAATTTCAATTTTTCAATAAACCTGCAAGCCTTTTATGAAGACAAAACTTGATGATTGAAAGACATTTTGGCAATGATTTAAAACATAAATGATATTTTAATTCTGAAATGTCTGGTAATGGTTTACTTTCTGGAAGCACAAGTAGTAACTATAAAACAAGGAAAGACTGATGTGCTATGCATGAACAGAAAATTCTTGGATATATTCTCTTTTCTTCTTACAAATGCAACAATATTCCTGAAAACAAGTCATCCCCTATAAACATAGAATTTAGAGGAAAAGCATTAGAGCTTGAATATTACAAAGGAGGGAGACAGCTGCAACTGAATTAATGATAGGAGGTAAAAAAATAACCCCTTTAGAAATTCTTTTAGCATGTTATTAGACAAGTCATCAAATACAGGCTTCCTTTGAGTAATTAATTCTTCCACAAATTTCTAAAAATTTAGACAGGGGCTTGGATATCTATTATTTAAATAGTTAGAAATCTATTTCAGTTTTTGGTTTTGGGTTTTTTCTTGGCTGGTTTTTTTTTTGTGCCTTGTCCTTTTAGATGGTTTAAAAATATCTTCCTATTGAATTTTCTTGCTTTTTTGTCTTCTGACACTTCTAGCTTCCTAATAACGCTATTCACAAGAACAGCAGCTGGCGCCTGCACAAAATTAGGAAAAAGAATATAAATAATGTTGCATTTTATTTTTAATGCATTCTTTTTGCAAACTGTTGGAAAATGCATTCCAGTGAGAAGTATGTGCCTTCCAAAATGAGTTGCAGGATTTTGCAAATTATCAAAAGATGTGTAAGAAAAGAAAAGAAAGAAAGGATGAATAGCTAAAATGAGTAAGTGACAATAGCAGTGGTGTTGATAATACTGGTGAAAAGTGAATCAGTGACACCATAAGCAAAAACCAAAGACATGGGAAAAGGTTAAGGGAAATGGAAATATGAGAACAGTATTAAAGGAATTATGAGATGTAGCCTGACAGGAAAGAATTCAGGGATTTTGAAATTTTGATGTGTGAAGAAGTCATGCAAGTCAGAGAGGAGACTCAGTTGCTCAACAGGTGCTCAGTAAGCAGAAACTAACTCTTTTGTGAAGGATCACAAAATAATAAAGAGGGACAATAAAGTTTATTCAAAGACATGATCAAGTGTCTCAAAAGCAATTCAGAAACAATCAGGAAAAGCCTGAAAGAAATAGAAATACATAATGTGATATTGTATGTTGTGTCAAGAAAAAATTTTACAATATGTTACTACTGCTAGACTTCAGGACTTTGGAAGGACATTTACAAAAAAAATCTCAGGCAGGAAACTGGGAATAAAGGTGAAGGTAAAATTGTATCATATAAGCTGATGGATTTAATGCATGACATTTTAGACTTCAAAAAGAAATAAAATTCCTTCCAACTTGTTATCTGAATGTAGTGACAAATAATTTTTATGAAAAATCATTATGGTATCAAAATTATGTCACCTAAGATGTTCTAGGCCAGAAATATGCTACTTAGTCTTCTTTGAAATACACAGTTTTTAAAATGCAGGTGTGGGTGTTGGTCAACAATGTACCCAGGTGGACAGCAGGCAGCCTGGCTTGTATCAACAACACAGCAGGACCAGGGCAGGGATTGTGCCCTGAACTAGACATTGGTGAGGCCTCACTTTGATTCCTCACTTTGATTTGTGGTCAGTTTTGGACTCCTCACTACAAAGACATTCAGGTACTGGAACACATCCAGAGAAGGGCAATGGAGATGGTGAAGGGTCTGGAGCACAAATCTCATGAGGAGCGGCTGCAGGAGCTAGGGGTGTTTAGTCTGGAGAAAAGAAGTCTCAGGGGGGACCTCATCACATTCTATATCTACCTGAAAGGAGGCTGGGCAGTCTCTCTTTCTAAGTAACAATACTCAGGAAAACAGGAAAAGGGGTCAATGAAGGTTTACATCAAATATTAGGAAAAACTTCTTCAATGACAGGCTGGTCAAGCATTGTAACCTGCTGCCCAAGGAAGTGATCCATGCAGGTATTTAAAAGACATGTAGATGTGGTGCTGAGACACATGGTTGAGTGATCGACTTGGCAGTGTTAAGTTTCTGTTTAAACACAATGAGCTTGGAGGTCTTTTCCAACATAAATAATTTCTATGGTTCTAAAATTCTAGTGGATGTACAATTGTCTGTATCATGTTGTACTCATGAAAACAATAGGGATATAGAAAGAACATGCAATATTAACATAATCATGTAAATGTGTAGCAATAGGTAACCAACAGAACAATTAAGTCCAAAGCCAAATTCAGGCAGAATCCAGACATTTGTAAAATTCCATGATTTTAGAGCTTTATGCAAACTGTAGGCTTCAGGGACTTTTTTTTTTGGCATTTGTTTTTAATATATAGGGAGATTATAAAAGAACTGCCTATAATCAAGAGGAAATAGATGTCATGGACTTAGTATGTCTTGCCATTCTTTCTATATTCACTGATTGAAAATAGCTCTCTCATTAAACGCCTGGAACTTTTATTTTGTTTCTCTGAAGGTGTTTGGAGACCTTCTTTCTGTGGAGAACTAAATGGATCCAGAGAAGGCAATAATCACAAAATTACTTTGCTACACTGGCTCTGGGAAATTTGCTGACATAGAATCACTTCTCTTACACTGAATTTGCTTAGCCCCCAGAATGGCCATAGTGCTGTCCAGTTTGATTTTGTTCAGACACAAGATGATGTTATAAAGAGACACGTTGAAATGAGGATCTATTCCAGATCAATGCCGTATCAAAGAAAAGAACAAAATAATAAAGGAAGGATGAGAGGAAGGAAAAAAGAGAAGGAGAGAGTATAACTAAATAAAATAATTAATAGCACAGTATTCAAGCTGAATTTTTTAGACAAAATTTCATTTTAAATTCCTTAAACATTTAAGTCCTTCATGATTTTTAAGTCCTTTAACTTTTTTCCTACCCTTTCCATTCTGTTAAATGGTGGCATGAAGATCCTTGACTGTATTTGTTCAGTTAAATGTATTTCTTCCAGTCCAATTCTTCAGTCTGCCTTCATTGTAGCCTGTAAGGTTTCTTCTGAGTCTTTTTTAGCCACATTTTTTTCATTCTTACTAGGTCTTGAGATGTACCTTATTGTGTTTTCTTGGGTTATACACTGAACCATTGAAAATTTGCTTCTATATTTGGACTTCTATTGAATGTTCCTATGAAATTACTTCCACACTCAGAAAAAAGGTTGAAATTACTATTACTGTTATTTAATATTTCAGAAGCTATGAGAAAGGAATAACATCTAGAAGTATTCATGAGAGATTTTCAAGGGTTTGTTTGTATTTATAAGGCCAGGAAGTGCAATGAACAAATAGTTCAAAACAAATGGAATTTCAGGTTTCCATTGGTACTATAGTTTTAAAGTAAGAAAAAAATAATTTGCTGGAAAGCTCTGATAAGATTTATGATGTTTTATTTTGCCCAGAAAATAAATTTTGGACTTCAAACTTCCACTTGTATTTTGTCTTTTCTTTTGTTTTTGTCTCAAGAGATATTTCCAGTGTTTTGAAATGGTTGTAAATAATCCTTTTATTAGTAAGTATTTATTTGTGTGTTTATTACTTTTTTTCAGGCCATTTAGTGAAAACTATACAGTTCATTTCTCTAGCAGTCTTGGAATAAATTACAATGTCATTAAAACTAGAGTGGCAGAATGCACAATTAATGACTTGCAAAAGTATGCCAATATAACCATGCTGGAAACATTGGGAAATTAATAAAGCTGTAATGCAATTAGAGATAAAATTTGTATTCTGGGAGAAAATCTACATCAAACTTAGTGGCTGTACTGAGCTAATGTATTTCAAATTGCATTTAAGGGTGCTACCATACTTCCTACATAGAAGGACTTATTATTACAGGAAAACCATCAAATCTTGAGTGAAAAATGACAGCTCTGTAACCTCCTAAAACCATTTTGCAGCTATTCATGTAGTGGACCAGATTAACAGGCATTGTATATTAGCACTGTGACATTGTTAAGACACCACATTGCGAAACAAAATTTTACAGCAGTGAAATAACTGGCAAAACACAAAGAAAAATGTCTTTGTGTTTATTCAGTATGTTATTGGCAAAGAACTACTTGAACCTGAACCATGAGCTTTCCTGCCATTCCTTCTTTTTGTTCTGCAAAATATGTAGATCTCCCATGCAGATCTCTCCATACATCATAGAAAGCTTGTTCAATGTGCATGTTCATCTTTCAAAACATAGAGGAAGAGTAGGTAGGAATGGAAGAAGCAGATGTGTGTGATTTATAAGTCCTTCACTGTTTGATACAGTCTGGTTTTGGGGAGGAAAGAAAAAAATCTGCTGGTTAAGAGAAGAAAAAAAGAAAGCTTGAGACAAGAAAAAAGGAAAGCATTGTGGACCAGAAAATTTGAAATTTTCTGTAAGTTTATTTTCTGATTTCAAATCTTACTGTACTTTAATGTACACTGTCCTTTAGTGAATCATGTACTTCTTTTGATTCATTAGTGTCATGCCAGTCATTCAAAGGAGCATTAAGTTGACAGATACTCTAGTTCAGAAGTTTATACAGTGTCATGCTTGTACTCCCTTGCAGAGCAAGATATATCTGTCTTTCATGATCTCTGGAAGTGAGAAAAGTCATTGCTGGGATGTCACCAGCTTTTAACAGGCTTTCCAAACCCTTAGGCGATGAAGTCATCCATATTTCACCTAAAATAGTAGAATATTTGCAGTCACTTTAAGGTCATTCTAAACTATGCCAGGTTTATGTCTCAAACAGATCTGTAACCCATTTCTATTTCCTCCCCCCATGAGTGGCATATGCAGTTAAATGTTGGCACAAATTAACAAGGTCCAGAGCAATGAAACATGATTCTCTTTCTTTAATACAGACAACCACAGCTTTTCTTCTCAGCACCTACCCAACCAAGAAGGACTGGATCTCAGCCACTGACAATTTTTCCCATACAGATGGTTTGGATACCTTATAGTGTCTCAAAAGGCAGCTGAATTCATTCAAAATTAATATATTTTTGACAATATAAAGAAATATTATTCCAGAAGATGAAATATTTCTCAGGGGAAAAAAAAAAGTTTAATAACAACAATAGTAATAATGGAGGCGTTTCATGCTTTTTCAATTAAAAAATGTTTTTGTTTATTTGTTTATTTTCTTGAATGAATGGCATGACTTTAAAGACATATTCATGGAAAGGTTTTTTTATCCCCATTCGCAAAAGCATCAGGAAAAGTGTCCTGGTGTGAACTATGACCTGGTAGGCAGGACATTCGATGGAATATGTGAAACTCTGGAAGAAATCCTTTCTCTGATGGATTTTGAGCATTTCTCTGAGAGGCACTTCACAGGTAGTTTGTTTCCATCTCACTGAATCATTGGCTTGTCTCCTGAGGAGTCTGTTTTATGACAGAGTACCTTTTACCTTCAGCATTCCTGCAGCCTCCCCACGTGATGCTCAGAAACACTTAACAGAGGAAGAAGGCTATCCTACCTCAGAAAAGGCTCCACACCTTCCTACAAGTGATCTGGGGCATTGGAGCTGCTTTCATATTCTCTGTGATTAGTATAACAACAGGCCTGAACAAAGTGCTTTACCAAAACTTCTTGCTAATTCCCCATTGGCAATTTAGGAATGCATTAGGAGTTGTCTGATATATTTAATAGCTTATTGTTTATTATTTTGAAGATTCCTGAATTTTTTTTCTTACTCCTTGTTTATTCTGAAAAAAAATCTTACTCTGGGAGAATAGATGCAATGTGATAGATATATGCTCATCAGGAAATGGACTGGAATATCTTCAAAACACTATTTTCTTGACATTGAGACTAAGTTTTATTTCCATATTTTATAGGCAATCTGTGAATAAAACAGAAAAAATACTATTTATGTTATGCATTAATAGTTCTCTGAACAAAAAATTATCCTTTAAGTAATGAAAATTCAATGAGTTTACATAAAACATAAATTTAAGAACAATACTTTTTTTTTCAACTGAGGCCCTAACCAAATGACCAAATGGCTGTTGTGCTTAAATAGTAAAAGAGCATTGTGAAATTCTGGAAAAGATTAAACAATGTTTTAAGCAGAGCCAGGTTAATACTAATTTCATTTTACAAGGCACTGATTAAGACCTTGTTCAGAATGCTACATACAATTCTGGTCACCTATTTTCAAGAAAAATTAACATAATAAAGGAGCAGGTGTAGGAAACAGCAATTATGGTAATTAGGAGAGTGCAATATTTATCTGAACAAGAAAGGTTTAGAACTTGGTTTACTCAGCCTCAGCTAAAAAAAAAAGATAAGGAATTTGGTGTTGACTAATGCATTCAGGGGTAGATGTAAAAGAAGGAATAGAACTACTTAAACCTAAAACTCAGTACAGATACCTGACCAAAGCAAAGTACATGAGAGAGTCAGGTATAAAGTTGAAATTGGAAATTAGGAGATCTCTCACCAGCTGGAACTGCAAAGGTCTTTCAAACTTGGCAGCAGAGAAGAGATATTTTAAGATTCAAGTGCTGCAGGAGTAAAGTTTGTAATTGATTTTTTTGTTCATTATGACTGGATATGTGATATTAGTGGTTACAATGGCTCTTCTGGAGGTTCATGTTGAAGACACAAAGGACTGGATCAATGTTTGTGATTTGCCCTGTATTAATCTAATCCAAATGGAGGGAGGGGGCTGGCTGTTCTGGTTTAGCAAATTCTCAGCTACTATGGGAATGATGACCTTGAAAAATTCTGCTGTCTTTCTCTGAGACAGCATGACTACCACACTTGGTGGTAGTTTTACATTTGTTAGATGTACTTTAGTAATCTTACTGGAAAATATTAATTATGAGTCTTATGAGGATGCAGATATTCTTGGACAACCTATAACTACTCAAAGGCTGGCTGCAATTATAGGAGGACTGAAACAAAACAAAAAATTGAATCTATCCAATCCTGTTTCACATCATCTTTCCCACTTCCAGCCTTCATAGGAGAAACTGATGTTGAGTCTTACAATCCCCAAGTACTAATTTATTAAAATTTAACATCTTCGCCAATACCTGATTCAAGACTACAACAGTATTGCCATTAAAAATATTCAATAAATTTTATATCCAGTGATTTGCTACACAAACAGTTTTTTTTTCTGTGATATTTTCTGCTTCATGATTAATTGCACATAGTCATTTTATTCGGTAACAGTTTCAAAACTATTGTATTAAGCATTGCTTTATGAATGATGTGATGCTTTTTTTGATATTGGAAGACTTGATATTGATTTTTTTTAATGCATGTAAGTATCAGAATTTAGTATTTTATTGCCCCCACTAATTTTCATAAAATTTTTGACTGAACTCTGCAATTTGAATAAATGACTTCCTAATATTGTGGTTCTTTTCTGACAGGGTGGAGGCAGAAAAGTTTTCTTTGTACTCAAAGAGTTACATTTGAATGCCTGAGGAACACATTTGATGTCACTATTTCACTGTTTAGCAATTGTGGTGGAAATAGTATTTTTAAAGCTGATGTTGGGGTTATCAGGCAGTGATACTGTGTCCCTTTAAATGAGAAATATAATACATATTTTCCTTAAAAGTTAATGTCACACAACTTCTCACAGATTTAAAAGTAGGAGTATTAGGAAGTATTATTCTGAAGCAGGGTCTTAAAATGTAGAGGTTATGACTCATAAAAATAATTGTAACTATAATAACCCTTTCATATATATAAGACACTCATGGTTTAACCCCACCTGATAACTGAGAACGACACAGCTGCTCACTCACTTCCACTGGTGGGATGTGGAAGATGATCAGAAAAGTAGAACTAAGAAAACTCATGGGTTGAGATAAGGACAATTTAACAGATAAAGCAAGAGTCATGCACGCAAGGAATTTATTCACTACTTCCCAGATTCTGCCCTAATAAGAGAAAATGAACTGAACAAATATATCTTTGAGCTATTTTACTGCTTGCCACTTAAAGCTGGCTATATAAAACTGTTTGTTTAGAGCTCTGATGACCATTTTGGTAACTGTTCCAGACTCTTTGGTTTGTTTTTATTTTTTGCTTTTCATCTCTGTGGTTTTTAGCAATTGCTGAAAGTGAACTCTTCATCTTGTCTGGGAGGAGATGTAAGTAAGCAGCAAAAGCAGGTGAAGTTGTGCTTGTGAGACACTCTCCTGTATTTCCAAATTTGCCAGGAGAACATTCCTTGCAAGAAATAGTACCATGGGTGTTTTTCTTTACTAGTTTTCTTGTTTCTAGAATGTCCTTACCTGCCACTGAATAACAGTGTTGAGATTGTTAAATCCAAACCTACAATAATGCCATTATGAATGGACACTGGAGAAAAGCTGTCCAATGCTTTTAGCATTTCATGCTTTCATTAGTCTTGTACAAAGTATTGGTGGTTTTAAGTTTATCTTCTTGACATTATTTTGATATGCAATTCTTAAGCTGATTCTAGTGAGGAATATAATGTGAAAGACTATATATATGTTTCCCAGGAGACAAGAGAGCTAGGCTTTCTTTTCTATAGTAAGATACAACAATTGATCCTTTCCACACATCCAGAATATTGTCCTGTTTATCTGTCTGCATCATGCTGTCATGATTGGTCCTAGAAATCTATTCGGCAGATTTCTGGATAACCATTTTTTTCATCAAACTACATGAAATACTCTGGGCTGGGAGAGAAATGGAAATGTTAAACTTAATTAGCAAAACATGTTGCTAATGCACCTGTAATAAGTGCAGCAGGTCTGAGCCATTGCATATTAATTTCTAATATTAAGTTCAGCCACAGGCAAAATCTGCAACATTACCCACATTGTCACTGCTTGAAGTGCACTTACTTAAATTTCAGAATAACCATCCGTAATACAGCATCCATTCAGTTCTCTGCCTTTTGCCTTTTAACATACCTTTAAAATCCCAAGTAGAGAATTCTGTTAATTTTTTTGACCCTGTAGTGTCATATTTATTTTAGCATTATGGAGAAACAGTGTTTTGTTTGAAATTTTGACAGTTAATGACAGAGACAACAGTTTGATCAGTGATACTCAAACTATCATTAAGCAAACTCTTTTGGATACTGATTGCATTATGGCTGTGGGAGTACAGAACTCTGGGCTACTAAAGCCATCCAGATCCTTGTGAAAATTAAACAACCGGTTTATGGTGAATTCTTTGTTTCAGTGGCTTTAAGAATAGCAGTTTCTCAGCCACCAGTTTAAATCACTCACCTTCACAAATTTGCAATGAAATACTGGCTGGCACAGGCCTGGGAAGCAAAACCAGTAGCTAGCTAAATAGTTTCACAGGCCAGCCTGATACCATAAAGTGATAAAGAAAATACAATATGGTGAGATTTTTCTGAGATGAATGTCAGCAAGCAGTTGTGATTACCAATGATAATCATTTGTCAAAATTATGAAGCAGAAGCCACGCAGAGAAAGTAACACAGATGAATTCCTCAGTCTGGAAGAGGCACTAGAGCTGCTGCTCTCCCCTGTCTCTGGAGGCAGCAGGCATCATGGCACATTCCTGACATCTCTGTGCACCTGAGGTGTCACAGCCAGTGTGACCACGGGCAGGGAACCCTCAAGAAGGGCTGATCGATGCTGTGGCTTCAGAAGGGGATGGGAGGCATGGGGGCACATTTCCCTTGGGCTCATGGTGATGCTTCTAATGCTTCTTTCTTCTTCCTGCACAGCTCACCACCACAAGCACCACCGAGCTCAGCTTGCTGATCTTCTGTCAGTTATGTGTGCTTATGAGGCCCTGGAATTTGACACTTGTGGGGCCTTGTGCTGTGTCTCTATGAAAGAGGGGGCTCATATAGGTGTGAGATGCAAGTATGACATAGTGAAATTAAAATATTTTTTATTAATAACATATGATGCTGGAGAGTCCTGCCTATCATGGCTTATACTAGCTGAAGATTTAGAGATGCCTTTGTAGCTGCCCTGATAACTGCTTTAAATTTTCCCTTTCTAAAAGGGAAAATGATGTTGATAAGAGAGTAATATCCTTCAACAACAGAATTGACAGACAGTCAATACTCAAAAGTAGAAACATTATCCATCTAGTGACCCATTAATCTTGATCTGTATCCCACAGTGAAAATTAAATTTGCAACTACCTTCAGTGTTAGACACATAAATAATAAAATTAAAGCTTTTCCTGGTGTAATTCTGAGTTAATAATACCTGTTCTGGCAAAAAAATTATAAAGTCATGCAGAATAAGGAAATGGGCAGAATATATTAAAAAAAAATCATCCCAGTCTTATCCAGGTATTTTCATGTGAAATACCTAGATCTGCCCACCGAAATAAGAGACATCAGTCATAGCAACTGATAATTTAAACTAGGCATTTAAAAATAAATTTAAAAAATAAATAAATAAACAACTCACCCAACCCTGTATTGTACATTACATGGACTGTGCTAGACTGCAGGTGTGGAAGGAAAGAAATATTTCAGAGTATCCATTAAAGGGCCTCTGCACCTTTTTTCTCTCTTTTTTTTTCTGTTGCAGATTTTGCTCACCTATTTCCTTTCTCGTAGTTATTTTGATTCTTCTATCTCATTTGTACTTCTGGTGGTCTAATCTCTAAGGCAGAGCTCCATTCCTCTAGATGGTATTAGCAGAATCAGGTCACGTGCAGCAAATCCAATTCCTTTAGAGTTATCTCTAGGGAGGAGAGGACTATTACACTGCACTCCTTAAAATTCAAAGTTCACACGTCACCAATAACCCAAAAAGTCCAGAAAGAGTAGTTACAGACCCTCAGCCCAGACATTTTCAGTCACAATTTTCAATCTTGAATCACAGACTGCTATTGTTTTTATTATCAGAGCAAGAAAAAACGAAAGGATATCATCCTTTGGAATGAACTTCTTTCTGATGTATATTGTTTTAGAAAGAGAAAAATATCATGCAAATGTAAAAAGATTAGTGTTTTTTCCTTTCTTTTGGTGTTCTATTTAACATTTAAATTGTTTCCAAGAAACTAGTCAATACTTTAAATTTATGAAATATTTAATTTTCTAGTTCAGTCAGCTGCACAAGTAAAGGTGCAGAACATCACAATTAGTCTCATATTAAGTTTTTTCTTTTTAAATTTCCATAATATAAGTCTTCCAGTAAGGAAATTTTGCTTTCTATATATGTTTTTATACCTTCCTCGCTCTCTTTCTTGTTGCCTTCCCTTCCCAGTCCCTCATCCTCTTACTTTCTCCTTCCCTTTCTTTCCCATGAAGAAAGCAGCTGAGGAAGCTGTGACTCAGAACCTTTTTAGAAATCCAATCTTTGACCCTCTTAAAGGTCCCTATGGAGTTTTTGTTGAACTTCTTAATTGTCTGGTTGCTTATGAAATCACTGACTGTGTTTCTGTGAATAATGCATACATAACTGAATTCTTTAAAGCTTTGCTTTCTTGGTGATTAAGCCTTTTTCTCCCCTTGAATCTCACTGCAGGGGAGTTAACTTCAAGTGAGAACATACTTTCTTTTTTCTTTTCTTAAATGTACCATCAGAGTAAAATAAAGATTACCTTTTTTTAGCTGACTTCACAAAAATTATACCTATTCATTTCATAAATCCCAACTTCTTGATCAAAATGAAGTCAAGTCAATCCTCCCCTAGCTACATATTACTATTTCTCTCATCTCTTTTCTGCAATTAATCTTAATTAATTTTTCTTGTAAACCTCAGGGCTGCGACATATGCTATAACTAATTAAAAAAAAAAACATTCTAGAAGTGTAATATGAAAAAAACCTTAAAGATCAGTTTGTGTTTGACCTGTATGGGAGAGCAGGAAGAACAATGGGCAGCCATACTGGCAGACAATTATTTTGAAATGTATTAAGTTCCCTGCTCTTTGGAAACTTGGCCCAAGGAATGACAGATATGAATGTTTTGGAATTCAACATATTTTCCTTTTTTCTCCTTGTATAGCTGAGACCAGCCTGAAGTATTTCTTTTTTCTCTATCCACTGGATAACATTATTGCTCTCTGTGCCACTTCATGAAATCAATCATTTAACAGGAGAGGCTAACTTACATTTAAGGAGCAGAACGAGATGGAGACTGGGAAATAAGGGAACTAAACAAAGAAAATAACATTTCCATGGTATGAGCAAAAAGAAGCGGATTCTGTGTTGAACAATATAGGAAATATAAGATATTTGGATTACTATACCTCACACAAAACCAGAGGATGTTGGCTGAAAACATGCAAAAACTGGAGGTATGCATAGTCACATGGTGGAGAATGAAATGTTTATTTGGCTGAAAATATCCCAGATAGGTCATGGTTTATTGATGCCATATTTCCAGCTTGCTTTCTTGTTTTTCAAGCTATTTTTTCCCACCAGGAGCTACTCATCTGTAGTGTGTATAAGTGCACTGTAGAGTATCCTGAGCTAACTTCAGAGGTGTGTTGTGCTTAAAGCTGACCTGAGCTGACCTGAATGATCTGGAAGGACTGAGAGCTGTCCAGCTCCATCTTGTATGGGCATGGTCACTGAGAGTACTGTGTGTCTACAGAGTTATGTTTATAGTATAAAACCCACAAAATCCAGGAATTTAACATCAGATTCTGCAAAAAATTACTTTCATTTAAAGCTTATTAAATGTCATAGCTTTTGGTAACTGTGATTGGTAAATGAGAACAACATGGAAGAAACATGAAGAATGAAAAAAAAACATACTTGAAATACACAGTAAAAATAAATCTCTGTCACTTAATTTTTGTCAGCAACTTACTATATGTTCTTTACTACTGTTTGAGGTTAGCTTTTTTCTCCATTTCTTCTTGTTTTTACAAGTAAAATTGCCTAACCTTAGTACTGGAAATTAATTTAATAATGCAGCTAGGAATCTTTGTACAAAACATGATTAATTTCGTTCATGTCTTAAGAAATTAGGAGCGTCCCCAATGAAGTTTTGACCTTGGAGTAAAATCTGTGACTGAATGCCACTGAAGTGGTCAAGTGCCTCCATCTGTGTCTGCTCACAGCTTGGCAAAGAGAAGCCAGAATGCTGGTGTTATATTACACCACTGGAATAAAGAGGGAGAAGCAGCTTAGAACAGGAGTCTTGACCCCAGTGTTCCATGAGCTCTCTGGACTGACAGCAGCATCCTTCTTGATCCAGTTATACCCTTCCTTCTCCTGAAACAGCAGATTCTCTGATGGGGCTGCTGATGTGGAGTGGGAAGGCTGTGGATCCATGAATGGTCTGTGCTGCCAAAGGCATCACAGTTTCACTGTGCTTGTTCCTCTAAGTGTATGGAAATGCTAAAATTAGAATTTAGTTACTCTCAGTTCTGCTGCATGAAGAGTGTGGGAGGATCTTAATTTTGAAGCTCCATTACTCATAGAAAAGATTTCTGTAGCTAGAGATGACCAGTTCTCATGTACTTTTGCTGTTTTACTGAAGACATTTTCTGATGAAATGTGGAGGTAAAAAAGATAAAGACAAACAAGCAGGTTGTGCAAGGCAATTTGGATTTATTTGTCCCTACAAAATAAATTGCAATTATCCTTTCATCAAGTTATACTAGCACACAGTGGAGAAAATGAATGAGTTATAGAAAGATAGGGATAATATTTAAGGTAAAAAGAATGGAATTGCTGCAGGAAAATCAAGTTGCAGTCACCACTATTTAGCAACGGGCACCAGGCAGATTCTGAAAGACCCTTTATCAAACACAAGTAGAATCTGAAATAGATAATATAATACAGTTTAATTTACAGACACCATTGGAGCTTTTGTGAAAAGTGTTTCACTTTCTGTGTTGTACTGCTATGAAATAAATGTCACCAAAAGCTTCTGCAATTGCTAATTGTTAATGTAGGTTTAGACACACTAGAAATAACAACAGTAGAAGAATATTAGGAATAAAAATTAAAATACTGGAAATAAAATATAATTCAAGAATACAATGGAAGAACAGCTAGAAGATAAGATGGCTCAGTGCTTCATTTTGGAAAGGGCAATGAAACAGTCCTTTCCAAAGTGGACAATGAAACCATGGGAAGGGTTGATATTGATGATGAAGGGAGAATGTAGATTGTGTTTCCTCAATCTGCTATCTGCCCCTGAAACTTTATTTCAGGTTACCCTCCAGCTCAGATTCTCTTTGTTTCTATATGTACCTATGCAATATCCATAAATGTAAATACACAGTTCCCTCTTCAAGGATTTATTCTTTTTAAAGCTGTATGCATCTATTTCTGCTTTCTAATGTGGGACAAAATGAGGATCCATGCAGTGTTTGATTGTGCAACCTAGGCTAACTCCTGTTGTTACCTAAGGTCTGCAGTCATGTTCTTGCATGAATATCTGGACTGAGATTGCCAAAAAATGTTGACATTAGAAAATTTGGATTTTATAAATAATTTGTTAATTTATCCCTGTGTCTTATGCATCATTGAATGTTAGTTTCCATGCAGATTTTCCAGATAATATCACAAATCTTGAATGTGTTTTTGCCCATTATTAGATTGTTACTACCTACATTAAATTGATCACAGGTAAACAGTTTCATTTTTGTGGGTTATTTGATTGTAATCAGGATTCTTGCTGGAAAGTGACTTTATAGGCAATAAATTCAGGTTATAAAGAGTCCTTTTCCTTTTTATTTTTCCTTTTTTTTTTTGGTAGCAAATACGTTATTTTAAAGGTCACCCTTGTAAGTGATAAAGCAGATCTCAGACTAGCAAATCTAAAATATTCTTTGCAATATCCTTGAATGTCTAAACTGATTTAAGGAATGTTATCTTAGCTGCTTCATCATTTCCCACTCCTGATGATTTTATTGTGGTCAGTTATCACAGGCTGGGCGTAACACAAGGAGAAAGAAATGTCTGAGGACACTTCACTTGCAACCAGTGTAAGGCTTCCTCTTTGCTCTTCAGGCATCAGGAGAAAGCTGATTTTTTAGCAATGTTACTTTCTCACTGGAGAAAACAGTGACCAACATCCAGCTGTTTCTCATATTCATTATCGCCCTGAGGCAGAGGTGGATGAGAAAAGCTCGATACAGAAGATGTTCTCAGACACTCAGTATAAACGATAGATTTTTAAAAAATGTTTTGTCTCTTCAAACTAGAACTTAAGTACTCACAAAAAAGCAACAAAAACCAAAAGAAAACAAAGGTATCTCTGAATAGCTACAGGAAAGACAAAGTCTCTAATGTCTAGGCTTAATTTGTGCACTACAGACCCTCTCCTGCTCACAGCTTAACAGAGAATGCCTCCAAAAGCAATTTCAAAATGGTTAATTTACCATTTTCATCTTAGTAAGAAATAAAGATGTTTTTCTCCTTGGTGTCTGTGGTATATATGGAGGCAGATATGATCCATATTAAAATGATAAACCTCTTATATAAGATCCTAAACAGTCCTGTTCAACTCTTCCGTGATACGATGTCAGGTGTCATGGAAAGCCATCAAGTCTATTAAATTGAAGAACCTAGACGTTCTAAAAGATACAGCTTTATTCAATATCAAGACAGTGTTTCAAACACCTCAATCCTTTTTCCCATCAAGGACAAAATATGTTTGAATTTATAAGCTCTGTAGTTTTGCCTATTTCATTTAAACGGTTATTGATCTAATCCTGTCAAAGTCCTAATTTAAAATATAGTATATATGATTTGTCATTGTTAAGTGTGAATTTCTCTTCATTCAAGTTTCAGGTTTGCTGGGGAAGTAGGATTGGATTGTCTTTTTTTAATAATGAACACTGTCTTCTTAAATGAATGGAAATAGATAATCATAGATGAATAGTTTTAAACAACAATCTAATCACCATAACCAAATAAATTCTGCAGGATTTTTCTCTCAGAGTACATCTCCACAAATATCAACATTTTAACAAGTTTAAGAATAGGCTGAAGTAAACTTATGCCATGGATCTTGATGGAGTTGGGTGAGGAAACTCTAATTGAAATTTCTGAGTTGGATCCTGTATAACAGATCTTTCTGGAGGAAAATTATCTGTCATATCAACTTCAATATTGGGCATGAAGTGTAAATGCTTCTGCACTTCATGAAAATTTAAATTGTGATATGTCATGCCTTGTTCAGCTGTAGTGGCTATCTACCATAATAAACCAAAGCAATAGAAAATAGATGTGCCATAAAATTATATTAGTACCACAGCCCCAGAATACAGTCAGGATAATAAGCCAAAATTTTTTATTTCCTTTTTTTTTTTCTTTTTTTTCTTTCTTTTTTATTAAACAACAGCACTCTGATACATTCATCCTACTTTGGATGGGCTCAGGCAATATCACATGAGCATAAGCTGCCCAACTGTCTATGAAAACTTGTCCTGATAAATGAGGAGGTGTAGCTAAGATACATACAGAATTTCTTCTTATGTGTTTTTCAGTTGTTCTGGGATTTGTTTTCAGTTCAGGTATGGTTAGTTTCTTTGCTGCTTCAAATACTTTATAGAGTTTAGTAACAGATTAAATATTTCAAGTAAAGTGCTGGATAAATAACCAACATTCATTAATTGCAATTCACAGAATTACAGAATCACTGGATGTGATTTTTTCCACTGCTCTTTTGTTCTCTTTTTTTTTTCTTGAGTGGGGGGCAGATAGCAAGATCAGGTACTAGTGAGCTATGTTTTACAGTATTTCCCCAACTGTGAGTCCACTGGCATGAATAATGAAGTATGGCCAGTGGTTCATTACCTCTGTGATCTGACTCAGATTTCCATAGCCCTTGGCATCCTAATGCAAATAGTTAATTCTTTAAGATTTGTAGTTCAATTCATCCCTGTGTTATTTTTTGAAACAACCAGTTTGTCATCTGTTTATACAATGTGGAAATGAATTTTAATTGCCTCACATAAATTCATGACAGAGTACTTTATCTTCCTTTTTTTTTAGCCTTAACAGCAGTGTTCAAGCTTACATTGCAAAGATTTTTCATTAAAAACTCTTTTAGACTAGAGTATATTTGACTGTCTGGCTCCTCTCCAGTAAGTGGAAAGAGAAAAAAAGGAAAAGGCTCCTTGTCAGTGCTTGATGAGCCTCATCTATCGATTATTTTTGTTTAGTACTATACAATAGACTGATCTTTACAACTCTCTAATAAAACTAAAAGTATAAAAACCTTGATAACACTATTGTAACTCATAGTCTGTGGGAAAGCTGAATGGGGGTGGTGGAGTTAGACTAGAGAGACCTTTTTTCCTCTTTTTGCTGTCTTTTTATTCTCAGTCTCATGCCTTCAGTACAGCAGTGGAAATTGAATGCAGGAAATTATTCACAGTCTCAGAAGATGTAGGACAAGGATCAGTGACCTGAGGCTAAGGAAGGAAATGTTTAGGCTAGACATTAAGAAAAGATTTTAAACTGTATGGGCCAAATGGCTAAACTCCTGAGGGAGGCTGTGAAAGCTACATCAGTGCAGCTATCAGAGGTCAGCTAGGACACTAGTGGGTGGCAGGAGGTTGGACATAACGAAAACAAAGTTTTCTCATGACTTGGTCCCCTGTTTTCAAACTCATTTGTGCTGTTTTTTGACTCTCATATACAGGCTGACAGGCACAGATGTCTACTCTTTTTTTCAGGTCTGACTGGCCACTCAATCAACTCACTTTCTCACGCAAAGCTGACTCCAGCTACAGTATATGAAAAAGAATTGCTTCAGCATGAATCTTCTACCCATGTTGAATCGTACATTTCAGTCTAAAAGCACATTTTGGCAATCACAATTCACATGTGAGGTTAATGCATATTTTTCTTTGTGTGAGCTAGATTTGAAGATAGCAAAATTCTGGAGTGATAATGAAGCTACGAACACAACTTGCTTTCTCACTCAAGCCTATCTTTGGTGCTGGAATGATAAGTGTTGCACGCTTAAAATATCAGCTGGCTTAGCTAGTTTTTGGGTGCTCCATGAATAATCAGAAAAAAGTTTGCTCAGGAGGACAAATCACAGCAAGAACCTTAACTTGGGCACCATGAAAACTCGTCTAACATCTTCCAGATTGGTCCTGGTGTGCAATGTCACTAATGAGAGAGGTGTAAATTACCCTTATGATAGCTGTATCTTTTGTGGGTTTAATACTTTGAAGGTTCATATTTTGTCCTGTGAATGAAACTATAGAACCATAAAATCATGGAATGGTTTAATTTGGAAGGGACCGTAAAGAGCACCTAGTTAAACTCACCTGCCATGGCCAGGGACACCTTCCACTAGACCATCTTGCTCAGAGCCTTATCCAGCCTGGCCTGTCTGCACATAATATTGAGAATGGTGTTAAAGAAAGGACAGAGCTTTGATGCTTCAGATTATTTTTTCCTATTATAGAAGAGATATTTCAATGTTTTCTAAAAATGACCAGATGTTATGTTAATTGAATCCTCTCTGGTAATTTTTTCCTTTTTTTTTTTTTTTAAACTTGGATTTCTTCAAAAATAATCTGCCCTTTTTTCCCCATATATGTTGTCCACAAGCTTATGAAATTTACTCCAGAGTAAGCACTAGAAACTGGCATTATGTGGCATGCAGCATGTAGATTTAACTTGCTTTTCTCATGCTTCCTTGACTTTCAAGCACACCTGCTACAAATTCCGTTTGTGGAATGAAATACATCAATAAATCAGAATCTTTGCACCAGATTTTGCGGCTCATCTGCCATATGGAGAAATGTTAAATGAAGAGTTTAAGGCAGAAACATTTGTATAACTTTCATATATTTCATAACTAAATCAACTCTCATACTGTGAGGTTGATATATTAATCATCCAGTACTGTGTCTGCTGAAGAAACACTCTGAACCAAGTAAACTTCAGAGGGGAGAAGAGATTTTGCATGAACTGAATTTTAATTGGTATAGTGTCAGCACTTGATATTGTAGTTCTACCTATTTATAGAAGTATCTGATTGCACACCACAGGAATATTTCATTGCAAACTGCTTAGGAAAATATTTCAGTGTGATGCCCACTGATTTTCTTTGTGGTAGGGAGGAAGTGAACCAATATACCAGAATATTGTTGAAGTATGGTATTGAAAGAAAAGATATCAATGAACCAGGGCTGACTTACTAAAGTTGGTTCTTTTCCTAGATCCTGTCTCCAGCTGTTTCTTTGGCTGTCAAAAAAACCCAAATCAAACAAACCTTTTGGGGAACAACATAAGGACCTGAAATGGGTCCAAGTAGCGGAACTGAAATGATATGTAAAAGCTAATCTGTGGAATCTTATTGAATTATGTGGACAAGATAAGGGAAGCTAAAACAGTACAACTTGAGCATATTACAAAGAGAAAAGAGAAACCAAAAAAGCTAACATAATGGAAAGAGTCCATCAAAAATTCTCCCATCTGAAGCAAGTACCATGTTACCAATGCAAGACAATAAACTAAATAATGAAGGAAGGATAGGTGCCCCAGTAAGCCAACACAAACTGAATCTTATAGGTAGTTCTGAATCTTTTCAGACAGTCCTTTTTCGATCATGCAGGATGCTAAAAGTTAATTATTCTGACTTCCAGTTAACTCATCTGTTTAAACAAGGATCAGGAGATTTGACCTAAATGCAGAGACGTTGCAACCATTGTGTGCACTGCATTATGGACAATTCACAGCTTCAGAAAGATGATGAACAATTCAGGTTCAAAGGAAGCTCAGAATCTCTCCATCTCCTTCCTGCTTTGACCAGGGCCAGCTATGTTGGCAGAACAGATTGCTCAGAGTTGTGTCCAATGAAGTCTTGAAAAACCTTCAAAGATCAGAACTGAACCACCTTTCTGAGCAACCTGCTCCACTGCTTGGTCATCCTCACAGGGAAACTATTCTGAATAACTCTTCAGTGTATAAACATCAAAATCTACTTAAGCATAGGGCAAGCTGTAGCTAAATAAAATGAATTTTGATTTTATGAGAGTGTATTATTTAACTTTTATTGTCCCATAAACTCATAACAGGCATAGTCTCCTTATCATTCATTTATTCAGGCCAAGACTCTGCGTTGAAAGATCTAAGTGATGAAAGCATCCATCTCCTACATTTGTGAACACTTTATTCTCCATAAAAGCTTAACTTATTTTATTAGGCAGGGGGAAACAATACTAGAAATCTATGGGTTTTGGCTTTTTTTTTTTTTTTTTTTCACTAAGCAGGCAGTAGCAACAGATGGAAGATACATTTATTACCTTGCATATCCTCACCAGTAAGTGATCAAAGACCCTACGTTAGGAAAAAGTTAGTTTAAACACATTGCTTTGGAAGAGATTCAAGGACTTTACAAAGGCATCCTTCACTTCCAAATTATAAACCTTCACAGTTACTCAGCTAAACACCCGAAAGTTTGAAACAGTTGATCAACAAATCTTGAACCAAGAATGTGATTCAAGATTTCACAATATGAAATTGCTATAATTTCATTCATATTTATCTTTTATTCCTAGAGTTAAAAACCAGTGCTTGAAATGCACTGCAAAAAGTGGAGATAGACACTAAGACATCTTACATATTTAGGAGCTTTGGTAAAATAGTGTAAATAGTAGCAAAAAAGGGGTGGATTTTACAACTGAGCTTATTATTCAAAAGAAAGAGTAAGGTTTTACAGAGATATAAATAAGACCAATTTTAAAATTATTATTTTGTGTTTTATTTTAACTTTTTAAAAAAATTTATTTTATCTATTTTAATTGTAAAATACCTGGTTACCTGTTTGCAAATATTATGATTTCCATCCAACTTTGATTAAAAAGCCAGTGAATTAACTGTTAATCAGTGTTAATAACTTTTTAAAAGGCAGTCTGGGATAATAGGTTAGGAACTCTGTCTGATAAGAATATAATTTTGTGTTTTCATGCTAGGAAGAGTAACTTTTCTAGACATTTTCTGGATGGAAGACTCTTTAGGCTGTGTGTGGGAGAGCTGCTACAGACTGGATGCAGTGGGTTTGCAGTGCAATAGTTTTGTTGTTCGTGCTCCAGACTAAGCCAGTGATCACATCAGTACAGCACTGAAAGATTGCACATGTGGAGTTCCTGTCATGAGTGGGCAAAACACTACCCTTGAACCTTTCCATACCACCAGCCTGTGCATAATGAAGAAAAGCGTCCTGGTGAGACTCAGTGGATTGAAGAGCAGCTGTGGCAAGAAAGACAAGGAATTACCACTGCTTGAAAAAAATTGGAAACTGAACAAAGCTGAAGACTGGATAAAACATCAGGAAACTTGTCTTAAGATTTGGTACTTTGCTCTCAATAGCTGCTCTTTATCACATCTTGTTCTGACCGACTTTGGTGCTCTAGTGTCATAGTGCTGTTTGTGGTACTGTGGTTTTGGGTTGATACAAGTGAAGTTACAGAGCAGCTACGATTAGAATCACCCTTTCAGTGCTCAGAAACACTGCCACTTTTGGAAAGTGAAAGAGTGTTACCCTTTTTTATTTATTTCAGAAAACTAGCAAGTAAAATTTAAACTGAGAGATAGGAGTCAAGGTGCATTTTCAGTGATTTGCACACTTATGTCAGAAGTCACCGAAATAATTATTTTTGAAGAAATCTGTCCTCAAGGGCCATGCACCCTGCCCTCTCCTCTCAGGAATTAGGTTTTTGTCTTTTTAAAACACAAAACCACTGAGAGGTTTTTTGGTTTTTTTCACATTCAAAGTCATGGACTATACAAAGGTATCACTTTTTTCAAATGATGGCTGCAGTGAAAAATCCAAATTGGCTGCATCTCTATGTATTTTCAAATCCTTAGTTCTTTTCCAAAACCTTGGACTCAAAATGTCTCCTAGTGAAAACTGGAGATACATGAATCCAAGCCAACCATCAGTGATTTATGCCAGGTAAGGTTTTGGTCTTTTTGTGGGTTTAGTATTAAAGGCAAACCAATAGTGTCAAATCAATTTATGACTCAATTTTACTTTTTCGGATCTGTGATATTCTCTAGACATTGTGTGTTGCATTGTCAGTGACCTGATATTTTCTTTCCTTTTTCCTGTCATTTCTATGTCCTCTTCAGCTTTTATTCACTATGTTATGCATTGCCTGAGGAAGAATGTTTTCCCTTCCACCACAGCTCTCTATCTCACATTTTGTATTCTTTATCCTTTCCCATCTATATTTTTTTAGTTTATTAGTGCAACCCTTCAGCATTATGTTCTATCTCAACCATTTTCAGACCTCTTAAATTCACTGGAGGGGACTGTGATCTGATCTAAGTAAATGACAAAACATATGGAAAGGCATTTATGATTTCTTTTTTATTTTTTAATGATATAGCTTGTTTCTGTGTCCTCTGCAATTCAGCCTGCTGGCTCTTTGGTTTCATTTGAAGCATCTGACTTCTTTCATAGCTAAATGTGGCATCAAGTGCTCTCCATCCCTTAATAACTATAACAATGCAGTACACCTCGATAAAAAATACATTAGTGGAAAGGAAAACAAATGGAATTGATTTACTTACAATGTAGTGGGTTTCTCTTGGTCCATATAGAATATTTGTTATGTCAATTTTTCCTGGTTTTTCTTTCCTTGTTTTTAAAGGGATAGTTATATCCTTTCAAATATTTCTTGAAGGCAATTAAACAATAGCTACACAGGTAATACAGGTCCTTAAAGCCTGTCAGAGAAGCCACTGAAAATCATCTAATATTACAATAATTGATCACTGTTATGCTAGTGTACAGTGAACTACTAATTTTTATATCTACTTCTGTGATCCAATGATTCTACTATTCTATTCTCCATTTCCATTGTTGTACTCTCTAGCAGTTTTGCAGTTTCTTGAGCTTAAAATTGTTTCTGAAATCTGATATGTCTTTGGAGTTCTGTGAATGTAATTATATTTGTGAAAATTTCAGTCTGCCATATCACTACAGATATCTCTAAACGTCTCAAAATGAGTGATCCTTTAGACTCTGAAATTTTGATGAGAGATAATAATATAGAGGTATTAGTCTGAAACATTGTCAAAGGATAAATGAAGTGGGTAAGAAATTATTTACCTTGATATTTTAATTGCAAAATATCTCATAGTCTCATTTTCTAACTAAATGTAAAACATGGGGTTTGACTAATGCTAGAAAAATAGGTAAAGACTCAGAGACTGGGATTAAAGAGACACTGGGACATCTGAAAACTCCTGAGGTCGAGGCTGGTTGGGAAATCTCAGAGGATCTCCCTTTCCATGAGCTTTCACAGACACTTAATTCCTTCCTTGTGTGATTATTTTGATTTATTCATTACATAGCCTAAGGAAGCTTCGTGGTGCCACTGTACACAAGAAAAGAAAGTACAGCTTTAATAAGATCCTTATTCTTTTTGACATACTATTAGTTTATCCAGCTGTCACTTGCTGGATATGAGTTGTAGAAACAGCTGGTGGAAACTGGGAATTCAGAAATATACTGAAGGATGTGTTTGGAGCAGACCAAATCAGAAAATATGTAAAAAAATTAATGCTGACATGGAATGTTTTGATTAATAGTGAAATTCAGATTAATTAAAGATCATTCCATTGAGAAATGTGTGATAAATTAAATTTTCATCAAAATAAAGTGCTTTCTAGGACAGATTGAGACCCAGAACTTCACTTGCAAAAAGGTAATTACTTTGTCAGGATTACTTCTGAAGATCTGTTATATCATGTCTGCTAGAAGGACTGGTGAAGACTGCTAGTCCTTCCATGATTGGAAAGCAAGTTTTTTCTCTTAATTTCTCAAAAAAAGAAGTGTAATGATGATAACCTTATTAAAAGAGAATTATAAAGTGAAAAACTCTATTTGATAGAAAGCATTCAATATTTTCTCAGTAAAAACTTATTTTACAGGCTAATTTTCATTTTATTGGTGACATTATACCTCATATCTTAAATTAAAATATGGAACAATTGAATATAGACATTGTAAGACTTTATTGATAAAAGAAACGCTTATCCAAAATTTGCTTAAACCAGCAAAATGTTCCTTGGTTTTGAAACCATGAGTAAGTAAAGAATGAGATTTGTTCATGTCACCTAACATTCTTCATTTCAGTACCTGCACTGTGCATTTTCGACTTCCTTTTCAGCCAGAGGACAGAAATAAGGACTTTTAGACATAATTTCTCAGAGGTTAGGACAGTTTTTTTATATCTGCATCTAGATACAACAGGTTTTCTCAATTTATAGTAAAGGAATAGCCTTTTATTCCATTCTTAATCAAATATATTGCCCTGGATAGCTGTGTAAAAATTCATGTAGTATGTTTCCTGGGGGGAAAAGACTTAGAATCTGATTGCCCCCCTAATATTTATAATCAAGGACTCAATAGTTAGCAATTTAGACTTTCCTTCTTGTATAACTAGTAGTACTTGTTAATGTTTTTCTCATTAGACTGTTTTCCTGACATCAATATGTGTGTTTAAATATTCATATAGTAAATTAATGTAAAATAGAAATAGAGCTGAATCCTGTATATACAAAATTTTCAGAAATTTTATTTAGAAAATTATGTAAATAGTTTTTAACCTCTAGTCTTTGTCATTTTGCTTGTCATTCTACTAGTTATTTCCCCCCCAACAGTTAAATAACAAACCTCACTTGTTTAATATTCAGTAAAATATTTGCCTTACAAAGACATAATTTAATAGTTCAAACAGAAATAAAAATCAGGTACTTCAGATAGCTCTTTACACACTTACTTTCATTTTCTCTGGGATATATATATAATCTAGAATCCTCCCCCTACTTATAATCAGGTAATTAGTAGTTAGTAATTTAGAATTTCCTTTCGGAAGACCTTCTAGTGTTGATTTGAATGCATAAATACAGATGAGTTTGTATATATATTTATGAGATAAAATATAACAAAAAAGGGGGAAGCCATAGAGAAAGCATTAGCTCTGTCTGAACTGCAGTACACTTTATAGTTGAAATCAGACACTTAACTATTTTGGAGCAAAACATTTCAAAGTTCAGTGTACACTTAGTTCTTCAAGCAGCTCAAAAGAGCTCATCTGACTGCCTCACATAGACTGAAAACTTAAGACCTCAAGCAGTCTTTCAAGAGAAAACAGTGGTTTTGAACTCTCCAAACAGTCTGTGATTGTCTGAAGTGCATTGTTTAAATAAAGCTCCATTCTGCTGACCAAGATAGTCACAGACAGGTCTGGCTCAAGTTCAAGAAACCAAGAATGCTGAAGCTTGTTTTCTCTACCTGTGGAGAACTGTATGGCTCTCTGAATGAGATGTTGTCCTACCAGGTTGGAGAAGCTGGCTATGGTCCAAATCAAACACCCACTGTAGGCTTTCTTATAGGCATCTGCACTATACTCTACAAAAATCCAAGAGTGAGACAGAAAAAATTAAGGAAGTCATGATGCTTTAAAGATCTGACAAAACTTGATAAAACCCATGACCTGCCTGTTTTTCTGCCTGGAATGTTAGACAGAAAGTCCAACTGTGGAGAAGTCTGAAGCATTGCTCCCAAAGTTGAATGAACCTGGCTGGTTTCCCGAGGCTACATTGGAAATAACTGCATAACGAAAGCCTGTTTAAGATTTTTCTTACTGGCATTTATATGATTATATATTTAGAACTCTATTAACAGAGACACTAATTCACTGGGAATGAACTAATCCCATTTCACACTTTGAATTTATGACTGGTGCCAAAGACTGTAAGCTTAGTTACAGGATTTTATGGAGCAGTCTGTCATTCATACATTTATTTCTGGTGGTGCTGGTGGGGATTTCTAGAACACTTGTAAGAAGGTTAATCCTATATATTTAGCAATAAACCAGGTTGTACTAATTTCTTACAGGTTCTTGCTTGCTGTCTCTTTACTCTTTCGTTATCTGAACCCCACCAGATCTGCAAGGACTGTTCTTTGAAGAAAAGATACTATGAAGGAAAAGAAAAGATAGAGGAAATAACATTATGGGGAAGATATAGGAATGATAAAAAAATGTGAAAAGTAGTATGAGAGATGGTTTCTTTGTTTAGCCTTTGTTTTGTCTTCTAGGAGTAGAACTCTTGGTTTGCTGCAGGAATAATCTTTCTAAAACATTATGGAAGACATTCAGCAAATTTCAGTTCTCAATTCTAGGAGTAACTGCTCCTAGACAAATATAGAAGGTATTGTAATTTTCTAAGCAAAATGAATAAGTCCTTCACTGCATGCAGAACCTCTTCATACAATAACTCATTACCATTAGAGGATACATTATCATTGTGAAAAGGACCAGTGAGGAAATTAAATATGGGTTATTGAACACACCAACAAAGGGATTTAATGCTCTTAAATCCATGTACAATTTGTATCTATATTTTCATACTGTTTATATTTTTTTGTATCTGTTTTGGTGAATTCTTGAGTTTCCAGATATATATGTCCCTGCTTCAAACCTATTTGGTAGTATTCTCAGAGAGAAAGCACATTAATCACATGTTTAATTTTCCTTTCTTTCTAGAACTGAGCCTTATGCTTTACAAATAATGTTTTGTGGGATGAATCTGCTACTTGAAATTTCTGCTTTTTCATCATCTCAGTCCTCCATCTCTTAGCTGATAAAATACACAGATATTTAATAATTATTTAAGCAACAATTCACTAGGTCCTTAAAAACACCTTGTTAAGTGATGATTGTGGTCAAGTACCCTTATATCAGCTCAATGTCAAGAAAGAAAAGCCTAGTTCTTTCTCCAAAGTGAGCTGCAAAAGTGAGAAGGCATCCTTTTGCTAGAGTACTAGCAGTTTACTTTCTTTTGTGAAATCACTTAATGGCATCTCTTCCTAGACCAGTAAAAGGCTACCAGAACACAAACCACACCTGAACACTTCTATGTTCTCATTTGATGAAACCTGGAAAAGAGAAATCATGGTTCATAAGATCTGAGCACCTAACTTTTAGTGTATGAACACTACTTTAAATATAATTAAACATAAGACAACTATTACAGAATTGGAAGAAGGGTATTGTATTCCCCACCCCCTGCCCCCTGCCATTTGTGCTATACAGCTGACCTTAATTCCAGAACATACTCTGCAGTGGTTTGTCCTTTACAGCTTAGTTAGGAATCTGGGACATTGAAATTCTCTTTAACTCTGCCCAGAATGAGCTTCTGTTGAACTTTGTTGTGAAAACAGAGAAACTTGTACGTGTAAGTGCAGAGAATGCCTGAAAGGAATGTGAAAAGGAATCTGAACATCAAAGTCATGGATGGAGAGTGAAATACTCTCCCAGTTTTAAACTGACAGTGTTTAAGATCAGAGGATGGAAATTTAATTTTCATATCATCTTAGATTAACCATTTTTAGGAATTACTATTTCTGGGGTGAAATTTACCTCCTGTTACAAGCAGCAGACTTTATAGTAGCCAGTTTATCTGGATGGGAAAAAAAGAGGGGCAAGCAAATCATAAATTTCAAAACAGAGATGTTCAAAGCATACGTTTACACATAGATATGATGTGTAGTGGCACCACTGAGAATTAAATATTGCTTTGTTTTCTTACTGTACTCACCTTTATAAAACATTCTGTGTCCATGAAATTTTTTGAGCCATGAAAGAATGTAGGTTATTGCATAGTGTTGTACATATTTTCTAAGATAGAAGATCCACAGCTGTTTCTGTGTCTTGTATGTTCCAGTCATTCTGTTGAGTCCATCAGCAGAGATAAAGTTCATGTTTAGATAAAAAGCTGCTTTAAGTGGCTAAGACAAGCTAAAACATTACACTGTGGAACTAACCAGGTTTGTAACATACAGATTTTATCCAGCATGATAGACATTTACACTGCTTTACAATGTTATATGTAAAGTAGCAATAATAGGCAACATACTATTTTATGAAGAGAAAGCTTATTGCTAAATGTTCAGGAGGTCTACACACAAAGTTACTCTGAAAGGGACACCTGCCTGTGTTTTGCATGAAAATACCCTCTTGTATAGTTGATACCACACCCCATGAAAATCAGAAAGGATTTTGCAAAATGTTTCAAAAATCTTATTTATCTCAATTTTATAACAGATAAGCAAACTAAAGCAGAAAGGAGCAAAAAGGCCTCACTGATTCTCTTTCAAGAGGGCTCACAATTCCTAGCTACATGATTACCATAAAAATTTGTTAGCCCAAACACAAGTGCATAGACTGATCTGGAAGTTGGAATTCTCCATTTTTAGCTAATGTAAACCTCCTCTGAACACCTTCACAGAATTATGAGCATAGTGGCATGAATAGTTAGGATTTTTGTATGTGAGCCGCAGTGAGGAAAACAAACTGAAGAATATTTTTTCAGTCAAAGCAAAGAAAATGCAAAATGTGTTGATTATCATACCATTTGCAGCTTCATCACTCTACCACCTACCAGATCATGTTCATTCTCCTTGGCCATACACTTTATTTCTTATATTTGCTTTTTCAAACTTAAAAAGTATTTTGGTAAATTTCTAAATATTTTCTTTGCATACTGAAATCATGATTAGTCTAATTCTTATCAAAATTCAGAAATGGCATGTTTGTATGTATGAATCCACATCTGTTATCCAGAAGCAGTGATAAAATATTGATCCTTAAAACTGTCTTTAATGTAAGAGAAAAACTTTTTTGCCATAAGTTTTGGGTTAGGATAATTCTGGGAAGAAGGGACATGACATGTTGCTTTAGAAAAGAAAATTGGAATGTATTTGAAGTTGCTTATGGCTTGAAATGTCAAAAAGAGCCCTAAGCAAGACAGATTGGTGAGCTGATTAGGGGAGATGGTCACAAGTGCAGAGTAAATACAATTTATCATTTGACTCCATATTTTATCACAGTCCTGCCTGCCTATGTATCTCTGGTCCTGATCCTGCACAACTGCATTCCAAAGAATGTTTTCTCTTTGATGTAAATAGAAACAGGAACATATTTAATCTGCCTGTTACAGTACCCTAACCTGTGTATACGATATAAAACCTAGTTCAGTCTTTCCTTCTTGTCTTTATGCAGTCCATATTTCCTCTTGACAATAATGGTATTTTTAATTCCCAAGGTAATTGAGGAGGATGAGTTTATTTGGGGTTATTTCTTACGTTTTTGTTTTTTTTTGTTTTTTTTTTTTTAACTAGTTGCATTTCTAGATATAGCTTTAAAAAACTGAAAATTCCTCACTTCTGTTCTAAAATGATTCAATGAAAGAACTCAGAATTGAGAGTGTGATAAAAAAAATGAGGTTGTTATAACCATTAGAAAATAATCTTAAAGAAAATGCCAATACCAGTGAGTACATGCAACAGATTTTCAAAATTGTAGTTATGTCTGAAAATCGTATATGCACAATTTAATGTCATTCAGTTCAAGTGACTGTCACATGAAATTTTACAATGCTAATCAGTTTACCAGTGATGATGAGAAAGCAACAAAGTACAGACATATACAATGTTAAATTGGAAATTCAGCAATACAAAAAAATGATTTTAATCTCCTCAGGAAAATCTAAAGAATTGATGTGTGTAAACAATTCCTAATACTGTGTCTTTTAAAACATGATGGCCCAGACACAAAGTCCATCAGTTTGTTGCAATCAGTGCCAGCCATATCAGGCCATTGAGTTAAGGTCCAAAGAATTCAAATGTGAGGCAGAAAAGAAAAGGTAAGACAAAAGAGTGCAAGAAAGATATGGAGAAAAAAAGGAAACCAAAAAAATGTTCCTACATTGTAAGAAAGCGTGATTGGAAATCTCCCTTATTGATCGTAGGGAAAGAACTACTCCCCAACAGCAATTTTGGAGTCCCATTTTGCCTGACTTCTTTTTTCCACTTTCAGCGGGTGGTGGGAGGAAAGCCTTGATTTAGCTATGATTAGCATTCTCCCATAGGAAATGTTTAAAGTATTAATAAATACATATTGAATTGTACTCTCATAAAAATGTACAAGAAAATTGTCATGAAGTATGTGATGAAAATCACATTTTGCCTATAGACAGGATAGAGGAATTGTTCCGCCTCCAGTTTCGTGTGAGACTGTGTGTGTTGGCTTTTAGAACTGCATGGCAAAGAAGCACTGCAGAATTACTGTGCAGATGAGTCATTTTATCCACAAACAGAAATTTGACAAAGGTATCTGATTCTTAGCAGGAATTTCATTAATCATGCTCAAGTTATTCAAAGAGTAAAGCACTTAGTGTAAAGTTCCTATCATAAAGTTTCCAAAAATCTTAAACTTAATTTCTTCATTGTATAATTGTTAAGTACTTGAGTACTTGAGTACAGAAAATGTAGATAACACAAAGGGAAGGCATCCTGAGACCATGAACAAAACCTAAGACTGATAGTTGAGGTCCATGAGGGTTTTCTGGGGTTATTACATACTCAAAGTGTCAGTTTATTTATCTGAACAACAGAGATAATTAAGTTTATCAATACTAAGCTTCTGAAAAGCTGCAAGTTACAAGCACTTGACATAATAATTTTATATGGCAAATAAGTGGTCATTGCTCCTAATCATTTAGAGATGATTGTGTAACTTGCTTATAGCTGTATGTGTCCTGTCCATGGTAATTCCTGTGAAACAAAGTTATTTTAAGTTAAAGATTCTTACCTCTGGGCCTTTGTCTGGTGCTGTGAGTTGGGTTGAGAATCTATTATATTCCAATTATTAATCTAATCATATTCTATGCCTTAATATAAGAGTGGTTTTTCTTGTGTTATGTGAATGTTATTAATGGTCATAACAATTAACTTGATTGCTGTGTTTCTAATCTAGCCACAGAATTTGATTGTTGTGTGAATTGCTGAGCTTTTTAACCCTTTTTGTTTTCTGGTGTGGGTTTTTTTCTGGGTTTTTGTTTTTTTTTTTTTTTTTTTTTTAATTTTTCTCCGTAGTCTTTCATTGAGCTGTTCAAAATTTCAGGAGGGGAGAGGAAAAGCCGGAGATGAAAAACAACTGAATCCAGAGGAGCCCATTGCAATAATATTAAAATACCTTGGTGGGATAAAAATCTGTGTGCTAAAGACAGCTCTGAGGAGAACTTTGTCTGAAGCCCTGGAGTCTCCTTCTGTATCACTTAATTGAAATCAGAATTAGCAACAGGAATGTTTGCATATTATCAGCATGATCAGGACAAAGCCTGTGGTGCTGTGGGCAGACTTACAATAGAAGGGATTGTGGTGTGGTGTGAGAAGATAATGCAGAAATGATACAAAGGCCCACGGGGACAAAGGCAAAATGATTTAGGTTTAAAATAATTGTAACATACATTTTATAAAAGGCAGCTGCATTGCAAACCTGGATACATTTTTCTTATTAAAAGGAATGATTCCGGTTTTATTTTGATGCTGACATGAGGCTTTTCTGACAAGAAAGCTGTGGACAAACAGCACCACCATAAAAACTGAGAAACAAGAGTTCTGTTGTACAGAGGGAATTTATTTCCTGAAATTTAGTATATGCAAGCTTTTTACTCAACCTGAATTTAAATAGTTTCCCCACATAGCTCTTCTTTTCAAGTGTTCAAAGGAGGCGACGAACCTTCATGGAAAACTTTAATACTATTTTGTTCATAGGCATATAATTTCTCAGCTAACTGTAGCACTGGTGAAAACTGCCAGATTAGCACCCTTTGATACCAAAACTCTTTATTTATTCACCTAATAGGTAAAACATAATCAGTATTTCAGTGTGCTCCATTCCATAGGCTGGAAGGCCAGACTCTTGTCTTGGAAAGCCTTAGCCACAGGAAAGAAAAAGAGGGAACATCTATCTCTAAAGTGTAAACAGCACTTGGTTTTAAAAACACATGAGAATCTGAAACAGACCACACAGCTGAGGGACATGAGAGTGCTTTTTCTTAGCCTGGCTAGCTGTTGTGTAAGTACATTAAATGAGATAGAGTGACTTCTTCAGCAGCTGTTCCTTATTTGTATGGTTTGCTCAACAGCAATAAAATTACAAATTATTTGATTATTTCTCAAGGCTCTGTTCCTAAGTTATGTGGAGTGCTTTCAAACAAAATTCTGTCCACTGATGGAAATACCCTACTTTAAATGCCTCAATGCTTTTCAGGGTGGAGATTAGTGTGAATCAGATGGACAAATACAAGGACGTGAGAAATTAGGAAAGAGAATATTAGTCACACATTGATAAGGAAGAGAGAGCACAGAAAGAACAAGAAATAAGGACAATCCTCAGCAGGAATGTAGATCCTGGATTTTGCTGTAAGTATGGTAACATGTGCTGTAATTGGAGGAGCAAGAACACTACATGACAGGGAGGGGGAGGAACTACTGGGTCTGAGAGGCAAAGCAAGTAAAGAGCAAAGAAATAAACTCTTGCCATTCTTGACATCACAAAGAAAGCTTATACAGGTGGAGAGAGATAATACACTATTTCTCTCACTCAGAACTCCTGCACAAATCAGGTTGGCTTCTCTGCTTGACATTCTGTCATCTTAGCAGAGACATGGGCTATTATCAAGCAGGATTTTAGATGAAGAAGGGACAGGGTGGCCTATAAAACCCAGTTCTCCACCTGTGCATTTGCAGTGTCTTTTCTATAGGATATTTTAACGTCTTCACCCATGACCTAGAGTGGTGGTGTAAGGCTGGAGGATGAGAAACAGCAGGAATAAAGGGAAACTGGCTTGATAGAAAAACAAATGTTTTTTTTGCCAGGAGGACAGTCAAGAAGTGAAGCAAGTTACCCAAAGATCTTGTGAAGTCTCCATACTTAGAGATTTACAAGACCTCACTAGACAAATCCCTGAAGAATTTGTTCTGGTCTCATGGCTGACCTTGTTTTCAGCAGTAAGGCAAGCTAGAGAGCTCCTGAGGTCCCTTCCAGCCTGTATTATACTATGATAGCCTGTCTTCAAAGCTCTGCTTTAAGAAGTTTCGGACCTTTCTGTGGCTTACTCAGACATATATCCAAAAGACTAAGTATTTTATCCTTCACCATGTAGAGGTTTTTCATAAACTGACTGTGAGAATAAAACTGAAGAGAATTAGTAAATCTATTCTTCTTCAGGGTGGCTTTTTCTCTGCGACTTTCAAAATCTGCCCTTATTGTCTTTATTGAAAGTCTTCTTAGAAATTAATTTTTCCTCTTTCCTTTGTTTCTTCATAGCTTGATTGTTTCCTTTCTTTCTGCACTTTCCTTTTGAATTTTTAAAAAATAATAATTAATATGCTTCCTACTTCTCCTCCCAAGAGTAATAGAAATTTTGGACATTCAGCAAAGAAGACCAGAATGATTCTGTTTTTCAACTCAAATTCTACTGGATGCATAAACAGATGAAGTAATAAGTATCTATTTTATTCTGGAGTTTTTTTTTTAGGTAAGAGGGTGAAAGAAATACATCTTTCCCCTAAATGTAATAGAGTTTAGATAGAGGATCAGAATTTCTTCAGTCTGAATCACTGGAGCAGGCATAGACATTCTGTAAGACTTTTGTTTACACGAAAGAAGAAAATCAGTTCCAGATTAAGGCATTTCTTTGTAGCTGTCTAGAGGAGATTTAAGTGTCTAGGCTCCTGTCACAACTCATACATTCAATGCAGCTGGAGTGTTGTTCAGTTAGCCAGCATTAGAGGGCTGGTTTAGAGTAAGCCAAGGCACTTTTAGTTGCTACTGAATGTATTGTTTAGATATTCCCAGACCATAAGTGGTCCTGAAATGTCTTGCTCACATGTGGATACCTGCATTGAATCTCACCCAAACTGACACACTAACATTACACTAAGAGGAAATCTGATTCTTCTCTGGAAGTTAAGGGAACAGTGCAGTTTTATAGTTAACTTGATAACTTTATTCCTAAATTATTAACTGATTGTCTATCTGTTCCATTATATATAAGATGATATATCTTCACAAACATGGGCATTTACCATCCAGAGGAATACAATTTTATTTTAAGTGCTATTTTCTTATACACAGTTTTTCACTATTTTCGTATAAATAAGATACATGTACTCGTATGAAATTTTGTTTTCCTTGGAAATTATGTACACTAGTGTTGTCAGATGGTATTTTGTGCAATAAAAGTTGGCATTTTAAATTCATCAAACCTATTTGAATAAAGATCTTTGAACCAGGACAAAATATAGACTCGAAGCAGTAGAACTGTGTTAAGCAGTATTAATATATATGCTTAAGAGTTGTGGTTGTTTGGACAGCAGTTTCATGGAAATTGTTCAGCTGACTTTGGTATTACTTATAATTAAGGAGTGACTTAAATCAGAAATCATGCAGCAAGGTAAACCTGGGTTAAATATATCATTACCTGGAGCATTTACAGCTGTCTGTGGTATATCAAACACAAAATGGAACATAAGTAAACCCAAATTACTGACCTAAAGATGACACACAAGATAACAAACAGAAATAGACAAAGTCCTATTAGATTAATAATTAGCTGTTAGGGAGGAGAAAGACCCATATTTCAGTGATTCCATAAATAAAGAAGTTCCCAACTTGACTGCTGTGCTGTAACATTCCAACCTTATGATCAGTTTTAGAAGGATTAACTGTTTAGCCTTAGGCATATTTTTAATAGCAGCTGAAAAGATGTCCAGTTTCTCAGGTCAGGTGACTTCAAATTCATGGTCTTCTAAAACTGTTTGATGGGTTCCATGAAGAGACTGCTGTCATCTCAATGGGTCCACAAACTACTCTCTTTAATGTGACAAAGAGTCAGGTAGTGGTAATTAATCAAGTTAATCCAAAGTGAATCTAAGCTTATGTACTAAACTAGTAAAGATTTGAAGCACATCAGTAAACTAGAATTACCAATTTCCAATTCCATATCTGGCTTATGTATATGTCTGCAGAAATAGAACCTATATAGGTTAACTTGAACCATTTAGGAGAGCACTATAAAAATGAATGGGGTTTTTACCTCTCACAGCCCTGAAAGCAAATTCTAAGGTAAAAATAAACCTATAAAATTACTAGCACAGTATGGTGACAAAATATGATCTTTCAATGAACCAGACTGTTTTGACCCTTGTCCTTGATCATTTGCCAGAACCTCCTGCCTGATCCATAGCTAAAGACATTTAACTATAATATCACGAGCCTTTATTGTACCTGCATAGGGCAAGCAAGGTCCATTACTGAGGGTGTGTTTTCAGGATATTTAACTCAAATCTAACTCTAACACCGTGGCTAGCAAGATAAATTATGTTGTCCATAGGATATGCCTGAGTTCTTCATTCAGTCTTCTTCCTATCTTTTGGTTTTGCATAGATAAGTAATAAACACTTTTTTTCCCCCTGGAAAATTGTCTTTAGTCTCCACTTAAATAATTTCCAGCTGCTCACTATGAACACTGAAGGAAACATATTCTAGATACCACCTCCATTACACAAATCCTCAGTCTACCTTATAGAGCTCAAACTTTCTAGCAGTAAATCATACACTTAGTTTCCAAGATTGCCTAACATGGCCTGCAATCAGATAATACATTAACCTGTAATACTTGTTTTATCACATATCAATATTTTCGACCTTATGTGTCATTCATCTCTACTAACCACAAAATGTAAGATCTATTAATTAATTTGTCTTCATGGTGTTTGAAATACTGATTCAAAAAGAAACCTGCAAGAATGACTGCAACTTAAACAATAAGGAACATATGTTCTTCTAAACTGCTTTATACAGAGGTATTTTAATTGCAGTATACCTTTCCTTTTCAAACTGTCTAGTCACATAATATATTTTCACAGGTGCTTTGCTCATTTAGTGCAAAATACAAACCCATATTGGAGATAAATAAGGTTCATGGAGTAAAAGAGACTGTTGTTTATCAGTTTAATAACTCATTCAGTACAAAAGTTAAAAAAAAACTGAGGAAAATTAATCAGGAATTGATTTTAGGAAAATGAAATTAGGAGCATCCAATTAACACCTCTAATCTGAGCAATTGACAAGAATCCTGGAAAAAGGTATTCTCTTTCTTTGATTGGCATGGATAGCTGAAATGGAAGCTTTCCTTGGTGTTTAATCTCAGAATCAGGTACCTTATTTCTGCAGTAGAGGACCTGGAGCTCCAATTTGCTGCAGTGACAAGCTGGTAGTGCCGCAAATTAACAACATTGTGCTCTGAAGACTTTGTACATTGTACATTGTTAATTACAAAGGCAAGGAATATCTAAACCTCTATACCTAAACATTTCTGACTATGATCTCTGTACACCAAATTCCTTCTCAGAAAAAAAAAATTATCTAGTGTTACACATGGATATTAAATGCATAAGATGAAAGAGATGTTGAGGAAATATAGGGTTCTATGAAGGATACTACAGGCCCATAGGGAACTTGATAAGGAAAGCAAGAGGGCTGTAAGGGATAAATGGTTGAGTAGTGTGCAATACATAATACATAAGGACTATACTAAAAACCTAGTGGTAAAAATTTCTAAAATGGCTTAGAATCAGGTAAAGGTTTCATATAACATGCAGAAAGAAAGTCTTAGGCACTTTGAACCTGTGAGTACTGTGTACTCACAAGAGAAGAAAAAAGGATGCTCTAATAATTCTTAATTATGCTCTCCTATTCTGGGGTGGCTGAAATATGCCTCGCCTCCCTCTTTGTCACATAGACTTTTTGTAGTTCTGAAGTAGTCTATAGCTTTCAATGCCCTGTGTGAAATTCCTGTTACAAATACAAGAATATAAGCCTACATCAGCCTATATCAAGGTGTTAATTCAGAAAGAAAAGGAATAAAAAAAGCACCTCGATTCAGAAAAGAGTGCCCACTGATTTGCAAGCAAAGCTATTAGGTGTAAGCATGTCAGTATTTATGTTAAATGGCATATGGAGGAGACACCTGGGAACTGCAGTATTTAGTCACTAGGTATAGGTGCTACAATTTTGTCTAAAGATAACACCAATTTTTTTCAGAAGTCAGAATCCTTCTGGATGCTTCCATTCACATTTGTTTGATACATTAAAATAAGTATAGTGTATGCAGTATGGAAGTCTTTTTCCTAGTCCCCAAAACTGTGACTATCTAAATTGCCAGTGCTGGAGCAGTCGACCTTCACTTTTGGTCTTCTTTCCCTCAGTTATTATAGAAATAACAGAAACATATTTTCACAAAATTTATTCATTTCAGCTTTTAATGGATACCACATTTGTCACTTCTCAAGAACAAGGACCGTGGCTAACTCTCAAATTACAATATTCTAGAATAAATGTCATGTACGGCTAAGACGTGATTGCTGTTTGTTTGGATCGTTTTGTATTCTATCATCAGCACACAAGAGGGACACATAATTCAGACACTGATGTGATAAATCTCACAACAAAATGAAAATTTCAGGGTTTATTCCTTATGCAATATCCTGTAACACTAGGAATAATTATGAATTTTTGAAAAAGAATTTAATATGGTAGAGGTAGAGAAAAGAAGTAACATATTATTAGGGCAGAAGCAAACAGTCTATTTTATTTTAAAACTTTGATGAATGATCTTTCATAAAAAGCAAGTTTTTATTAAGAGCAGGAAAGGTTTTAAACATTTGAAAGTTTGTAGGGATAAAAAGGCACCCATTTGTGTGCAATTAAGAAGCCATAAAGCAAATCTGAATTGCTATCACTTTTTTAAAAGAAAACAGAAATCATAAATAAATTGTTTGCAGATTGAATTTTCCAGGAATTAAATAGTGCATGTTTAGATTAGTGGCACCTCAAGCCTATTGTGATATGTAAGGTTAGTTCTTGCCATGTGTCTGGTTTATGCATTGTAACACACCTGCAGCAGTGGAGACCTTCAAATTTGTCATTCTGTTTTTTCCCTTTTTTAGATCAAGTAAGAGAAAAGGACTCTCCTCTGCTCAAAACAAAAGCTTTTAATTTTTTGATAAATTAGATGCTCCATCAGCTCTTGGTAATATGGATTTATGAAACTATTTAAAAACAATAATTCAATTTAGAAAAGGTCAGGTAGATAGCTATTTATATATTGCTATAATGTAGATAGTACATTACAGTATTTCTAAGTAGCAACACTAACTGAGCTAAGAATCTTTGATTCCCATTCTGAAGGTTGTCAGGTGATATTTGTTTATCCTTTTAGAGTGCTGGACAAATCTCTCTAAGTGTTGAAATAAATGTTTTTTAATATATTTTTTTTTAATATTAAGGTTAGTAGATTTTCTTCAATGTGAAATGACAAGGGGAAAAATTCTTATGTCTCAGAAAAATTCTTATGTCTCCCTTCCCCATGACCCCTCTGGTGAGAAAGTAAAAAGGTAGAGATCCCAAGGTGACACAAGAACAATTTACTGGATATAGCAATGAGATAGGAAAATAAACACAAACAGCCACAACATTAATAACAAAATTATATAAAAAAAGAGGGGGATTTACATGAAAAAATGCTCCCAAAGAACAAAATAGTAGACCCTCTATGTGCCACCTTTTTCTTCCTGACCCTAAGCCATGACCCCTTCCTTCTCAGAAGGGAGAGTAAGGGATATATCAAGGCTACTTAGATGGTGTACATTTAATTTTAGTTGTACAGACTCTGTCCAGATTAAGAAGCAGGTGCACACCTCTATCTGTTCCTGGTCTCTCAAGTGTTGATCGTGGTGATGTGTGTGTCTTTGTGACTCTCTTCTGGCTTTCAGCCAGATTTGTAGTCTTGTAAAAAAGCATGTCTCAGTGGAGGAGAGCACGATGAGAGAAGTTAAATGCAAAATTAGCACCACTGGGCTTGTCCTGCTTAATCAAAGCTAATTTTTCATTAATCTGTGTGATTTTTACAGTAGTCTTTGATATGACAATCAAAAGGGAATCAATTCAGATCCCCAAATCTGCAGTGGCAGAGCCAAGTGCCACAAGGTGCCCAATGCAGCGATGGGCATATAACCACCAGAGAAGTGGTAATATACAGTGTTATATAGCAATCAGTGCTGTACAACTTAATTAATTGACTACCCTCACCCAAAATCAAGTCTCTTTGGGGCATGCATTGTACTCCCCCACCCTCTCACATTGCCTACCAAGTGCATGCATGTGCTTGAGCAAAAGAAATCGCACAAATGGGTTTGCCTGAAGCAGGAATAACCCAGACTGTTTCCTCCAGAATATTTTTATATGCTTTACAGGAAGTTTGTTCCTCTCCACATGTGTATAAAAGGTTTGATTGGGCAGGGTTGGCCTTATTGGCACCTCCTCTAGTGATAACTAACTAGATGGTTTTTGCTTACTGTGTATCCTGAGGTTTGAAAGTCCCACACCCACTGCCTTTTGTGTAGTATTTTCAGTCTATTGTGTTGTTTGAATTTTCCACAAGCTGGTGAATCATATGGAATCCATATATCCACAAATAAGACAGGGATATTTTTATCTTCTTTCACCTTGGGATATAAGTGAGTTGAGCCTGTATTCTTACAGGTACACTGAAATCATATCAAGAACTAAAATGTTATCTTAGAAAGTATTTAAGCTTGTTTCTGATTTTGTATAAGCATACAAAAGTGCTTGTTCTTAACAGAACACTCTGACAACAAAAATAAACTTTCTTTCTCTTTTGGGGATTTGTACAAGAACAGGAAATAGTAGGATGATAGAAACAGTATGTGTTAAATATGTGTCATTTGCCTAGAGAAAGCTTTTCCTTCTTTGGAGTTGCTGGTAAGATGAAGATTAGGTACAAATGTCCAGGCTGGATTTCACAATGGCATGATACAAAGAGAGAAAAAAGTCAGTTTGTATATGTGTTCTGTTCTGGCCTAGTCTGGTTTGAAAAGCTTCTAACCTTTTCAAAATGGCTAACAGTCTTATCCTTTATAAAGTCAGCCTAAATCATGCTTTATTTGAGCTGAATAAAAATCAGAAATACATGAATGACCAAATGGGAAAGTTCTTGTACAGTTTATTTAAGAAATGGTTATACTACTAGCAGTAGTGGTAGTATGAGACAGTGTGATCAATTAACACCATTTGTCAAAATATACCTTAAGACTGTATAAATGTGTAAATCAACAAGAGGCAGATTCAAAAGACCCTGTTCAAATAAAATTATCTAAATTAAAGTTATTGCATTCCAGGAGGGCACAAAGCTCTTCATGCATAACTCAAATTAGAGAGCTGGAATGTCTGAATAACAATGTTTTGTGTCAAGTTATTCATGCTTACTTCGCTTCTTGACACAAAAAAGAATTTTTATTTTATAGCAGTGTTTGACAAATGTGAAATATGTTTGTACCTAGACTGAGGATCAGCAGTACCTGTGTTTTTTATGCATTTACCAATTCTGTGCTTCATGTGTACATTTACCTACTAACATGAGATTTCTGTATTTATAAAGGTTTATTCTGCGTGGGTTTGAGGCTATGATAGCAAATTTACTTTCAAGCTTTATGTTATTTACAATTTTTGAAAGTCAAGTGTATTATAATTTTGAGATTTTTAAATTTAAAATTCAAGTTATAATTAAAAATTATATTTAAAATATCTACTTAAAATCATTAGCGATATTTAATTTTGTATGTAGTTGTGATTGCTTAAAAGTAGCAATAAAAATTGAAAAAATTCACACACTTTCAGAAACCAATAATAAATAAATAAATAAATAAATAATAAAATCAGAAGTAGCACAATTTTTAGTAGAAAGTTGAGAATATATAAAAAGTTTTGATATATTTATGTATGAGATGACAAGGGAGTTACAAAAAGAGATTTTATTGTTTCCTCTGCCTAGAGCACAGCTTATGATTGGCAGTGTCTTAGAACATTTCTCTGCATGTTTTCTGATTTTTATTTTGTAGCTTTTGTGGAAAGAGATTATGACTGAAAACAGGTTTTTAATTTCTCATTTAATAGCCTTGAGTAGGAGCCCACATAAACAATTTCTAACACATTACATCTTGAAATAATTTCTAATAGCCATTTATCTATATATTGCTGCTTTGCCACATGTAGTTATCACCAGTTGTGTTACTCGTTGGTACTGGACAGTTTAAATTCTTCTCTCCTTTTTTAAACCTTCTTTCATTTAGCCTTTTCTATTTCTAACTCCTTCTCACCTTCCTTCCCCCCACCGTGTGCTCCTCCTTGTCGTCTCCCGTCTCCTTGCTGCAGTCGATAACCAACGTGTGCTTCCATCTGTTCAGCAAGAGCAGAGGCCAGGCCAGATGTGACCTGTGATTTACCAAATGGGACTCAAACACGAGGAATGTTGTCTGCCATCTGTTGATGCAGAAACCAGTAGAGCTGGACTAGCATTTCAGCAGAGCTCTCCCACCGAGAAACTGCAAAAGAAATTCAGCTGTTTCATTTTTTTCTCCTCTTCTGACCTGACAGTTCCGCTGCATGAAGTGTCTTGCAATGAAGCTGTAAGAGTTTACATCTAAATGGCTCTGCTCTGGGGAAAATACAAGGCTTTCATGGCTTATGCTTTATATTTCTGCCAGAGACAGAAGTACAAAGATGATGCTTCTCTCTACAGCAAACTGATATGTGAAGCTGCTCTCTGAAATGGATAGAGCAAACAGAGACCCTGGTTTTCCTCCTTGTCCTCTTCGCTTCTTTTTAGTGCACATGAAAGGGGCCTGAGACTGCTGAAGAAAATGAAGCAGGTGTTAGTAACAGTTACCAAAAAAGATCCTTGTCTCCACTTCATTCTACTTCCAAATTACCCCACCAAGGAACATCTGGTTTCTGTTCCAAAAGAGGAAATGCACAATATAGGGATTAATCCTTATGTGTGATCTTTGGTATATTCTTATGTACTGATGCAATTTTTAGTGTACGAGTTGAAAACACAAGGATGGTTTCAAATGATAGTTCAAGGCCCAGAAATTCAAAACTTAGCTGACAGCAAGTTGGGATGCAGGGCCATTCATATGTGGGAACATTTTCAAGTTTAACATACTCATGATTTCTATTGAATAGAACCTGACAATATTATAAAGGCCAGGAACACTTTTAGTGCTTTTCTGTGTTTTATGTAAACTGAAGCACTATAAAGCCAGCAGAGATTTCTATCCACTTCTTGAGCAGAAGAGCAGTGGACTGAGTAATTCACTTCCAGGCACCAGTTTTCCACCTCCAAGAATGCAGTTTTATTATACTAGTATGGAGTACAAATAAGATATTCTCTGTCCAGGCTGCTGCCTGAAATTTTTGGGTTAATATTTATAGTTTTCAATGTTGCAGCTAGAGGAAACTTAGGGTTTAAGATCCTTGAAGATAATTTTGCAGTCCTGTGTGTAGACTGAGTCTAGCATTCCACCCTGACATAGCTATTCCTTTATCAGTAGAGCTTTATAGATAGCAATTCCTAAACATTATATTTGTTTGAAATAAGAAGAAAAAACATATTTAGAAAAGATAGAAAGGCTCAAGAGCCTTGGTATCTGTGTTCACAGCTTGCTTCTTGTTGTTGTTGTTGTTGTTGTTGTTGTTGTTGTTGTTGTTGTCCCTGATGTTCCTCAAATGTCCCTAAATGATTAGGAAGTCCAAAGCAAGTTCAGGTTTTATACTCATCCACCCTGTTTAGGAGACATACATCAAAATGATTGACTTTCTCTTTGTACAGAGTAGAAGGAGAGATGTCAGGTGAGGGGAAGCTAAGCAGCTTTCCTAAAACAGTGATGAGACTTTTTCTAAGTCTATTTTAAACTGCTCACCTGCACAATCTGCTGGGTTCTGTCTTGTCACTTACTTTGAATCTCTTTGGGTTTTTTTGATTTTTTGGGGGGGTAGTATTGTTTGTGTTTTGTTTTGTTTTGTTTATTATTTTTATTTTTTTTTCCTTTCTGACACTGAGAGCAGAATACCCACAATACTGAATCAGAGAGAAATATTTTTGCCAAAAGATGTCTTCTTGCTTCTGCCTTATTTCTTTGTTGATAGGCAGTGATCAGTCATTAGCAAGCACACTGTCAAAGCAACTTTAGCAAAGACAAAATCCTTTCCAAATGAGAATTAATGGGGAAAAGAAAATGATCTTTTCATATTCTCAGCTCTCATAATGTATGGCAATTTATCTCTAGGAAGGGTTGGGAATCAATTAAGCATGAATGATGTATAGGAAGGTAGAATGTGACCTTAACAAGTTGTCTTGTCTCTTGTCTTGATGTTTCCATCTGTTTTGCACAAAAAATGTTCCGATAATGTGGTAAGGAGGTAGATATGATTTCCGAGGGAACAGTCATTATGGGCCACAATCTTCCCAGACCTGATAAGTTTAATCCAAGTTGCCTGGGAGGTAAGAAGTCATAAAATATTTTATCTGAGACAAGTGCAAAAATACTCATAAACTCAAAGGTTAATCACTGCACCAAAAGAACAGATGAAGGAGACAGGGCAGTTTTATGTGTCTCTCTGTGATGTCCTTATTAATCACGGTGCCCCATTTGCTTTAAGTATGCCTCATGTATTTTCTTTTGAAAGCCAAATGGATAGACAGAGAAAGAAATAGAAGACTATTACTATCACGTGTTAAACAGTTCTGCCTTTCTTGTATCACATAATCAAGGGATTGTATTATGGCAAAGATGCATTCTAATTCATTCAGTGACTGACCAAATATTCCCTTCAGATGAAAACCTAAACCTTCTACTCTGTGAGTCGTTATGGATAAGAAATGAAATTTGAAACACTACTGATTAAAAAACTGTGGAGAGGGCTGGGGACTGTGTGGAAAGAAGGCTGGGGGATAAAATTAGAGGAAACTAAGAGGTTATATTCACATCCTAACAGAAATTATAAAGATACGGAAATTATAGAGTAAAATTATAGAGTAAAATGCAGCTGCTACTTCCTGGATGGTATGCAGTTGGCATGATCAAAAACTATTCCCCAAAACTGTGATTCCCCACACCAACACTCTGCAAATGTAGCACCTGCTAAGGGTAATGGAACAGAGGATGGAGCGGAGTGGAGACTCTTCAGACAGGTTCTGTTGAAATCCTTGCAGGGAGGGGAACTCGATGGCACTTTGCAGCTGAGAAACTGCAAAACACCTGTCAGCCTAGGGAGACAGGAGGTGTCCTGCTGCTGAGCCAACAGCTGTGGTGAAATCATTCTCCTTGGATGAACTTGGTTCATTGTAGCCTAATTGTAACATTAACACACACTCCACCCCAAAGTTACCTGCCCCCAAGGTACGACCACCCCCTCACTGGGTATGTGCTCTGTATTTTTTGACTATCTTTAATAGTGAAATGAGAGAATTTTACACCAAACAGTGAAAAAAGTGTTTATGAATAAAGTCACTCATGCTCCACCTAAGCATAGAGAAATTGTATACAAATAGACATAGAATGGGGAGAAGTTAGGGAAGACTCCATTGTAACAGCTGGCATCAGCCAGCTGGCTGAAACTGTCTTCTTCTCCATACAGACACCTACTGCAGATGAAAGTACTTTATGCATGTAGAATATTTATGTTGGGTATTAGAGCTTGTCTGTGCATTGCTCTGAGTAGGTTTTTGCAGCCAGATACTATCACTGTCACGAGTTTGTATTAATAGAGTGTTATTCTGTAAACTGTTGGAGTCCTTCATAAGTGCTGGCCCTCACTGGCAGTGGGTACCATTATCAAATAAAGTGAAAGACCCACTGAGGGGTCTCCCTTATGCTGTTGGTGTGTGTCCCTGACTAAGGCAGTGGAACCACCCTCTGATCCAGCAGGACAGCTCAGTGAAGGATCCCCCTAACAGGACTCTGACAGACTGGTCAGCACAGGAGTCTTGGCTTCCCTGGGGATTGACAAAAATCAAAAACTAAGGGTTGAGGAAATCTACCCACACTAAGAGGAAATCTACCCTTTTTATGTGACAGAGACACAGTAGTGCTCACATTGAAGCAACATGATCTGTATGGTTGGACTATCAGCTGGGGAGGAAATATCTGTATGATTCAGCTAATGGTAGCGGTCAGGGTTCAAATTTGGACAGGTATCCAGTAACAAGGACATTCCTCATGGGGACTATGGTGGCATCAATACAATTTAAAATCATCATTAGCATCTTGGACAGTAGGACAGACTGCATCCTCAGCAGTTTCATGGGTGACATTAAGATGAGCTCACACAGCTCAGCAAAAACGAGTGCATTGCTTCACCAGAGTTACTCCATGCAACAGTGCATGCATGGGGCTGACTGGCAGGAAAGCAGTTTTGCATAAAGGACAGAGTAGTCTCAGCAGACAAAAATTGTGCATAGATCAGCAATGTACCCTTGCACCAATGAAGGCTAACCTCAAGAGTGTAGTCANTCAAGGGATTGTATTATGGCAAAGATGCATTCTAATTCATTCAGTGACTGACCAAATATTCCCTTCAGATGAAAACCTAAACCTTCTACTCTGTGAGTCGTTATGGATAAGAAATGAAATTTGAAACACTACTGATTAAAAAACTGTGGAGAGGGCTGGGGACTGTGTGGAAAGAAGGCTGGGGGATAAAATTAGAGGAAACTAAGAGGTTATATTCACATCCTAACAGAAATTATAAAGATACGGAAATTATAGAGTAAAATTATAGAGTAAAATGCAGCTGCTACTTCCTGGATGGTATGCAGTTGGCATGATCAAAAACTATTCCCCAAAACTGTGATTCCCCACACCAACACTCTGCAAATGTAGCACCTGCTAAGGGTAATGGAACAGAGGATGGAGCGGAGTGGAGACTCTTCAGACAGGTTCTGTTGAAATCCTTGCAGGGAGGGGAACTCGATGGCACTTTGCAGCTGAGAAACTGCAAAACACCTGTCAGCCTAGGGAGACAGGAGGTGTCCTGCTGCTGAGCCAACAGCTGTGGTGAAATCATTCTCCTTGGATGAACTTGGTTCATTGTAGCCTAATTGTAACATTAACACACACTCCACCCCAATGTTACCTGCCCCCAAGGTACGACCACCCCCTCACTGGGTATGTGCTCTGTATTTTTTGACTATCTTTAATAGTGAAATGAGAGAATTTTACACCAAACAGTGAAAAAAGTGTTTATGAATAAAGTCACTCATGCTCCACCTAAGCATAGAGAAATTGTATACAAATAGACATAGAATGGGGAGAAGTTAGGGAAGACTCCATTGTAACAGCTGGCATCAGCCAGCTGGCTGAAACTGTCTTCTTCTCCATACAGACACCTACTGCAGATGAAAGTACTTTATGCATGTAGAATATTTATGTTGGGTATTAGAGCTTGTCTGTGCATTGCTCTGAGTAGGTTTTTGCAGCCAGATACTATCACTGTCACGAGTTTGTATTAATAGAGTGTTATTCTGTAAACTGTTGGAGTCCTTCATAAGTGCTGGCCCTCACTGGCAGTGGGTACCATTATCAAATAAAGTGAAAGACCCACTGAGGGGTCTCCCTTATGCTGTTGGTGTGTGTCCCTGACTAAGGCAGTGGAACCACCCTCTGATCCAGCAGGACAGTTCAGTGAAGGGTCCCCCTAACAGGACTCTGACAGACTGGTCAGCACAGGAGTCTTGGCTTCCCTGGGGATTGACAAAAATCAAAAACTAAGGGTTGAGGAAATCTACCCACACTAAGAGGAAATCTACCCTTTTTATGTGACAGAGACACAGTAGTGCTCACATTGAAGCAACATGATCTGTATGGTTGGACTATCAGCTGGGGAGGAAATATCTGTATGATTCAGCTAATGGTAGCGGTCAGGGTTCAAATTTGGACAGGTATCCAGTAACAAGGACATTCCTCATGGGGACTATGGTGGCATCAATACAATTTAAAATCATCATTAGCATCTTGGACAGTAGGACAGACTGCATCCTCAGCAGTTTCATGGGTGACATTAAGATGAGCTCACACAGCTCAGCAAAAACGAGTGCATTGCTTCACCAGAGTTACTCCATGCAACAGTGCATGCATGGGGCTGACTGGCAGGAAAGCAGTTTTGCATAAAGGACAGAGTAGTCTCAGCAGACAAAAATTGTGCATAGATCAGCAATGTACCCTTGCACCAATGAAGGCTAACCTCAAGAGTGTAGTCAGTAGGTCAAAAGGAGTGTTTATTTCTTCTTCTTTGACATGTAGAGACCAAATTTAGAACATCATATAAAATTTTAGGGCTGTCACTACAAGTAAGACATTGACAGACTAGAACAAGTCAATGGAAGGCCATCAAGATGTTTAAGGAGTCAGAGAACATGATATATAAATAGAATTTTATCAGGCTGAGGAGCAGATTAAGAGAGCTCTAATGTCTGTTTTTACTTGACTAACTGGAGGATAAAAAAAAGACTTTACTTGATGGTCTACATCAAAAACATACGAAGCAATGACCATATAATGCAATAAAGGAAATTCAAGTTACATAAAAGAAAACCAGAATATTTCTTCCTTGTAAGTGTGATAACACACTGGCACAAGTTGTTCAGAGAGGCTGGGGAGATCTTCACAGCTTTACTGGAAAGACCCAATGCAAGCTGATCTATTTTCATATGTTTGACTTAGCAGCTAGTCCTGCTGTGGCATAGTGGACTGGATAATTTCCAAAGGTCTGGTCTGGACCAGTATTCCATTCCCATTCTCCCTGTAAAATGATGTTCACAGCAGATACATAGATATCTCTCCAACTGAAGTTGGAGAGACTTCTTTGGATTTTTTGGATTGTAATGGTAATTTTATTGAAACTATAATTTTAAACTATCTGACTAATAGTAAGTAGACTGTGCAATGTCAAAGACTTCCTGCAAATCTAAGGTGAATATAAATAAAATACAGGGGGGAAAACAAATAAAACAAAGGATGATTTTATCTTATAGTGCAAGTGCACTGAGAGGCAGACGGAATTTTCAATACAAATTAAAACGAACTACTGTATTAAATATAATTCTTGAACTCTGAATGCCAAGAGGATTTCTGAGTTTGTAACCTCTTCAGATTCTTAAAAAACTGGATGTACCATAAAAATAAGATCAAAATAAAAAATTATGTAATGATTCTGAATTTCCATTTTTTAAAGACCTTGTTAAAAACAAGGTCCAACTACCTCTTTTTGCTTTCCTGCATTTCAGTATAAATCCTTCTGAGTGAAATTTGGTATCCACACTCTGTAGCATTCATGATTTATCTAACCTAAGTTCAGACAATTTTCTCCAAGAAAGAAGAATTTTCACTTTTGTATCATGTAGTTACTGTAAACAGCCATAGGCTGTTTGAGAAGAAAGTCATTCAGGATGATTTTGTATTTTAATATAACCATTACAAATAGCTCAATACTTTTTTCTCCTTTATTTTTTCTTTTGAACTTAGTAATATTTTGCTCATGTACTAGAAAACAATGTTATTTATGTTCTCCAATATGAGGAAAACATGAGACTAGGTCTCATTTTCAGCACTGGCCTGGAACAGGATTTGAGTTACAGCAGTTCATAAATGACTTCATTTATATTTTATGCTGCTACACCGAATGTATCCAGCAACCTCTTTGGGGAAAGACTAGAAAATAGTCTCAAATGCATTACCTAGCTTATTACACTATGGGCTTTGTGGTTCAATGTCATAATAAGAAATTGAAAATACCCAATCAGAATGCTTTAATTTGCTTTATTTTTGAAGAAATACCCCATGTTGTAGACTTTAAGAGTCAAATAATTATTTTTGCAGCTAAGAATGCATAGAAAATGGTTCTTATAGAAACAGAAATTGGAAAGTGAATTTATTGAAATGGAATTTGAGAGGTTTACAAAATATAACTGCCTGTTCCCATAATCTGTGGATTGAAAAGAAATTATTTCTTGGAGTTTTTTAATGTCAAGTCTGTGTAGTTCTGACAGTGTTGGGAACTATAGATCTTCTTTTGTTATTAACAATAAATATCGGGAAACACATCTAACTAATTTTACACTTTTTTCTTTAGAAAACATAATCAATTTTTTTTTAACTGAAGGATCAGTACTTTAGAGAAATAAGAGCACTATTATTCAGATTTTGATTAAAATGGAGGAAAAAAGAGAAATTTTATAGAAATCCTTCTTTCAGAGAAAAAGAAGCAAGAAATTCTAAGACAAGTTTAAAGAGAGATGGCAAATATACTTAATAATATATTCCAAATCAATTATTTATAACAATAACTGAAGTACAGTTGGGCAGCATGGCAGTGGATTCTCATCAGAAATCATCTAAAAGTGGATTTATAAATATTCTTTGAATATGTTTCTGTTCTAAACTAAGCACATGAACTACCTTTCTAGTAAACTGAAAGTGTTTTCAAGAGGTAATTACCCTGGTTTGTCTTGGGAGCTCATTCAAGATAACCTAACCCATCCTTTAGGCTTTAATGAATCTCACTTTTGAGATCCATTTCTGTTTTTCTTTCTATTTGCTATAAAAGCAGCCTGGGTGACTATCAGGCTAGACAGACTAAATTACGTTAATGGGAACATATCTCAAGTGCTGTTTAATCTGTTTTTCATTTGCTTTCATTTCTATTCAAAGTTCTCAGGTGATCTAATCAGAAAATTTTGAGTTATATGGCCTTTTCAATATACTACAAAAATATGGATATTTAATGCATATTAATGGTGCTATCAACAATTTTTGAACTGTTCTTAGTTTGAAGGCACTGAATTCAAATTCAAACTGACTGTAAATTGTCACCTATGCAATATATTGTTTATAAGATCTTCAAAAATATGCTTATCTTCAGTTCAGGGCTATAACCTTTGAGACAGGAATATTACTCATGAAATCTAAGCTCTAAGTTCAATAGTGTATGAAGCAAAGATTTCATGAGTATCCAGATCCTATGAAACCAGTGTTCTTGACTCTGATTTGGGAAGAGACTTCTTGTTCTTAACAGAATACAAATAATAAAATCATTATGAAATCAAAAATAGAAATACTGCAAACAATGTTTTTAATAGGCAACCATGACCTTTTAAAATGAACAGATAAGCAAATTTAACTATTTAACAATTAATTTTGACTATAAAGAAATTATTGCACAGTTAATAATCATATTAATAGTTAAATGTAAATTTCTCAGAGTCAGGGAAGTTTTCCAGATTTTTTTTCTTCCCAAAAGTATTCCTTTTTTTCCTAAAATATCACTTTGTGCTCATTATTGTCAGAAAAAGAAACATGGAGTTGTAAGCTCCTGTCTCAAAAATTTGTCCTGCAAATATCAACAATATTTATGCATAGACTGAATATCCTATAATGTAATCAGACTTTGTTTAGTCCTCCACACATAGACCATTAATACAGCCCTGCAGCTAAAGTTTAGATTGGTAAAATGTTTTCTTTAAGTAATGATATTTTTTGTTATTTTTTCAATTAATTGGTTGCCAATTCCTTTTTATTTTTTTTTAATCTTCTGGGATATACTTATCTGTTTCTGTAAACTTCCATTTAATCTCTTTCTGCTAGCTAGTCCAAAAGATTATTGAAATACTGCCCTGCTATCTGTCACAGGTGCTTGTCTCATGCATGCCATCAATCCTGTACAAACTAGTCTCTAAGATTCCTCTCTTTGAGAAGTTAAAAAAAAGATAGAGGAAGCTTGGTCCTACAAAGAGAGTGTAGGGTACTACTATCTTCATTCCTTTTGATTTTATTTAATATTAACTCTTAAATTACAGGTTAAATCACAGCATCATGGAATATTGTAGGTTGAAAGGGACTTTTTCTAGCCATCTAGTCCAACACTCTCACAATAAGCAGGGACATCTCAACTAGATCAGCTTGCTCAGAGCACAGTCCAAGCTGACTTGGGTGCCAGGGATCAGACACCCAGCACCTCTCTGGGCAACCTGGGCCACTGTTTCACCATGATGACATGACCAGTGATCTTTGGGGGTCCATTCTAATGAACAGATGTATCTCACCTATCACTTCATTTTGCCTCTTTTCAATGCTTGCTGGTCTTCCCTTCATGGCTGCTTCATTTGCAGCCTTCACACATCCTAGATTTTCCACCTTCTATCATAACACGGATGATATTTGGAATGACTGGTAAGTTAATTTCCATAAAACTCCATCTTTTCTGTCACTTCAGAATCTCCAGAACACTCAACTGCCCAATGAAATAAATGAAATATCCAGCTGTCAAGTGGATTTTCTGGCAGTTTGTTTTGTCTTTCTCCACTTTTTGTTTGTTTATTTGTTTGTTTGTTTTTTTGGTTTGTTTTTTTTTTCTGTATGCGTGGTTTGATAATCAAATCCATAATATCAAAGCCTTTAAAGTAACCCGCTGCTGTTCAGTAGGAATATTGAGTTGTTGATAATGGAACAGAATTTCAGCTGCTGGCTACTATGCAATCTCAAATTATAGGCATCAGAATCGATATTTGTGATTTACAAAATTTGTGTTTGTTCCCATCTGAGCTGCAAAATGAGCAATGGACACAGAAAGCATTCAGCTGTCTCTCATATTCTTTCAAAGCATAATTTCTAATACTTGGGACACAAATTTCATAACCTAAATATATTTGATTTAGAAATACAATAGAGCCTTCATAGATAGAATATTTCAAAGTTCAGCTGAATTAGTAAGTCCCACTTTTAGTAATGAGAAACCAATAAAAGTTTCCTTTCATATTTTGGAGCAATTTATAGTAACGTACACATAACACCTGGACGTAATTCACAAGCACCGGGACGCTGAGTGATGCTTCCTACATCTTTCAAGCTGTGGTCATACCACTTCCCATATCCCAACACCTTGTTACCACATTTCTCCTGACATAGAATTGATCAAGATTTGAGATGTTAAACAGACATTCTTTTTGACCTCTGACCAGAAATACAAAACTACCTACAACGAGTTAGAGCACTTCATTTCGCCACAGCAGATTACCCAAGGTTTTCCAGGATTTAGATATTTGCAAGGCTTTTTAGCTATTAAAACCACCCTCAGTGCTATATCTTATTTAATAAGAAATAATATTTCCAAAATGCCTACAAGCTGACGATCTAATTTCTCACTCATATGCATTAGGTGGGAAATTCTTTTAGTGTATTTTATTGCCCTGGTCTTGAAAGTGCATTTTCCTGGCGGTAAAGAATGCAAACTTGTTAAGCAGCACAGGTGTTAACTGTGACCATGAGTTTGAATGTTGCCAAATACTACAGCTATTATTTTTTTCAATGACTTCAAATCTGCCATTTTTTATGAGTCCACTCCATAATTTTCAAGCAGGTCAAGTAAAGGCAGACTCTGAAGAAATACAGATTTAAGGGCTATCTGTACCTTACTTTCTAAGTGTTCTTGTACCTCTTGCCATGAAAAGAAGTGACTTGTTGGTCAAGAAACTATGAGAATTTGGGTCTTCCATTCTCACTAGCCCTTGACCATTTATACTTATACCTAAAGTATATAAGATTGAAGTACATATAACAGCTACATAGTTTTCTTCATGTACTCTTCATATACTCATGACTTCATCTGGAAGAATTTCTTAAGTTTCATGTCTTTAAAGTACCCTTTCTTCTTCATTTCTTCAATATATTTTTTTCCTGCTTAAGTTTCCTACATGGATAACATTGTCTTGTTCTTATTTTAGGCCTAAAGCTGTCAGCAGTGAACTGAAGCAAGATATTTTGGTTCCTGGGGTAGGTAGTCAAGTTCTTCTTACTGCATGGGATATGTTGCTACAGAGGGCAATCCCAACAGAGCACAACTGGCTTGGGAGTGTGAGATATCTACTCAGTGGTGTGGTCTAAGGACATGGAAAAATTCTTATTTGGCATCTGTCTTTGTTTTCCTTTCCCAGTGCAGTTTAATGTGCAAGCAATTAATTTGTGTTATACTAGATACCAAATAAGTAATGTTATTTTCCTGCCCTGCTCATGACAAAACACATCTCCTTCGTGTTTCTAAACCCACTAGTTTATGCTTTATAACATTTCTGTACACCTTGCACCAGTCCTGACATAGTTTTGACACTAAAATTTTCTAAATAATATATCTCAAAATATCTTCAGTTATATGAAATATACATGTATGGACACATACTAATGCATGGAGGATTCATTTTCATGTGTATATTTCTTGTTTTATAGGATATATTTTTTCTTAGAATTAGCTGATGCCTGCTATCTGGAGTGGCAAATTCCAGTTTAGCACCATTTGTTATTAATAAATATTTCTGATTAAAGTCTGGAGTTGTTTTATTTGGTCAGAACAAAAGGTGGGGAAAATCATGACTTCTGCTTTAAGTTTAGGCTTTTACCTTCCAGAGAAGACAGCAGATAAATCATTGAAATACAGACACCTCTGTAACCCCTTTCACAACTGCCTTCCTTTCCCACATGCTGAGAATATTTTCTTGTACTTGAAACAAATGATAGTAAAGTTTCCTAAAAATCCTGCATGAGGATAAGCCCCTTGATGGACAGAAAGGAGGACAGTAACAAAAAGGACAAAAGGATTCAGTTAGGTCTTTTTTGCTTCAGTACTCACACATCAGGCAGGCAATCAATAATTTACAATAGCAGGGCAACAAATTCCAACATGAAGTCTCAGTTTCAGCAATCTGAGGCAGCTGAATAAAGCTACAAAATAAACTGCCTGCAAAACAGTAAAATTTTATGCAGCATAGAGTTCTTATAAAAGAAGATCCTTGTGAAAAGAAAAATATATAACTTGAAGACTCTGTGTTTTGACTTTGTTTCTTTCAGTTTGAGGGTGGTTTCTAGGATGAAATTCAAATCAGAAGTGCTTTTAGACCACCAAATCAATTGCATTTAGGTATTTAGGTTTCCAAGGAAGCTCTGATTAGGGCATATTTCATGCAAGGACACTGTTTAAGACGGGAATACAACAGCACTGAAAACAGCCACAATATCTGTCTCACCAGTGAAATTCTTCCAAACTAATGCACACATCATTGTCAATGCCTGCTTAAATAAAATGTTGCCAGCTATTTCCTCTTATCTGTAAAAGGATTCTTGCTCATTCTATCAATGTGCAAAACCTCTTGAAACACCTGCAAATACTACCATGTCCTTGATCATGTTGTATCATTCATCTTGCCCACAGCAGTGTCATTGTGACAGAACAGGCAAGGAGAGGAAAGCAGGAACTGCCCTCCTGCCCCAGAACTCCTTCAAATTACATGGTACATCTGAAACTTTGGGAAATAGGAATAAGGTATTCCTCTGTTCCCTGAAACAGTCACAGATTTTTTGCCTATAAACAGTAACAAAAAAGTTCTATCTCATGAGGACATGCTAGGCTGTCAGTAGCAGTTGAATTGTAGTGGTTGTTGTAAGAACATTGGAAAGAGGATAATTGGTACCTTTCTTATCAGCCTCACCAGGAAAGCCAAGGGAAAGGAATGCAACAGTCCAATGCAGGGAGAAATGTAGGGCTACACAAAAGGTAATCCACTGAGAAATCCCTGGAATTATACTTTTATAAGAAAGATGCTATTTTTTATTTTAGACTTTGTTTAACAATTCAAAGTCTATCAGTGTTAGAAATTAGACATTCTATTTAAAGCTGCTTAAGGTACTATTTGAAAGCACTTTTAAAAAGTAGTATGTTAAAAAAAAACCAAAACAACATAAACCCTAAAAAGCTTTAAATACCTAATATTACAAGATTTTTAAGTTAATATTTACTGCCATAGATGTTTATATCTTCCTTTTCATCTGGTCAGCAAAACAAATATATATGGGTTTTTGTACATATGATTTCCTAAAAGAAAAAGTAGAAATTAAATTCTTGAATCCACATTTCTGTTATTTAGATGTCATGATCTTCAAATATGTTGAGCATTCAAAACTTTTCATTAAAAGGAATCACAAATGATCTGGAACTTTCAAATCTAGTTCTTAACTCAGCATTACCACTTATAATTTGGAAGCCAATTATTTTCTTTCTGCTACCTATAAGACAGATCACATTCATAAGGGGAAAAACTAAAGACAGCAAAAATATTAAAAATATTTGGTTTACACCATCACTATATTCATAAGCAACAATAAAGTGTTCTGTGGAAACACGTTCTGGGAGTCCCTTCCAAGGAATAGGAGGAGTGGAAAAGCAGTTAAATGATATTAGTAAAGCATTCCGAAATGCTACATGGTTACATATATGTTAAATATTTTTGTACAGCTTTCAAGTACTAAACTAGCCATGTGTAGATCTTTGTGTAGGTTGTCTCATTTTTTCCAGTCTGTAAAATTACAGAGAAAAATAATGCCAGCCAAAGTTCTGGGGCAAAACAACACTGGGACAGAACAGTAAGAACTGTAGTCAAACTTAGAGATAGCAGTGCAGCCTGCTTGGCAGTACACTGCAATTGGAATGTTTCACCTGAAAACTTGTTCAAGAAGAAAATATTTTAAGCTACCCAATAGCCACATAGAAAAAAAAGATTCTGTTTTCCTTTTGATTAAAAAAACTCATAAATGACCAATATTGTGTAATATTAACACATAGTCCTTCCATTCCCTATTCTAAGTCAACTTCAAGACACTGATGGATGGAGGATATCTGTTGCATTAAGAATTTTTTAATTTTTAAATAGGATAAACTTCCTGTATATTTATTCCCAGTGATTCAGTTACCTGTTTTCATGCTAAAATCTCTCTACCAAGACCTTATAGATAGCCATTTACAAGTTTTCACTAGTTCCTGACATCATCTATTGTGCCAGTCTTGGCTAGCTTGACTACAGGTTGTGCCATGCTAGGGAGCTGTTGAAGCAGAAACAGAACCAAGCTTTAGTCTCAGCTCAGTGTCTGGAGTCTTCAAAACGACCAGGGTATGTTTTTTTCTGAGTGCCAGCTTTTCTTGTTTCAGTTGCTTATTCACAAAATACTGGTTATACTAATCTTGCTCTATTTCTTATCTCATCAGGATCAATAAATACTGCACATCTTACAAGAAAGAATTAGGAGCTTTCAGATAGGAAATTAATATAAGAAATTTAAAGTTTATTTTATCCAAAACTGAGTTTGAAGTTTAGCTCCTAGTGGTGTAAGTCCAGTATACACCACTGAGAATGGGCAAAGGATTCTTATAATCATTGAGAAGAAGCTTGGCTTCAAAAATATTGGACATAGAAACTGAGACAAATGTAGTCTTGCCAGTTTTGATCTATTTTGCAGACTCTGAGCAACTTAACACTAGCATCTATAAAAAGTTGTTCAGTCTTCTAATTTGTTCTTAAAGCATGACTGGAATCAGCTTAGCTTCTGTAGAAACCTTGGCCAAAGGGAGAATTTTATTAGTAGTAGTATTTTTAGACATGAAGGTAGTGTTCTACAACCACTATGCTTTGTTCTTTCTGCTTTCTTATTTGATTCCTTGTCACTTGATTTTTTCAGGAGTAGAATTATATTAACTATCAGACATAATAATGCTTAATTATAAAATATGATGATTTTCTGCTAAATTGAATATTGCAAAATTTATAACTTAGTTGTCTGTTGTAATCACATAGTTAAAACCAGAAAAGCCCTGCACTTTCTTCAAAATACATGGCTATTACTTGAGCATGGAAGAATTTTACTGTCATAATAAGAGGCCTGTGACATGTTGTGCAATGCTTTATCTTGTGCTCAAGTCACATCAGATGAGGGGAAAATTACTGTTCAAAGGAATTTTTATTCAAGTTACTGTTGTATTTCATTGCTTTATAACTTTCAAGTAGGTTTTCTTCAGTTTTTTCCTTCAGTTAAGTATTACAGCACAGTGAGAAATGTTGCCAGATCAATATTTTACTGTTTCATGATAGGGCTTGTATTGCATAGGTCCAAACTGAACAACCTGTTCAGCTCTCTTGAATCACTTTTCAGACTAAACTTCACAAATCACACCAATCCCAGCTCAGCTAAATGGTTCCAAATAATTTCTGTTCAAATTGACAGTCTTACCAAGAAATAAAAATTGAAAACAATTGGCTCAGGAAGTGTACAAAGCATATGTTTACAGTATTTTTGCCCATTTACTGAAATTGAGGGAGCCAAGTGGTACAGAAGGTTGAAACAGAACAAAAATTGTTTTAGCTATGCATGGTTAGAAGATGAGTAGCCAGTTCATCAACACACTGGAGCATGCAAAATTCATTTCAATTATACCTTTAATGCCAGGAGAAGTCTGTGTCACTTGTCTTTTGCTTCATTTACTGCTGAAATGATTTTGTTAATCTGTCCTATGTAAAGGAAGTTTATTGTAATAATTTGTACAGGCTCCTGAATACGTATTTTAAAGATAAAGAAAATTTTGACTTGATGGAGATGACAATGATTTTTATAACAAATAAAAATTCTGTTAAAAGATCTAGTGGACCTCATAATAACAGTCCCACTTTAAGAGCTGGCATGCAGACCACTTTTTGCACAAGGAATGTTGAGACAAATTGAGATGCACAAACGATCTCTATATCTGCTGGTATACATCAACTCTAATAGTGAAATTTATCTTTGTGGAAGAACTATATAAAGATGATTATAACAGAGAGACAAGGGCAGAAGGGAAGAGAGAAAGGGAAAATTCTCCAAGTAGCCAGACAGGAGTCCCAGATGTGTCTTCCTCTGAGAGTGGCTATCTGCAGTGTATCCAGGTGGTGATGGCAGTGAAGATGACAATCATCTCTTTCCATGACTTTCCAGTAGCACTTTACAGTTTTCTTTGGAACCTGAGAAAATTCTCTGCTGGTTGATGCAGCTCCTGGCACTGGTTGCAACATGTTAATTGGTGCTGTACATCGGTTGGAAGTTAAGAGTCTGCACACAGGTGTTGTTGTATTCTATTTATCAATCATTTAAATTACTGCAGTCTACCTTGGTGTGCACCAGGCCTGATTCTCTCCACTGTAAAGCTAAATTTGCCAAGATAAGATATAAAGAAAAGATGGAAAGAGTTGTGATTCTGATGCCAATGCTATCATTAAACAGTTGAGAACGTACCATAGCCAGAGTTTCAGTGTTTTGCAGATGCAAGACCCCAAACTAGCCCAAAACTCCTTAGAAGATCATTAAACACACACTTATGTGGAGCAAAGAGAACACTCATGTGGAAAATTAGCAATAACAGAGTTTAAGAAGAAAGAACAAATTGAGGTGATCAGGACCAAGGGTCAGTCAGACAAGCATGCTGACCAGTAACCTGCTTACATACCACTGTTTCTTTTTTATTGCCCTTTACCTCTTTTTTCTGACATATGTTCCTCACTTTTGCACTCCTCCTCTGCCCTGCCATTAGGCCTTCCCTAAATATCCTGTAAATTTTATACAATCCTAAAATTCTCTTCTTCCTGGATCTCATAATAAATGTTATCCACATCTAGACAATAATCTCCCTTTGGTTTGTGTGGCCTTCTGACTCCAGTTTATTCCATTGATGCATCTTGGTGGATTATACATTAGAGAGAGTTGGTCTCCTTTGATACTCTTTGAGTAGCTGGTTTGGCTTGCTCTGTTTCACTGATTCCTGCACCAATCAATGCTTTTTTTTCCTGATTCTCACCAAGCTCTGAGAGTTTAATGTTGTTGCCTTTCAATTAGATAACCTATCAATGTCTAAGAAAGATTTGATCAAAAGTTAGTCACAGAAGTCGATACAGGGGAAAATATATTGCGTGGAAAGGCTATAATCTGTGGAATAAAAAACAAACCAAATCAACACAACAACAACATACCCTCAAAACAATACATAAAAAACCCAAAAACAAATGACAAAGCCAAAACTAAGCAAAAAAAGAAAGATATCTTTGGAGAACAAAGAGTTTATAGAAGTGCTACTGCTTACATACTCTTTATATTCAGAAGCAGCCTTACTGCAAAAACTTGCTGACCACACAAATTACTGTTCTACCAGATGTGTGACAATCCAACTTGGTAAAACTATTGTTGGAAACTTGAGAACTAAGATAGAGTTCAAAGGGCCCTGTCTCTTTATTTCCTAGACTGGATGCTTCCTTGTGTGTCATCTCTTCACTCTTTCACATGTCAGACATTCCATACTGGAAAGAAAACCTCACAGAATCCAGCCTAAAAGTTCATCCTGTGCATCATTTCAGTGTCACTGCCAGTGACAGCTTGTTTAATGCACCACTGCAGTCCCATCACTTTCCTATATTGTTTTTCCAATAACATTGTATAAGTATCAACAGAATAGCATAAATGTCTTAGAAAATTGACAGGTATGTGTATATGCAGAACTAAAATGTAGAAAAGCTTGTGTGGGCTTCAACAAGCACTAAACTTGATAACTGATACAGTAAATATAAATTCAAAGCATTAAAAGTGACAATATTATCTTAAAGTAATAAGATTTTAGAGTAGAATTTGATTTTACTTTTCTTTCCCTATAAATTAAGAATAAAATTTTCAGCTTTTCTTTTCCCTGAAAACATTTTTCTTTTGACAATAAATGAATCAGGAAAAAAATGAAATATGAGCTTTTCACCTAATAATCTGAGACTTCAGTTGCAGTGTTAGAACAGATATTAATGTATTTCCAATTGACTCATGCTGATTTGAAATGTAATGGAGAAATGCTTAAATGTTTAATGTCTTTCCTTCATCAAGCAGTTGGATGCATGGACACTATTGAAATATGTAGGAAACACATAAAAAACACTGTCTTGGTATTTGTAAATTAGGTCTTCACAAATCAACAGGGTGGGTCCACCAGATACTGAAAATGTTGTAATTCTCATTTCAGGCTTACTCATTGAACAGGTTAGATGGTCATTATATTTTATCATTTAGGAGTCTGGGACTGCTGATTTTTAACACTTTGGGTTTTTGTCAGGTTAGTCACAAATTATTCCTTTTCCTGAGCTAATTGATGCATTGATATTCGTATATTCCTATAACAAAACCAAATGAACTTGCAAATGTGCCACATATCCTAGAGGTCAAGAAAAGAACTTCAAAGATTTGGAAGGGCTTTGAATAAATCAAATATTGGCAAATGTTCATTCATTTAGAAGATTTGTTTCTTCAGTTATTCTCTTAGTCTGGATTCAGCTTTAACCTCCTTGGTGTCTTGTTTAAGGAAATCTGGTTGGTGACATAAAGCATACAGAGAGCAGTGACAGCTCAGGCTGAAGGGAGCAGGGCTGCTCCCACAGGACTTGACACTGCACTTGGCACAGAAAAAATGGGAATTACACAAGTCAGAGTACTTCAGTGCTTTTCCGCATGGTTAACCGTACTTGCTCAATGAATCTTTAGGGAAGTGCCTGATAGTCTTAAAGTACACATTAGTGGTTCTTAAATGTCCCAGAAAGTGTTACCTTCTGAATCCCAGCAGACCATCTCTGCTGCTGAACTCTGTTGAGTCTCAAGTTTTTCCAAGACTGTGCACACATGAATGTTGTTCTGAACAGGAGAGGAGGGGGGAGGGAGGAGAGGTGTCAAATATCTTTGTGAATCTGTGAAGTACTAGCTCTAGGGATTTGTTTTGTTTTTCTGTTTCAGACACTCACTCACATGAAGCTCTTCTGCTTTGTTTAAACTGCCATGCCATTGCATTGAGATTCAATATTTGGTGGAACCCAAAGTATTGTCTCAAGAATGATGTCCCACACAGCAGAAAACTGAAAATCCTTACGTGATTCCCTCTATTCAGCATTGCTGAGTCCACACCTCAAGTACTGTGTACAGGTCTGGGCCCTTCATTGCAAGAAACTTGTTGAGGTGCTAGAGAGTGTCCAGAGAGAAGGGCAATGAAGATTTGAGAGGTCTCAAGGACAGGTCCTGTGAGGAGTGGCTGAGGGAGTTGGGGTTCCTTAGCCTTGACAAAAGGAGGCTCAGGAGGGGCCTTGACTCAATTACCTGAAAAGAGGCTGCAGCCATGTGAGGGTTGGTCTTTTCTCCCAGGCAACCAGGAACAAGGCAAGAGGAAATGGCCTCAACTGCCCCAGAGGAGGTTTGGGCTGCACATCAGGATGAATTTCTTCACTGAATAGGAGGTTAAATCTTGGAACAGGCTGTCCAGGGCAGTGTTTGAGTCACCATGTCTGAAAGTGTTCAAGAAATGACTGGATGTGGCATTTAATGTTCAGTCAAAGGTGGTGTTCAGTCAAAGATTGGATTTAATGATCTTGGAGGTCTTTTCCTACCTTAATAATTCTATATTTGTGAAAGTGTCAGAGTAAAAAAACTACAGAACTGATCACTGGCAAGATAACTGCAGATAATTATAGAAATTATGTTTTACAAGATCACATTTATGTTTTGATATTAAATGTTTAGTGGCAACACATTTGTATTTTTCACTTGTACCTTGTAGTGTTGAGTTCACCAGATGTCTCAGATTATACCAAGTTTCAGCTTTTGCTGCAGAGCGAATAATAATGATGATGCTGGCAGCAACAGTGACCAAAATCTAGGACTTCAATTTCTAGTCTAGTAGGAAAATCTTCTAGTTCAAAATTCCTTTCATAAAAAGTGTGAGAAAAAAAAAAGAATTTTAGGTCTGAAAGCAAATTTTTGAGTTACAAAATGTTTTGAAAAAAACACCATGGTCAAGATCAAAATTAATTAACCTTATAAGAGCTGAAACCACAATTCTAGGAAACTTGTCTACCAAAAAATGTTTTGGCAATTCACATATTTCCACTAAATATTTCAGATTTGCTAAAGTGATATTTTCAGAAAATCATAGTTTTAACACTCCTGTTTTTTACTCCAACATCTGTCTTAGCTTTTCTTCAGGACCAAAACCTTATCATGATTTCCATGCCACTCCTCTAATTCATGCTTTGAAAACTTTGGATGAAGTGTGTTATTGAAGTGATGTGATTTTTAACATTAGTGGTGCATAAAATGTCAATGCATACCCTGCTGGATTGTCTCTATATAAAAAAGCTCAAACTTGATTTAGGGAGTAAAGAAGCAATGTTACATTCAACCAGGCATTCACTGTGTTCTACTTCCTACCATAGTCAGAGTACATAAAAATAAAGATGACACATTAACTCATAATTGCAATGGGACTGGCAGGCCCTGAGTACTTACTCCAGTGCTCTTACTTTTACATCTGTCTTAGCTTTCTCTACATTGTACTTTGAAACCTCATAAGAATCTGCACAGATTAGAATTGTTTTGAGTTCATTGCAGGCTGTTGCATGGTGAAAGTGTTATTTTGGGCTGTTTTAGAAGTTGCTATTTTTGTGCTCTAAGTATTGGTAGCTTTCACGACCTAAAACCATTGAGATCGGATGTATCCCATATTTGCACTTGGAAGGAAAACATGAAATCTATATCATAGGATTCCTTTGTGCAGAATATGTGGAAACATGCACAACCAACCCACAAGTGCATGTAAATCCTACTCTGACTGGTCTTCAAAGTATAGGATTTTTTGCAGATCATAATGACAATCTTGGAATTGTGCTGATGAATAATTTCTCTAGAACCTATCTGAAACTACAATGAATAAGTTTAACAGCACAGGCCAAATTGAGTCACTTTGGAAAGTGTCTTAAATGAGTGGATTTGCTGAATATATTAAGAAATTACTTTAAAAAATTGTTAAAAAATTATTAAAATGAACTTGAAATTCTCACAGTACTGACTGTGAGCTAGCAATACATGTTTTGGTACTTCCTATTTATGATGGAAAATATTTTTAGTCCAGATTTTCTGTTCCAAACACAATTACATAAAACTAATATCATGTACAGTTACTTTGAAATTCAGAGGGGTTTGGATCTGGCCTGCTTGGTTTAGGAGGCATTTTTCTAAATTTTTCCTTTTTTTTTTTTCCTAAGTCTGAGAGGGTCATGTTTTATTCTGTTTTTCTTGACTTTCTATCAGAAATGTACTAGGTACTTCAGGATCCATTACACCTCTCCGTTAAGAGATTGAGAGAAAAAAAAATTGTTGTAAGGTATTTTCTGTTTTATTCATCTGGTTTTTGAACAATAATTTAATGTCCAGCTGTATGCAATAAAGAAACGGTATTTTAAAAGGATAATATATAGCGCCTACATTTTTAAAGAGTGTTAAATTACTTTAAAAAAATGTAGTATTAATAAACTGACATATACTCAAATTGGTATAGTCTACAGAAGGGGAGAACAACATTGTACACAGCTGTGGTGATTTGTGTACTGACATTCACCATCTGTAGAATGGTCCTTCATATTTAAAATCCTTTTTTATGGCAATGCAAATAAAATTTACTTTTATGTTTTTATTATGCTGTACTGATAAATGTTATGTTATTTCTTTTTGTATTTAAATGAAAAAAAAAAAAGAAAAAAAAGAGAATCCAAAATGAAACTTGGTGAATTCTGAAGTAATTTTTATTGAAGAACTATTGCACTCATGTTAAGTGCTGAAGGGATAGATATATTTGCACAAGAAGAGATAGATAAATCTGCACAATCTTCTGAAAAAATATTATCAAATATGTTATTTGTTGGCTTTTTTTAAATTTGGGTTAAAATTTTTGCATGTTCAGTATACTTGCTGAAATGTTACCGAAATATAAGTAGTAGTCTCTTTTCTTTAGCTGTGACCATTTTAAAAGGTTTTTAATCCTGACGCCTAGTTGTGAGATAAGTCTTCGGAAATGAAAAGGTATTTGAAAAACTGGCTCCAAAGGCACAATTTAATATGTAATCACTTAGATCTGTTTTAAATTAGTATGATTTGCCAATTCCACAGCTAATATTTTAGCTCTTCTGGCAGTTGTGTGAAACTGCACATGTTTCAATGTACAAAAACCTCCATCAGTGTCAATGGGTTAGTTATTGCAAGGCCAGCACAGACACAGCATAACCATTGCACAAGAAAATATTGAAACTCAACACATTTCCTTTAGGAAACTTTTATTTCAATGCTCTGCTGAATTCAATGCAAGTTGCTTTATGTTGATTCATGAGAACAACTTGAGCTTCTGAAGGAAAACTTTTTTGCCTCACAGTTGTCTTGAGGCAACTGGAAGCTAAATATCTCAGTGTTTACCAGTAATTGCTGTTTTTATAAACTTCCCAATTGAACCATATTCCTCCAGGAGAAGATACTGCTTTTGAAGGAGTTACCTCATGTTTGCATTTGAATGAACAGTTGTCTGGGGAATAGCTTGTAACCAGTTGTAATGGAATGAAGCATGCTGCTAAACCTAGATTAAATACCTAATTTTATGACATTAGCCTTGTTTATTAAATTAGCCCAATCTCTAGGTAGAGTCTAGAAGTTTCAGTGTTGAAATTTTGAAGTACTCAAACCAAAATATTTAGTGTATCTATACATAAAAAATCTACCAACTGCAAAGAAGTAATCTGTATCAGACAAGAAATTCAAGGAAAAAAATTCTATTTAATTATGAATTTACAAGGATGCTTTCAGAAAAGTCTAGGCTACATATACTATCACTGTATTATTATTATTATGTCCCACAGAATTTCAGTTCAAGTGCTGTCTTAAAAGAAACAGCTTTTCAGCATTCTCAGTACATTTTGTTCTGAGGTCTTAAATTCAAAGGTGGTGGGTTTTAGACTTCTATGCAGTTTGTCAATATCCATCTTTCCCAACACAAAAAAGTGCTGATCTGTGGGAAAGGCTCCAGAGGAGACCCACAAAATTGATCACAGGGCTGAACCCTTCTTCTTTGAAGTCATGTGGAGGTGGTTGGGACAGTTCAGCCTAGGGAAGAGATAGCACTGGGAAGACCTTATAGCAAATTCTAGGACATAAAGGGGACCTACAAGAAATATGGAAGAGGAGCTTTTCACAAGGGAAAATAGTGATAGACAGGAGGGAATGACCTTAAGCTGAATGTATTGGGTATTATCTTGTGGATTAGATATTAGGAAGAATGCATAATTAGATATTAGGAAGAAATGCTTTACCCTAAGGGTGATGAGGCACTGGAATAGGTTGCTCAGAGAGGTTGTGGACTTCCCAGCCTTGGAGGTATTCAAGACCAGACTGGGGGCTCTGTGTAACCAGGTCTAGTGAAAGGTGTTCCTGCCCTTGGCAAGGGGGTGGAACTAGATAACCTTTAAGGTCCTTTTTATTAACCAAACCATTCTAGGATTCTGTGATTCCCATCCAGAATTTTGCGTGATAAAGAATTTCCGCAAATCCCGCAGAAAATCCCATTATTTGTAGTGGACTGGGTGACATCAGACTGATGACCAGTTACTAGTGGTGTTCCATCCTCAGCCCTCAGCACAGCCTTCTCCAGGTGTAGGTCCCCAACAGGAAACCTGCTCCAGCATGGGCTCCTCTTTCCACAGGTTTGAAGGTCCCTGCCAGGAGCTTGCTCCAGCATGTTGAGGAGCCTGTTCCATGCAGAAGGATCTCTGCATTCCCCATGGACCTCCATGGGCTGCAGGGGCACAGCTGCTTCACCCCGGGCTGCACCACGGGCTGCAGGAATATCTGAGCTCTGACACCTGAAGCTCCTCCTGCCCATCGTTCTCTACTGACCTTGGCATCTGCAGAGTTGTTCTTCTCACATATTCTCACTCTGCTTTGCCCTGGCTGCAATTACAACTGCCAAATAACGATTTTTTTTTCCTTAAATATGTTATCACAGAGGATTTACCACCATTTCTGATTGGCCTGGCTTTGGCCAGCAGCACACCTGTCTTGGAAGCAGCTGGCATTGGCTCTGCTGGACATGGAGGAAGCTTCAGCAGCTTCTCACAGAAGCCAACCCTGTAGGCCCCCACAACCCCAAAACCTTGCCAAACAAACCCAATGCACTCATAAAACCAGGCTTTTTTATTCTAGAAATAAATTCTTGTTATTGCCTTGTTATTTACAGTGAGGGATGTGGAGAGATGTTTAAGAAAAAAAAAAAAGAAATAAGAAAACAAACACAAAAAGTCCCAACCAAAACAAAAACCACAAACCACAACCACACTTTTTTTTTTTTTTAGAGAAGTGGTTTCTGATGAAAGGGTTTGGGGTTACTTCTTGTTATTTTGATTTTTTAAAATTGATGTCATAGATTTTGGAAAAAAAAGGCACTCAAATTTAGTTGGTGTAAGTTTCTAGTAACATAATTCCTTTGCTATAATAATTCAATAATTCAGAGAGACCTTTGTGAATTATTTTCTAGTGATTATAGAGAAGATAGCTTAGAGGAAATTGACTGAGTAAATGAATATTAATTTTATTCTAAGCAACTGTATGATTAAAACCATCTCAATATACATAATCTCTCTAGGTTATACTCACCTGAATCTATGTGAAAAATGAAATTATAGTGGAATACTGAACAAAATGGACCTGGAGCATAGAAACACCTTACTTCTGGTAAATGAAAATAAAAATTGCCAGATTGCCATTGATTTTTTGTTGTTGTTGTTGTTTTGTTTGTTTGTTTTAATTCTGCTATACCTGAATATCTCAGGAAAATTTTTGGTCATATAGAGGAATTATTTAGAGAGAGGAATCATCTGAATATTTTCTGTTAACAGTATGCAGGAGGCAGCTAGAGATGCTGTTCTGAATTTAACAACATCTTGCATACAGCTGTGAATAATTGTACCCATGCCAAGCAGGCTGTGGGTTACCATTAGATGAGGAAAATATTAGCCAGCCTTTATTTAGTATCATAAATCTTGAAAATAGCAACAGGAACAATGCAAAAGGCTTTTGCATGACAGACTTGATCTTTCTGTTTTATGCATCATGGTACCAGAAACTGGAAAANCTCAGCACAGCCTTCTCCAGGTGTAGGTCCCCAACAGGAAACCTGCTCCAGCATGGGCTCCTCTTTCCACAGGTTTGAAGGTCCCTGCCAGGAGCTTGCTCCAGCATGTTGAGGAGCCTGTTCCATGCAGAAGGATCTCTGCATTCCCCATGGACCTCCATGGGCTGCAGGGGCACAGCTGCTTCACCCCGGGCTGCACCACGGGCTGCAGGAATATCTGAGCTCTGACACCTGAAGCACCTCCTGCCCATCGTTCTCTACTGACCTTGGCATCTGCAGAGTTGTTCTTCTCACATATTCTCACTCTGCTTTGCCCTGGCTGCAATTACAACTGCCCATTGAGGAGCCTGTTCCATGCAGAAGGATCTCTGCATTCCCCATGGACCTCCATGGGCTGCAGGGGCACAGCTGCTTCACCCCGGGCTGCACCACGGGCTGCAGGAATATCTGAGCTCTGACACCTGAAGCACCTCCTGCCCATCGTTCTCTACTGACCTTGGCATCTGCAGAGTTGTTCTTCTCACATATTCTCACTCTGCTTTGCCCTGGCTGCAATTACAACTGCCAAATAACGATTTTTTTTTCCTTAAATATGTTATCACAGAGGATTTACCACCATTTCTGATTGGCCTGGCTTTGGCCAGCAGCACACCTGTCTTGGAAGCAGCTGGCATTGGCTCTGCTGGACATGGAGGAAGCTTCAGCAGCTTCTCACAGAAGCCAACCCTGTAGGCCCCCACAACCCCAAAACCTTGCCAAACAAACCCAATGCACTCATAAAACCAGGCTTTTTTATTCTAGAAATAAATTCTTGTTATTGCCTTGTTATTTACAGTGAGGGATGTGGAGAGATGTTTAAGAAAAAAAAAAAAGAAATAAGAAAACAAACACAAAAAGTCCCAACCAAAACAAAAACCACAAACCACAACCACACTTTTTTTTTTTTTTAGAGAAGTGGTTTCTGATGAAAGGGTTTGGGGTTACTTCTTGTTATTTTGATTTTTTAAAATTGATGTCATAGATTTTGGAAAAAAAAGGCACTCAAATTTAGTTGGTGTAAGTTTCTAGTAACATAATTCCTTTGCTATAATAATTCAATAATTCAGAGAGACCTTTGTGAATTATTTTCTAGTGATTATAGAGAAGATAGCTTAGAGGAAATTGACTGAGTAAATGAATATTAATTTTATTCTAAGCAACTGTATGATTAAAACCATCTCAATATACATAATCTCTCTAGGTTATACTCACCTGAATCTATGTGAAAAATGAAATTATAGTGGAATACTGAACAAAATGGACCTGGAGCATAGAAACACCTTACTTCTGGTAAATGAAAATAAAAATTGCCAGATTGCCATTGATTTTTTGTTGTTGTTGTTGTTTTGTTTGTTTGTTTTAATTCTGCTATACCTGAATATCTCAGGAAAATTTTTGGTCATATAGAGGAATTATTTAGAGAGAGGAATCATCTGAATATTTTCTGTTAACAGTATGCAGGAGGCAGCTAGAGATGCTGTTCTGAATTTAACAACATCTTGCATACAGCTGTGAATAATTGTACCCATGCCAAGCAGGCTGTGGGTTACCATTAGATGAGGAAAATATTAGCCAGCCTTTATTTAGTATCATAAATCTTGAAAATAGCAACAGGAACAATGCAAAAGGCTTTTGCATGACAGACTTGATCTTTCTGTTTTATGCATCATGGTACCAGAAACTGGAAAAAAACAAATAAAAAGAATAGTGCATTTTCTCAAAAAAACCCCCCCCAAAAACCAAACAACAAAAACCAACACCCCCCCCCCAAAAAAAAAACCAAACCAAAAAACTCAAGCAAACAACAAAAAAAAAAAGGAGAATGCTTTCCCTAATACATTGACTCCCTTTCATTACATTAACTCCCTTCCATCCTTACACCATCTGTTTTAATTGACACCATGCAGTCAGTTAGCATTTGCATGAGACTGAAACTGTCCCCTGTTGTTGAGGGTAGAACACCTATTATTCATGCTGAATGCAAATTTATTATCAACGGTAAATTGAATGCCTTCAATTCACACAGAAAATATAACCTTTTCCATTTCAGGTGTTCTGTGTGCCGCTCATATCTGTACACACACACA
>VZRX01013817.1:125083-256524 GCA_013398075.1 Notiomystis cincta
ATATATATGTATTAGTGATATGCAGAACTTGTATAAATTTTACTTTTGCAATAAAACATTACTGTTTATTCATGCAGAACCAGTCACTCACCCACCTGTCATGAAGGATCCCTAATATTACTCCTACTATTACAAAATCTATCCACTTACTTTTTCTGGGGGTTTGACAGACATGACTGTGTTCTTGTAGACCACATAGCATCTACTTTGTCTGGAAATGGCTGGTTTGGGAAGACTACCAAACCCTCCTAGAAGAAATACTGCAACATACTGTTTAATGGCCTCTATTCCATTAAGTGATAAATATTTTGTTTATATTATGTGACCATTTTGTATCAATACAAAATTATCAGTAATTATAGGAAAATGTAATAGTAACTTTAAAAAATAGAAACACTTCAGAAGCTTGAAAAGAAAAGGCTCAAGTTCTTGTTACTGTAAACAGACTACTGCTGATAAATATAGTTATTACATAAACTAAAATACCTTAGCATAAAAAAAGAACTTTTTGTTGATGCAAGAGGAGTTTGTCCTTAAGACAGTTGAATTTCACAGATCCCTGGCAAAAAAAAATCATAAATATTTCCTCCAAGTGCCCTTGTAAACTGTGTTAATGAATAGCAGCTTTTTTTTCTTAGGATTCCCAACACAAGCATGTCCATTGTTAAGATACATATCATGCTGATATTTCTTGCTAGAGAGTCTCAGAAAAGGTCAAGACATATTTGAAAAACAAAAAATTACAAACTTAATTAGAGCAGGGTGAGTTGCTTCTGACTTCACTTGTAAGAAATCTCTGCTTAAGTCTTTGGTATCTTCTTCCTTTATTAAAAAGGAAAAGGAAAAAGAATCATAATCCTACCTACTTAGTTCAAAACTAACTTTCAGAATTCAGCTTTGGACAACAACTGAGCTATCTTATTTCCCAGGGGCAGAGGGTGCCTTTTATTAAATTGATTAAGAAAGAAAAATTATTTAATTTAGTTTTTATGTGTTTTTCTAACTGTTCTAACTGCTCATTATGTTGGTTGACTGATGACTTCCTCATATGTTGTGGGGTGTTTTTCCTAAGGCAAGCAGTTCTTTTCAACTGTAAGACTTGTCATTATTGCTTATGTATACAGAAACTTTAGTTACTAGGTTATTATTTATTTGCCATAGCAAATTTTGAGGATTTTGCAGGGTTTCTTACTCTGTTCTCACTAAACATGTGCATTTAATTCTGAAGTTTTGATTCCACAAAAGTATTAACACATTCTTGTAAGTATTTATTTGCTAATTCTTGCATTAATTCATGTCTATGTAGTGTTGTATCAAAAATGTTAAGTCTGTGACGTATTTCACCTATGGGGAAATTCATCCTATGTGTCTACAGGATCATAGGATGGTAGAAAGGGTTGGGTTGGAAGGCACCTTAAAGAACATCTATTTTCAATCCCCCCGCTCTGGGGCAGAGACACCTTCCCCTAGACCAGGTTGCTCAAAGCCCCATTCAACCTTGCCTTGAACAGTGCTAGAAATGGGGCATCCACAGCTTCGCTGGGCAACCTGTTTCAGTGCCTCATCACACTCATAGGAAAGAATTCCTTCCATATGTCTAATCTAGACCTACTGTCCTTCATTTTGAAGCTATTCCCTCTTATCCTGTTACTACATGCTCTTGTAGAAATGTTTTCTCTCTTTTTCTAGTAGGCTCCTTTCAGGTACCAGAAGGCCACACTTCAGGGTGACCCCTGAAGCCTTCTCTTTTCCAATTCTCTCAGCCTTTCCTTATGGGAGAGATGTTCCAACCTTCTGATCAACTTGGTGGCCCTCCTCTGGACTTGCTTCAGTAGGTGCTCATCCTTATGCTGAGGAACCCAGAACTGGATGCAGCACTCCAGGTGGGGTCTCACCAGAAGGGAGAGGAAGAATCACTGCCTCCTGGTCAGGCTACTTTTGATGCAGCCCAGGTTTGGCTTTGATGCTGCAATTTGGCTTTCTGAGATGTAAGTGCACGTTACCAGGTCATGTTCAGCCTCTCATCTGCCAGTGCCCATAGTGTCTTTCTCAGCAGGGCTGCTCTTGATCCCTTCATCCCCAGCCTGTTTTGATACCTGGGGTATTTGATGCAGATACAGCATCTTGTGCTTGGTCTCTTCAAACCTAGTGAGTGGGCCCACGTCTCAAGCTTGTCCAGGTGTCTCTGGATGGCATCCTGTCCTTCAGATGTGTCACTACACCACTCAGCTTGGTCCCATCTGCAAATCTGCTGAGGGTGCACTCAATTCCTTAATCTGTGTCATTAATGAAAATATTACATTACACTGAAAATACAGACTCCTGAGGGACACCACTTGTCACTGGTAACCATTGGGACCCTGAGCTGTTAACCACTGTGCTCTGAATGGAACCATCCAACTAAAATCTTATCCCTCTATCTGTCCACAGGGATCTACAGCTAAAACTGATCATGTGACCCAAAGTTCTCTTTATAATCATTGTAGGGACATTTCAAACTCAACATAGCCACCAGCAGTTTTTTAATGCACATTGTTGACTATTTCATATTGTAAAAGAGCCAGTGCTTGATTCTGGGAGCTACTTGTAAGGGATTTCTGTTGTACATTTGAGGGGATGGTGATAGAGGATGATTCAGACATCCTGTCATTCTTCTTGTGCCTCCATCTGTGGTAACTTGGAGGAATTTTGGCAGGAAACCTTAGAGTACTGAGTATAGGAGAGGAAAAGTACTTCAGCATTTGGAAGTTCAGCATCAAAGCTCATACTAAATACATCCAATGATTACCATTATAGTGGATACAAGCTAATATACCATCTGTATGCAGAAATTTGCTGCTCTACACCATTGCTTATTCATTCAAACAGAGATAATGAAATTGTTTAATGATGATTTTCATGCCACAGAAACATTAATCTGCAGGGCACAAAAAATGAAACAAAATCCAAAGAACACACTCTCTGTCATCATGTAAGGGAGAATGGATGATTTTTCTCAAATATGACAAAGTAAGTACTTGCAGCACTAATACATCTATTAAATATTTCACAGAGTCTATTGACCACCATCTTACAAAGAGTTTAAGCTTCATGTTTTTATTGGAAGATGTCAAACTCTTTGTTTTATAAAATACTAAATAATCTAATTTGCATGGGCCATCTGTAAAACAGGTTTTGACTATATTACTTTACTTAAAAGGATTGTAGCTGAATTGGTCATTTCTAGAGAGAATTGATCTTCTCAGATGGAATTCACCAGGCCTGTGAATTCATTATACATACTTGGAGAGACACAATGTGAAATCTGAAGTATTTATTTGAAGCTTAAACACATCAACAACCTAAAATGTCTAATTCTCTTTGTCAGCAGTTCGGAGTCTAAAATATTCAAAAGCCTTATTCTTTTTATCACATTTAATTAAAATTCATAAAAAAAAGACCTAGAAACAAGTTGGCCTAAATAAATATAAATCTATGTGGATTTTTATTTAAACACCTTTAAATAATGAGGACTTAGCAAAAAATTGAAAGACAACTTGATTTAACTCAGCTGATCTTTCATTTAGACCTTGGAAGATCATTCCCTGAGCTATTCTCATCTTTTAGTTGCTAGTCATGACTTCTTATCCATTTAAAATAGCAATTCAGGAAACTCGTGAAGACTTCTCACGATTGCTTGGAAATCCAAAAAAAAATCAGTCATGCCTAAAAAGCAGCAGGTCTGCTATACACATTGCAGAGCCTGGAAACCCTGAACAATCCTGTTGACTGTGAGCAGATTAACAGAATGCATTGTGTAGAGAATGTGCTGTGTCTTGGAAGCTGCTATGTGCCTGTCCAATATGCCTGACAGCTGGGGAAGTATCAGGTATACCTCTGTGCATGTGTGGCTCCCTGGTACATCACTAACCTGAAAAATCTGGTGTCTTTTGAAGACAGTGGTTTTATGGCACCGGCACAGACCAGCTGTGATGCACGTGTGCCGTGTGTCTGGTGCTTTCAGGCATCACAAACTTGCTGCACATGAGTAACTCTGTACAATCATCTTAGTTTTTAGGAAAACCCAGACAGTTCTCATTCCTCTCAGTGCTGTCTGTAAGGAAGTTAGTGTTGACACTGTCTGTGTTTGACTCATCCAGAACAGTCCTGACAAAACCACCCATTTCAATTTGGTCATTTGTGAATAGATTTCAGCATCTGGCTGGCATATATCACTGTTTGTCATACTTAAGTTAGAAACCAAGATACTGCCATCTTCATAATCCTGCCTTCTCATTTTACTCTTCAATCAAAGGACTTCTGAAAATTAAGAGGACCTTTTTGGTTTTCATTTTAATTTTGTGCTAAAATTAACTTCTCTCACACTGGTGTCTCTTGAAGTTTCTTTTCCTTTAAGTAAAGAATGATGGCAAAGATAAAGGTCACTTACTTTTAACCTCAGTGTTAGTAACTAATCTGTCTTGGATGGATATTTGTATTTTTTTATCAGCAATAAGAGAGAAAATAATTCAAAAACTCTACAGCTTTAACACTATTCACACTAAGAAAGGCAATTTAACTACCTTAGAACCATTTGAGTCCTCACCAGTGCTGAATACAGAGGGACAATCACTGCCTTGATCCTGCTGGCCACACTATTGCTGATACAGGCCAGGATGCCATTGGCTTTCTTGGCCACCTGGGCACACTCTGGCTGATGTTCAGTCAGCTGTTGGCCAGCATTCCCAGGTCCCTTTCTGCCTGCAGCCACTCCTTTCCCAGCCTGTAGCGCTGCAGGGCTTTATTGTGGGCAGAGTGCAGGACTCGGCACTTGGACTTGTTTAACTTCATGTTGGATTCAGCCCGTCTATGTAGTCTGTCCAGGTCCCTTTACAGAGCTGTGAGGAGTTTTAGACTTTAAATTGAGAAATCATTTGGTTAAAGAAATATTCAGTTCGGAAATGTAGAATTGGTCACTGTTGTTTTAATTGTTGGTATGCTTTCAAATTTCTTTAATGTGCTGTCTACTTAGTTTGATGCATTCTGTAACACTTTCATCATTGTTAATACTTTTTACTTACCTTTCATATTCTTCACCTTCAGTTTGGTACACAAGTGTCTCATCTCCTGTTCTTTTGCTCTCTGTGGAATTTCTGCTTCTGGAAGAGAGATCATTGACCAGCTGAAAAGAAAGCAATTTTCTATAAACAATTCTAACCCTCAAAACCTGTTTCCAAAATGTCTTCCCCACCTAGTGCATGAAACTATAGAATATCCATTTATTTTTTCAACAGGCAGGGAAAATAAATGATAAAATTTGAGATTTGACTATGGACTTTGACCTACAGGTTTGGGAATCATTGGCCTAGAAGCTGGTATTTCTGTGGTTCTAAAGAACATAGCATGCACAGAAAGGGTAGTCAGATTAAAAATAGACAGTTCTTTGGGCAGATTTGTGTTAGTCCCCAGGCTGGTCTTGTAATTGAGGAGTAAATTAAATTGGATTAGCTTTGAATTTGTCTTGACAAGCCATGATGATCAAGCAAAGGCAGTGGAGCATGAAGTGGTCAATCATACTTTAAGTGAAAACAGAATATATACATTTGATATATATTATATCCATTTCTTAAATGCATTTAATCTCTTGTGGTTACAACCAAGGCAGGAACCAGATATTTTTTTCTTTAAGCTGGACACTGAAAATTATAGCATACGGCTTCAGAGCAGCAAGATAGACTCAGCCAAAAATTATTCTCCTTTCTTTTATTTGTTTCTACATTCAATAGCAAAGTGATTCTCTTTGAGCAATTAAACTGAATATTCAATAGAGAAACTGAAATAGAATAATCACTGCATAATTTGACTAGGAATCGTGCCATGAGAGGAACAGCTATTGTGATATCCCTGGAACTAAATGTGCTGGAAAATTCATTTTTCTTTTATTCTGGAACATTTCCTTGGGTCTACTGAGTTGATGAGTGTCCTCCTTTCTGTTTGAACTTAATTGAAAATGGAGGTGCTCAATATATCTCATGTGGTGCTTAGTTTTGTATGGTGTTAAAGCTTTGAATGGAAAGAATGTTCTTGCACTGTATAGTGGAAGTTCTTATCAAATAAAGTTGGAACATCTTTAAAAACATCTTCAGTTTTGGAAGTCTAGAGCCTGATGAGAGCCTGACTTATGTAAGACATTACATAAATTTCATTCTAGGCAATTTTTTTCCCTACACTTTGACCCTGGTTTACCTGTGAGAAGCTGTACTCATATACGAGACCTTAGTTTTTGTTTTGCTAGTCTGTACATATCTTCACTATTTGCTGATAATAGCTTTTTGTCTGATTGTTGCTTACCTGAAGGTGTCTTCTTCATTGCACTATCTTGATTGTGCTGGTTTTTTTCTGTATTTTCTGTATATTCTCTATTATATTACAATAAAAAATACCACGTGAGGTTTTGAAAATAAGTATGAAACAAATGAAAGAAATAAATATGAAGCATTTTAACCTGAACTGGACTCTTCCTCACTCTTATGGCACAGCCAGTAGGTGCCAAAAGTAGCAATTCCTTAGAATTAGTATTCTTCAAAGTATAATTGTATTAACTGGCTGCAATAAACTCAAAATGGAATTAAATATTACTAGCAAGTAGTTTGGAAAACTCAAGACTAGTATGGCATACGGTGAAAAGGAGGTAGCTGTGGTTCTGCTCCTCCTAAGGTGGAAAATAATGTCAGATCTAGGATGTGATGATGAGGCGTGAAAAAATTCTATTTGAAATGTATTTCAGTAATTCAGAGATTACCATTCCTTCTTAGTTAGATAGCTGTGAACTTTGCATGGAAATATTTAAAACATTTTTTTAATGTTTTGTTTAGGTGTAAGCAGTTCCAAGTGGCTTATGTAGATTCTTCACTCAAGTAGTTGGGATTTGGTAAAAGTACAGGTATTCAAAATGAAGACCGTCAAGTCATCCCTCAGAAAACACAGCTCAGATAATGTCTACAACTACAATATAATCCTATTTCATACTCCTGACTCAAAAACATTCCAAAGGAAATTACCACTATGTTATTAAGAAAAGTGCATATTTTAACTTTTCTCTCTCCTTTTAGAGAATATCTTCTGTGTGTCATGAAGGGTTTACACTTCACTTTTGCTGAGAACTTGGATAGTCATCACTTAGATTTTCTAAATATCTTTTTAATTCTGTGAAGTTTATTTCACTTCCATTGTTCCTGTGGACAGAACAGGGAAGGCATACAGCTAGACAGCATAAGCACTCACTACACTGGTTGCTAGTAAAAAAAAAAAAAACAACCAAAAAACAAACCGAACCAGACCAACCAAGTTTTAATTGGAATTTCTTCACTTTTTAAACAAGACTGTGCTTTCATTACTTTTTTTCTCTTCAGTATAAGTGAATTGGTTCCCAATGCCTTTCACAGACTTTAGCAAAAAGAACAGCTACATCTTTTAAGAACTATATCTTTTGAAATGTCATGTATCAAAGATTAAAATTATTGCTCTGTAGTAGAAGATTAGAAGAAAAAGAAACCCAATGAAACAACCAGAGAAAAACCACAACAAACCATGATACTGAACAACACTCTCTCTGATGCTGAAGCACAAATGATGAAATGACAACCTCAAAAGAAAACATTTTTTCAGGAAAGTACATTCTTAGTGTACTTCTCATTATCTGGGCATTCAAAGTGAAGCAGGATGAGATGCTTCTCTCTCATGCAAGTCGTGTGATAAACATGAAAGATTATCCATCACTTCACAGCATTTTATCATGTATTTGCTAGTCTCCAGTGGTTTCAGTGGACAATAAAGTAATTATTGTAGTTAGTGTGAGTCTTTTGTGTAGTTCCCTGACAGGACAATGTTATTGAATCACTCATTCCACTGGTTAGTATTGGATTTTTGTTTAAGATATGTTCATTGTCTTGGTTTTCAGCAGGACATTTTAAGGTTGTGGTGAACTGCTTAATTGCTGAGTATTTCAGTTTCTTACATGATGAAGTTGAGATAAACCTGAATATGACATTCTAGAATAGACACTGAAATTACTTTTACTTTCGGAAACTTCTTGATATCTATGACTGAATGCATAATATAGTCTATATTTACAAACCTTTTTATCAATGGTAAAATTGGAATTGTACACAACTTTCACAGGAAAAAGAACTATCAATCACATTAGATTGAAGTCTTTATAAGGTAAAGAAAAAGATTTTTTTTTCATGGGGTGTCAAGGTACTTTAGCTTTTAAAGAAGGAAGTTTTAAGAAGTAGAACTCCTGTGGAGAGATAACACTCTTTCACAGACATGCCCAAGGCCTTTTGTTACAGTGGGGCTGGCAGTGAGCCTCTGGATCCCCCTCAGATTCTAGGAATTAGGGAAATCCCCCTCTGGATCCCCCTGGAACAGACTGAGCTGAATGGAACCTGTGCCCCTGTGTGTCTTTGCCAAGTGATGTTAGTGAGGTAATGAAATAAACCCACTCTTTGCATTTCAGCTTTGGTTTGATGGTTGCCCTTGGTTACCTGTACATGTTAATTCACACACTGACCAATAATATTTCCATTAATAGCAATTTTGATATTTAGCACTCACAGCAGGTGGTCACCTAAGATAGTTCTAAATACTAATACATTACTGAAACTCCCAGGTGCCTTGAGAAGGTCTAGAGTCAAAAATCCTGGGCAAAACGGAAAAATGTAGAAAAACAAAAGAAAATTCCTGTTACATTTCAAAAGTTTTCTCTACTGCATCTGATTTTGTAAGCTTAATATTGTGAAATGCAAAGTTAAAAAGGTTTGGAGAGGCTTCAGCAGCCCAGAAAAGGGTGAAAGTAAATTAATACTTCCTTTCAAATTACTGTTTTGGGATCTAACTCTACAATTTCACCCTCAAGAGTGTATGTCTCAGTAAGACTGTTTACTAATGAACAACATTTATGATTACCTGATAGTTGCATTCACTTCATGGTACAAAACCTGAAAACTGAAATGGCTCTGGTCAAACTCTGTTTTGTCATGTTGCAAACAATTTTTTTGAAGGTGAGGGAGAGGAGAATATGTGAATATTTGTTGCAGAGATAACTGTCTCATATTTAATTCCTAAAACTGTTACTGGGTATATTTTATTTTTTATCATTCATAGAAGACCGAATATAGGATAAAAACTGGAACAGAAATTATGGTCAGAATAATGAATAAAAATCCATTTTTATGAAATTTTAAGCCTTGTGGTCCATCTCTCAACATTATTTTTATTTGAACTGTGAAGTGGACCAAAAACATATCCCCTGAAATATCCCACCACCTGCAGTGTTCATTTGCCTGGTTGATTGGCCTGTCTATCACTCCTGTTCATGAGTGTCTTAGTTTATAGGAAAGAAGTTATTTTATTCTCTATTACCCAAGAGTATTTCAGCCATATGTGCAAGAAGGCAGGTGGGCTGAGATGTTCAATCCCAACCTATTTCTTCTATTTATATGGTTTATTAAACAGCTGAAAGGTTTGGAATCTCTCATTTCATTGTAAAATCCATTTCTCTGCATGAACAATTCACTATAAATTAAATACAGCCTTCAGACCCTGTAATATAATTCTTCTTGTTCCCTAAAATTAACTCTTTCTATTTAAAGTGCAAAGGCTGGCATTACGCACAAGGAGCTGCCCATCAAAAGTGGCAATGAATGAAACCTTGAGTGGTGTTTTTCATAAATGATAGACAATGCTGGCACTGTACCACTAAATCATAAATATACAAAATTTACAAAGCCCGAGAACCTTTCAGCAGAAGCTAGATTAAATTCTTAAGACATATTTCATAACTGTTAAGTGCTCTAAGGGCTGATTAGATCAAGAACCGGGAAAGGGTTTTGAAATGCTGGGATGATCTGATACCAGAAGTGCATCATTACTCTGTATTTGAAACAGTTTCTCGCTCATTGTCTGCCTTCAAGCAGACCAATACAGGCCTTCTCTATTTTGATTTGCAACCTGTGACACATAATTGGAGACAGAAGAGAAGGCAAAAAAATTTCATCTCATTAATTGTGGCAAGAACATGTGGCTAGGGAAGCCTCTGACTGGTGATGGATAAAAAGAAGGCTATTCAGTGAACATAAAAGGGTTAAAAAAATGCATAATGCAAAAAACAGACACACTATAAAGACAGGTAATAATATTTTATCATAATAGTATTTGATCATAAATTTTACCATAATATTTTATTTTCATCAGCCAGTAATCTATGCTAAAGTATATGTGAAATTTGCCAAAACCTGAGAGGCATACTGATCTTCTGTGCAGAACAGATTTCCCCCTTAGACTTGATACAGGCTTTTCTGATGCCAGATAAACTCATTTTAAGGTAAAGAACTACTAAAGGAAAGAATTTGCTATCTGTTGCTCCCCACCCCACCCAAGACGAACTTGGTGGCTGAAACTCCATATCTCTGCTTCTCACTTCTTTTCCAAATTTCCATACTGTAACTTCTTATAATTACAAAACCAGACAATTGTAGTTGCAGCTATTGGGAGATAAAATGAAAAATTTAAGAAATTGGAACGTAAAATTGTGCTACAAGAGAAAATGAAAGAAAGAGGTGATCAAGATAATTGCTCAGTATTCTTGCCTTTATTATGGAGATTAATTAAAATAAGGGCAATTTGCTAAGCATCTTTTGTGATTTTGTTTTGACCAATGTCCTGTTTTTTCACATTTCAAGCAAGGGCAAAAAGTAACAGAGAAACTGTTCAAATTAGTAAAAAAATGTTAGGCTGGCTCCTCTGCTTTAAAATTTTGTTGTTAAGATTCACAATGACATCACATAATAGCCTAATAAGGATCTCAAGGATAATAAGGATTGAAACTACTTTTGTCATGCATATACAGAAATTTTGCCTCAACTGCTTTCGAAAATAATCTCCTGTCAAAAAGAGTCAAACCTAGTCAAAAGTATGAGAAATGAAATAAAATGGACTTTTATCTAGTTCTGCTTAGTGGGATGTGATTTACCTCAGTCACAATTTTTTAAACTACCTAGAAGCGTTAGTTAATAAGGATGGATAAATTCCAGATGATAGGAAAAGATTTATGTAATAAATGAGCTGGGGACATAATGGTGCTGTAAATAATGGACTCTATTTATACATAATTGACTTGAGCCTCAAAGATCCTGGCTCCCTAATTCATCCAAGATTAATAAGAGACATTAATAACCACACAGATTACAAAACTCTTGAAAGAGTGACAGGAACAAGATAAAAATATCTTTTCAAGATTTTTTACCAAAAAAAATATTATCCCCAGGTGCAAGTTAGTCAAACTGCCATTTATAAAGCTGATGCACTTGTTTGCAGAATTACTTTCTGATCCTTTAGGAATTGAAACATACTGAATTAATTCTTCCATGCTAAAGAAACATTACAAAAAGAGAAAAAATGAATTATTTAATAACAAGGATGGATGATCAGTTCTTTATTTTTCAACTCATTTTGCAAATAGAAGCTTCTATCTACAAATTACTTCCCCTGCAGTTTTCATTAGTCTTTAGAAAACTTTTTTGGGACATAAAAGGTGTATTTTGTATTTTCCATTAAAAATTGCTAAGAGTTTTTTACAATAAAAAATGTGTAAATTTTAGATTTGGATTGGTTTTATCTTTTTCTGTCCTGAAGCAGTGAGAAGAAATTACAAAGTAGTCTCCTTTGCATGGAACAAGGAATAACTCATCATCTCTTTCAGAAAGCTGAAAAATCCGAATTACTTCTGGGAAATGACAGATACAAATGTTTATATTTGTGTTCACAATTGAGTTTAGCTTATTTAGACATATAGCTGAGATTCATGACTGAAGTAGCTTACAATGGGAGATGGTTTTGGACAACAGATCACATTTCAGTGAACTAGAAATCAAATAACACAAGGCTTTTAAAATAGGCTTTTTTTTTGTATTTTCATCCTCTGTTTCATACCTGGAAGGTTTGCTGATTAGCATTGCCTTTCTGAACAGATTCCAAATATAAATATGTTTTTTCTGATTGTCTTGTTATTCCTACTGTTTCTTGGTGTACTTTCATGGAATTTCTGTCAGAATTCCTTATTAATGCATAGCTTCACTAAGATACTACTTTAAGTTTTGTTGCATTCACCCTTGTAGGTAAACTGGTCTGGCCACACAGCTCAGATTAACAAAAGGCACACAGTGACACACTGGAACATGATTTGGGTCAGTTGATCAAACTTCCTTCTTGCTTTGTCTTTTCATTGGCCTCCTTTAAATATAGCTAATATACAACTGGATTAACATTTTTCATTTACTTAAAGGCAAAGCCAGGAATATTCCATCAATGGGTGTTTGTCTCACATAAACTTAGAAGATTTTGCTGATTAATTTGATTATTTTTCGTCAACATTTTTAATTTCATGGTGTAGTATGTGCCCTTGAGATATTTGGAAGAGCAGTCTCCCTTTCCTGTAGACTTACAACTCATCAAATCTGATGTGCCACTGACTGCAGGTCAAATTTGTAAAGCCTACACCTGTACACAATGATTATGCTTGTTGAATTAATTACATCTGCATTAGTTTATGCTAATGAATTGCCAAATAATTGCATAAATTTTGTGGCCATGCAACTCCTTGATGTTAATGACATTCAACCACACATTTGCTTACTGAAATTCAAGCATGGCATGAGAACATGTAGGTACTCATATTTCTTTCTTTTTTTTTAAATGTGACATTATAATATGTATAGAACATGAGTGATATTTTTGTAATCCACTTATAGACACTATTTAATAATACTGGTTGAATTAATTTTTTAAAAAGGCATATGCTTTAAGACATTTAATAGGAGGGAGAAATACTAAAAAGATAAAACAGGATATAGCTTCTCCTACTCTCCTTTTTATTCTAAACTAAGAGAAAACTTATTCATTATTGGTATAACTTTGTAGCAGCCTACAGAAATCATCTGAGGAGTTAGCACATGCCACATGCTTGCACCTTAGCTTTTGCAGTGGAGGCTTTTATTTCCCACTTTACATGAAATAAATGGCTGCTGGAAGGCCATGAGCCCCACATCCACCTGTGACTGAACAAACACCATCATGGTTCGGTGATGTGCTGGGAAAGTGACACTGGGCAGTGATGACTTTGACTGACTACCAGCCAAAGTGAACTTTGAGCCAGGTGACCTAAAATCTCCATGTTTGTCAGTTTTCTGAGTCATCAGATTAGAATGCTAAGTGTGGTTTTATGGATTTATTGGAAATAATGCTGGCATCCCTTACCTACATGATAGGATGCAGTGTGCACACATTTCATTCAAGAGCTAAAGATATCAGAAGAAATTACTGAGGTGTTTCTTGCTTTGTTTCTTACTCTATTCCCAGTAAATTATAACATGATGGATACACGGTGTAAAACTTATCAAAGACACTATTGAACACTTTGTCCAAAGAGTAGGCAGGGCATATTTTCCTTGCTAAGTTTAATCATATAATGTTGCATTGTAAGTGAAAACAATTGACTGTGCATAAGTACATTAAGCAAATGCACTGTGGTGAACCATTTATTACATTTAATCAAGTTTGAGGGAGACCTGGAACTCTCTCATCTCTAACTCAGTGAACTACAGCTTTTTTGCAGACAAATGGAATAAAAATAAGGAGAAAGAAGAAGGAAGCTGCACACTAGATGACCAAAGATACTGACTTGAAAAACATAATATTTTTACCTTGACATCCATGAAGAGTTCAATAAAGGTCCATAGAAGATGTTAGGTTCTTTACTGTTTGTTTTCTAGTGTTCTTTCATCCTTATGAAATCTTTTTCCTTTCACTCTCAAGAAATTAATTTACAGCTATTTTGAATTTTCATTTTAGAAGTAGCATGAACAATGGAACTAATATTAAATTGTGAATTTGCCCTGAGCAGTTGAAGGTCTATCTTCTACATCTTTATTGGACACTGAGAGTCTCTATTGTCTGTGTCCCCCCCAGCACTGCAAACCTAATTTGCATTATATTTCAATTTCACTAAAATTCTATTTGGAAGCAAAAAAAGAGAAAGAAAAATATTGACTGGAGTTTTTTTAGTTTTATTTTTTCTAAGCCTCTAACTGGCAGACCTAAGATATAGTCAAATCTTCAGCTGCAATTATACTATGTCATTTTGTGTGGACAAAAGGGCACTTCATTATAAGACAAGACATTCCATTAGATTTCTCTCTGTTTCTCTGATTAGAGGTTCTAACAGTCATCATGCAGAAATTGTTTGGGGTTTTTTTTATATCCTTTAGTACTAGAATCTGCCATATGAAATAGTGTAAGAATAGCACCTGGAGAAACAGGAGAAAGTGAATAAGGATCTGAACTCTAGTCCCCTAGCTGTCAAAGCATCCCCCTAGGAGATGCTTACCACAGCAGATGTCTCTCTCTCCTCATTTAAATTATTAAAGAAAAGAGGCACGATGAAAAGCACAAAAGGACAAAAAAAATTTAGTTACATACATTGGTGCAATGGCACTATTTTATTTACATTAAACAAGATTCTATGAAAATGTTGATTCTTGGTATGTTTGTTTTGCTTGAATATCAAAGTGAATGAAGCTCAAATACTGAAGACAATTTTAAAAGTCTGGAGCAAATGCATGGAATGTGGTTGGGAGTGTGAATGAGAAATCATCTTACTTGAGGGTAAAATTGTGGGCAAATGTTCTTGATAAATAGTGACCAGAATATTCTGTATATGACCTACAGGTCAGGAGAGGATGTTTTCTGCTGTTACTGTTATCAGAAAAATACTTATTTCAGTATTATTTCTAGAAGCAATTTTATATCTGAGAGAAAACTGAAATCTATTCATACTGTCTATACAATTGCTCTTTTTTCATAATGTATTTGTTCTCTGTTATTCTAACATGTTCCTTCATAGCTGTTATTCCTTCTGCAATATTCTCTATCAGGGATAAAATTAAAGAATACTTGATTTGGGCAGCACTGGAACTTAAATGTGAGCATCCTGTAAACTGAAGACCCATAAATTTTATTTTCTTCAATTATTGAACAGGAATATTAAGCTTTTATGTATTTCAGTTACCCTAAAGGTGAAGCAAAGAGATGCAAAATCAATATCTCACCTCTGTTTATTTTTGTTTTTGAGTTAATAGCGAAGTAGAAGGGGATAAGGAATAGATTTTAAGACAGATGTTGTCAGATAAGATGGACAAGGAGAGATGACAGAGGCAAGTTCAAGCTCGGAAAAGAGGAGTTTACTCCTGTTTTTGTATGCCTTTCCTGAATATGGATAAATAATTCCTGATGAAAGAGAACTTTCAGAGTATATATCCCATGAAAACTCACTGAAAGGATATGCAAGACTGTTTGCTGATGATTTTCAAAAAGGATTTGGATCTTTCTTCATGACCGTTTTTACATTGTTGCCAAACTGCCAGCAGATATTAACAGCCAGGTTCCACACACATAAACTGGATAGATACAGCAAAACACAATGTTTTTATTTTCTTTGGGCAATAGAAAGACTGTCAATAACAGTTTATTCTACATAATTTGATTTGTTTTGTGTTGTTTTTTTTTTACTGTCCTTTACAAGTAAGCCTGTATGTTAGGTAAAATGTCTGGCTTATTTTTAATCTTATACATTCAAAATATATATGTAAAAGTGGGTTTATACATGAGAAAAAAACGAGTAGGATGTGGAAATATCATTCCATTACATAATTAACCCCTTTTAAAATGGCCTTGTGTTTTCAGATTGAAGTATTTCAGATAATTTTATAAACTGAAAACAACCCATATAGAGGGAAATTAAAAATGTCTATAATTTGAGTTTAAAATGTTTGCATTTGTTTAATTTAAAAGGTGTAAAAAATGTATTACAACTATAAGATTCTGACAGAGTAGCACCATCCTTGTGAAAGGTGCTTTACAGAACTCCTCATTTTATCTTTTACCTTCTATTATATCTTAAAAGTGTATATAGTAGTCAGGACTTCAATATTAAGTCCCAATAGCTTGAAAACAACCAGATGTCATCATACTAAAAATAAAATTCACAGGGAAAATAAACATTATTTATTTATTCAAATTAAAGTCTAACATTCCAATGAGCTTAGACTTGTTATGACCTTGCACTGCCTTTAATAGCCTCTGCTTTGCCTGCGAATTAGAGGTGTTAAATACTTTACTCTCCTGCAGATGCCTCGAGCACAGCCAGCCATGCTCTGATGATTTAGTTCAGGGAGGGTATGAAGGCACTGACAACTAGAGCAGTGCTGGTATTCTCTGAGCTAAGATGCAGGAGTTGACTCTCTGTGGATTCCCAGACCACTTCTACACAAACCCAAAGGTTTTAATATACATCAAGTGTAAAGAGATCAACCTTTTAAATTTCACTGAGTATGTTTTGATTTGTTTTTCCTGCTAGAAGATGAGTTTAAAATTATTCCAACTATGAACAAAATTAGCTTATGATCTTTTAAGCTTATATGAAAACCTTTTTTTCTCTATATTCTTTATATATTGCATGCACAGAGAGCATATGACTGGAAGGCCATGATGGATTTTTAAATTGTTGATGTACAGAGTCATTTGTCCATAAATTCAGATTGTTTATCTTCTTCACTGTACTTGCTTCACTGTACTTGGAGGTATAAATCTAAAGAACTTTGTCATGTAAGCACAGAAAACTCATTTCATAAACACAAGGAGAATTTGGGGGAGGTGTTTACAATAAATGCAATGTTAGAGATTAATTTAGAAATATTCTGACCAGACAGAAACAGTGAAAATAAGACATCGAGCTGCAAAATTGGGAAAGAAGAAAACCACAAAGAAGAAAAACATAAATATAATGTATACTCAGTACTTTAGAGACAGGGATACAGGAATGAAAATCACAGGCTTTTTTGGTGGAGAAGATGGTAAAATTATATGTGCTTGTCACCTCAGTCGTCTGACACATTACAATACTTGTCTATCAAAAATTTATATATTTGAGCAACAAGTTTCTAAGGTAAAGAGAAGAAATGCTAAGAGAGAACACAGTGTAAATCTGCCTCTGTTGAGTCTTATTTCATTTTTCTGTGAGATGGCTCTCCATAACGCTTCATGAAGACATGTGCTGCTCTTGTTCAGCTGGAGATGTCAACTCAGTCCTGGAGTTCAGCTTGCCCACAGGCTGTCCATTACATTAAATGTGACGTGGTTTTATTGTGATGGACTTTCCAGTCATGTATTCTGTCAAGGCATTGAATTCTGATTCTAATTTCATTTTCACAGCATTTGCTGATCCCTTGCACTACAGGTAGCACAGACCTGATTTGTTTCCACCTGTTGTTGCTTGGAGGTGACTGAACCCATAGCATGGAAGTGCTCATGTCATCCACGTGATACAATTAGCATGGACTTGAGGATGGGTTCATCTGAGGTGACTGTATTTCTTTATAAGCCAGCTCCCAAACCATTTACAGATTCAGTGTGTCACAAATTCTTAGAGTGCAATAATCAGAGCTGGTGATATCATCCTCTACTAGTGTGACATGAACCCAAAGTGAGACTTAGTTCTATAAAATGTTAAGACCTAATCTTCTGCTTATGAAAGAACACAGAAATAGACCATTTGAGTATCTGATTACACATAACTTCTACTGCCTATATGGAGAAAGAAGTTGAGAAAAAAAAAAAGGAACTATGCTTTTAGCAATGATTCAAGTTTCTAGATGACAGCTTTAAAACAAAATATTTGGCTAATTGTCTTCAGGAATTTTAATTCATTCTTTTATCCTGGCCTATCTACTCCCACTCATTATTATATGACTTTTAATGTCCTTCATGAATATAAAAGTGAAATATTTGGAGGAGGGTACAATAAAAGCGACACTATCATTCACATTAGAATATTTTTAGGAAAGCTGCTTGTTTATGAGTTTGTTTTATCCTCCTCTGTGTAGTTCAAATTGCTTTTAATTTTTGAATCTTGTGTGTCATAATCAGTAATTGATTTCAGTTTTGTAATATCCTGGCTGATGTTATCATCATGCATACACTAAATAAATTTTACTCAGCAGTCTCCCATAGTAGATGGCACTTCCTCTAGCTAACATAGCATTCTATGCCTTTTGTAGTCATCTATTGAAATGATTTGTAGATGTATTGAGTTCATTTTAGTAATCATTTGCCACAGAATTAAAAGAAATGCAGTTTAACAGGAATGTTCATCATCAAGTACATCATGCAGTGGCTGGATTGATACTAAAATACAGAAGCCAGATGCTTTGCTATAAGAAAGAGTACATTTCATTATAGATGATGTAGTGGCATGCCTCATTTATGAGGTCTGATTATGCATCTCCAGTTGTTAGAAGGTGACTATAGAATAAGCATTGAAGGAGGACTTGATTGCACAAAAGTGCTAGGAGGAATATCAAAATGTCCCCTCTTTATCCAGCACTCAGAAATAGATTTGAAGAGGATACTTACGAAATGCCTTTCATCCCCAGAGACTGTCACATTTTGTAGAAACAGAGAGCATTTCTGATCCCTCTGTGAATGCAGAGCAATTTTTCTGGCAACACTGTGTACCAGAATGCTTCACACATGTGAACCACAGGAGGTTTTGAAAGATGGAAGATAATACTGAATATGATAGTAACCCAGGCCACCTGAGCTAACCCTTCAAGCCCCCAGCTATTACAGCTTTACAGGTGGAGATGTTGAATCCTTTCCTAGTCAGCCAGTAGCTAAAAGTTTAGTCCTTATGTCTCATAAGAGCCAGTGTCATTCCAGCACTAGGGCTTAAGGACATGCAAGGACATTAATTTGCCCATGATTCAGATTAGTGTATTTGCAGTGACTGCTTACAGCACACATTGTTTTCCCTGGGTATAATCAGCCTATATGGGATATGTATAGGGGTCTAGATTGGTTTGTGAAATCCAAAGGGAAGGAAGTCAAAAGGACAGCATCTTGTAATGAATTTTAAATAGTCTTTACTGATAGAGAAAGAAATATCATGTTCAATGACTGCAGAGAGAAGATCAAATAATGAGCACCAAAGACACTCTGCATGCATTGATCACCATGCTAAACTTTTCAGGATATTTTTAATGGTTAAATATGTATTAGACCTTGTTAAAGTCCAGACATTCTGAACAGCTGAGGCTCAACTGGTTTTAATAAGAAATTTGTAACTCAATCCATAGCTGGTTTCCACATGTGAAAAAACCTTTTTGGTGCTAAAATCCTCCTTTTTTTTTTTTTAGCCCTTTGGGTCTGGAGGGGCTGGGAATGGAATAAAATTTATTGGTAAAGATATCTTCTTTTAACAAATGAAGAAGAGCACGTAAAGAGGATTCATTTCTTCTAAAAGTACATGAAACTGGCCTATTACAGTAAGAAACAGCTATATATGCACTGTAAGCTGCAGAGGTACACACAGATCTACAGTGTAGATTATGTTCTGAGTTGATTTATTTTATCAGAATGCAAAACTGTCTTCATATAACAGGGCAGGACTTAAGGTCCTTATTAACAATGATGGCAATATATTTTATAATATGAAAACTCACTAAAAATCAACAGCAAAGAAACCTCAAAGCAGCAAAGTGATTCTATAATAGTCACAACTGACTGGATTTGAAGCAAGGAATCTTCTTCAGGACTGGTTATTTTTCTATATTTTATATTGGGGATGTGGTGCATTAGGACAGAAGAGTTTGTTTACCAGGAGTAGGATCACCTAAAATTAAAGACAGTTCCACTAATGGATGTTGCACAAAACCTTCTAGAATCTCTGGCTGTTAATTTGTATTTTTCAGTTTTGTTCTAGCAGTGCTACTAGTTTGATCAAGGCTCAAGTGTATGACTGGGATTCCCACCCCCGCCACGTTAAACATCAGTGATTTAGCATTTCTCTGTCTTAGAACATAGAGTTCCAAGGTAAGTGTAATTTATTCCTTTGTCTCTTGGAGGCATTTGAGGTTTAATTTAGTCATGTATATATTATGAAATATTTAGAAGTGTTATGTAAATGTGAAGCACTGTAATGATCACTACTTTAGTGCTGTTGTTAGTCTACTTATCTTGCTGAGTTTTAGGAATGTCTTCAAAAATCATGCTTTTATTAATAGTCTTGCAAGGGTAGTTTTGTTCTGATTTCTTGACATGAACAATTTATGCAGCGTGACTCTCTTCATATGATAAGGATAAGTTATTGGGCCTGTATCAGAGATAAAAGTTCTATATTAATATGAAATTGGGATGGGAATGAATAATAGAGTAATATTAGGAATTGGGCCAAAAGTATTTGCAAAAACTGTGATGATATAATTATATTAATTCATAAACAATGTATAATTCACTGTAAATAATTTATATGACTATTCTACCAGACATACAATTCTAACACAGTTGGATTTAATCATTAACTAAAGAGAATTAGTTAAAATATTGAGTTCATATTTTCATATTCTACCTGATATTTACAGTTACTGTGGCAAGAAAATCCATACATGAATAGGTTTTCCCAAAGACTTGATCCCTAATGAAAGTCCTCTGAGAAGAACATTTTACTTTGAATAATTAAGGTATGCATCATGACTTAAATTACAGTGCTAGTGATTAAATTAAATCAAGCTTCTCCCATGTTACAGTGTTTCTAAAGATAATTACTATCCTCTCCTAAAGTAGTTTGTCCATTTGAACAGTGATTTGGCAAAGAAACTTGCACCTGGACTGCTGTCTTGTCTTCTAAGATTTGAGATGTTTGCTATTTATAAGAACTGGGACACTGCAGGTAGCCATTGGCAAAAAACAACTGGTGCCTTGCTGTATAGACAATGTTTTTTAGCCCCCTTTTATTGAATTAGTTGGGTTTGAGGCATTTTCCAAGAAAAATAGAACCCATTAGGGTTCAAGGTATCTCAATTTTTTCTGTTATATGTACTATGTGTTACATAACTTCAGATTAGCAACAAGACCAGATCATGATTCTTGATTATATTTTAACACAAATTATAGTTTGTAACTGACAAAAAGTAATAAATCTGAAGATGTTTTGTCAGTCAAGAGAGTGTAAGTGGTGTTACAGAGATATGACTTGAAGAAAATTACACATTAAAAATATATTTTCAGAGAGCAAGAACTGAAAGGAACTCAAAGCCTTAAATCAGCCTGGAAACCTAATCATCTACATGATATGAGATTAGAAAGTATAAGTTTTTGCAACATAAACAGCAACACCTCATGTAAAAGGGGAAAAATTTAGCACACTCACAGTGTGCTACTCTCACAGTGTCTATGGAAAGTGACAGAGTTTCCAAGGAGTGCTTTGGGCTTAAAGGTCTGCAGAGTACCATGTAATGAGCAGGATGCTCACCAGGAAGATGTGATATCCATCTTTTCACCCATCCTCTGCATCATTTAAGTAACAGTTTAAAGAAAAGTTTCTGAATTAAACACAAATCTACATACTGGGCTGATGCAATATGCTTAGGTCACTTTCAACTCCTGTAGGCAGAGATGTTTTATAAAACTTTGATTTTGTCCTTTCTTAATCACTTTCTAATGAAAGTTCAACTACATATTTAAAATATAACATTCTTATCAGGATTTAGACCTTGTGTTTTTGATGCTCAATGCTTTATCACAACGAGATAACACACACTCCAGAGAGGTGAGAAGTGAGTGTGAAGTTACTCCCTCAGGGGAATAAACTGATACAGTACCAAAACCTGAGGGCAGGCTGTCATCCTTGACATGTGATGTGATGGCAGAATGTCCATCAGTTTTCTGAACTGAGTCCTCCCTTCTTTTCTGAGAACACAGCTGTTGGCAGAATTCAACCTAATTTTGCAAGTACTGAGAAATAGCAGCCTTAATAATAAAATTTCCTTATATGTTTTTCTACTGTGACTCAAAATCAATGTCTTCTTATTACCTTGAAGGCTTCTGCATACATTACAAACTTGAGTTATCCAGTTTCTTTATGAAATAGATAAATATTAATATTCTTAGATTTCTACTGTTCTATAAGAAACATAAAAATGTCATGGCAGATGCAAAAAAAGAATAAAAGGGAAAAACAGAATCTTTCTGTCCTGTGTCTGTATGACTTTTCCCTGCCCTTAACATATACACAAATGAAATACATTTTGAACTGTCTGGCTATTGAGCTGAGAATCTAGATATGGATTATATAATAAGTGCTAGTATATGATGGTTATTTATGACTAGTTCTGTTGCAGGCTAAGCTGATGTTTTCACTAAATAGTGGCAACAGAGCCTTAGTCAACAATGAGGAGCATGGACATGCTGCATACCAGGATGTAGCGGCAGAGGAACAATGGCAAGAGGTCTAAAAATAAAGTAGAATGCTGGATTTTCATAAAGAGTAGGAATCCAAATCCCTATTACTAAAGTGGAATATTCTGTGCAATTTGGTCATTTTTTTGTGCCTCTTTGTGTCATGAATAACAAGCTTGGGGGAAAATATGAATTAATTTTAGGAGATTTTCTTAAATTACTAATCTGCACTGTATTCACAGTGAAATGATGGTGATTTTTTCCAATAATTCTGAAACACACCAAATCTTTTGCACAGGGCCTTCAGTGCCCAGACATTTGTAGCAGAATCAGAGTAGCTGAGATAGGAGGAGACTTGTGGAGATCATCTGGTAAAACCCTGTGCTCAAAGCAGGATCAGCTACAGCAGACTGCTCAGAATCATGTCCTGTTGGGTTTTGAGTATGTCCAAAAAGGGAGGTTTCACTTTCTTGGGCTTTTTCTTCTAGTGTTCAAACATCTTTCCACCCAGAGGAATAAGTGTCTATGGAGATCCTACCACAGCTCTTCCTTGCTGCCCATTCTTTTTCTTTTCACTTGCTTCTTCATTTTAGTTTTGTGTGAATTGGATTTTTTGGTGGGTTTTTTAATTGTTTTGCTTTTTTTTTCATTCTTATTTTTTTTCATCACTGAAGTTAGTGTACAGCTACAAATCCCTGCAAATAAAGCTTAGTAGCAAAATATTTTGTGCAATTCCTTCTCTTTCTCAGATATCCTATCATAGTAGAACTTGTTCTAGGACTAAGTGTAGTGATGGAAGTCCAAAGTTTGAGCTGTATTTGCAGGTGTGACACTGAATTACTTAATAATGGGAAAAAAGTAAATTTTCCCTCTGCTACTTATCAGGAATTGCTAAGAATGGCTAGTTAAAATCTTCAGGAAAATATTATATGGCAAGCCACACATGATGACAGTGAAAGCTTCTGGCCTATATTGTATTATTTTCTGATTTTTACTACTTTGGAAAAGTGCTTCAAGATCTCTGGATTTTACTAAATGATTCTTATTGTTCGCAATAGGAAATGTGATACTGAAATTCAGCAATCTCACCTAGTGTCATTATCTGACATGCTCATAGTTCTGCTTATTCTGTGTTCCTTGGAACTGTTTGCAATAACGAATTGTCCAAATTTTTGCCTGGCATAACATGATCAGATAGATGGAAAAAAAAGACAGCCAGAAAGGACTGATGAGCTATTCTGAAGGATGGCTGGTGTTTATGCCTGCTGCTCAAGGTACTGTGGTGTTGGTGAATAGAAAATGCCTGCTAAACTGAGTTGTACCAAGGAATTTCCAGAGCTTAACCTGGTCAAAATCAAGCAGATATTTAGGAGAATTTTAAGAGATCATGACTGTAAGCATGACAGGAGTAGCTGGCAGTCACCTCCTCTATTCCATTATTTGAGGAACAGTTAACTGACAAAATTGCAGAAACAGCCTCCTCTCCTTTTAGCTCACAAGGTGAAGAGATGCTGTGCACTCTTGCTCTTCACAGCTAGATACAGTTGTGGAACCATGGGCTTGTCAGATTAAAGACTGGGGATTACAAAACTGCTGATCAGTGTGGAGTAGCAAACTAAAATCCTGTCACTACTTCCAATTTCCAGAATACAGACAGTGATTTTTAAAACCTGTGAAGGACACAATTTTTTATTTGGAATTGTGTACATAAATTAGATCATTGTATTTGCAAATGGCTAATTGTCATTAGCAAATTCAATTATCCTATTGTCATATATAATCATTGTAATTATGTACTCAAATGGAGTGCATGCTCACTAAATTGTTTAAATCTTATATCTGGCAAGGCCAAAAATATATTTAAGTTAGTACCTTCCTATAATTCTTATTACACATCTCATCTTCTCCTTTGTATTAATTGTTTAGTACCAAACTCCATTCTTTACCTCACAAGATAGGCTCATAGGAGAATTTTCTCACTTTCTTCTAATTTCTTCAAACGATATTTTGCTCAGTATTTAATATTTTCTTTCTTTCTGATTCTTATAAAAATGCAAATGTTATTAGTGGCCTGGCATCCCAACATATTGTACTAGTTCCTTTTGATTTGGGCTGTCAAAATGAATAGTGGAAAGTTTCCCTAAACTCAAACTATGGTTGGTGTGATGCTAATATATAAATCACATATTTGGGTTTTTTTCTCCTATTGTAGAAAGCTGTTGGTTTAGCCTCACTGTCCCTCATGTCTCCATCAAACATTTTCCATCTTTATAACAGTGACTGTTTTCCAGTGCAGAGCCAAAGAATTTCTTCCCATTCTCTCTAGTTCATTTATCTTTCAAATCTTGCTGACAGTGATAGGTATTCTGAATATATTCTGAACATACCTGTGAATCTGAATTTCTACTAATGGACAAATTAATGCTAGAATTTAATCCCTCAGGCAAAAATTATTTCTGAACCATTTTGCCCCTAAGAGTGTATGAGATGAGGCGTGAAGGAGTGAGGTGTTCGGTCCTGGTGTCTTCAGAAAATCAAAACTCAGCCTTGCATTTATCTGGAATGCAACACTTTCTGTGAAATACCTTAATTCCTATTTTATACACAGTAATGAAGATTCAATACATTGTCTTCAGTGTATCCAGGAGAAAACATTGCTTTCTCTTTACCCAAAATACAGCTTTCTGGTGAAGAGTTTCGTTGTGCAAAATAGCAGAACTCTTGGCCTCAGTCTTGTTCTCATGAATGCAGGAAATCTTTTTGATATTCTGAATTCAAGCCAGAAGTAGTTGGAATTTCTTATAAGAAACCTGTGTGGAGCATGGAAAGTGAGTTCAATACAGAAGTTTCATTTATAACATGGATTGCTGAGATGCATACATTGCTTAGACAACTTAAGAATTCTGTAATTCTTGACATTTTGAAATTAGTAAAGTCAAGATATAGAGATATATTAATATTGTAATTAAAATTATGTAAGTAAAATGGGGTCAAATAACTGCATGTGTAAATGAGCACTGTGGTCAACTGAATAATTTTGAGGCTGGCTGTGAGTCCCTAGATTTTTGTTGTATGAGGAATTTTTCTGTCAGCTATAGATAGAATATATTTCAGATACTGAATGGAGCAGATGTCTGTAAGTTATCTCTGATTTTTGAACCATGTGTACTACCATGAGTAAATGTTCCCACTAAATCAATCACAAGTTGATTAAAAACATTTATTACTGAGCTTCGAAAAGTACTGCACTGAACATAAGGACACAAAATAAGTAAATTTTATTAAAAACTGCATGAAGAGCAGAAAGGAACTGGTGTTTCTAAGACTGAAGACACGTCCTTGACATTTTGGGGAACTGAATCTGTGAATGTAGACAAGATCATGACGATCTTGCTTGCTACATCTACTTCAAAAGGGAGCATAGTAACTTACTATAAAAGTACATAGGAAACTACAGAACTTTTTTCCTGTACTTTAACTCGAGTGCTGGCTTTACCCATGTCATGTTCCCATTGTATCCACAAGACACCACAGCTAAGGCTTTGAGGAAGCCATATCTGCAGATGAAAAGGCTGTCAAGAGACACACAATAGAGCTGAAAGAAAAGGTCTGTCTTACAGATCATCCTCCAAATAGTGTCTATTTTAGGCTAGCCTTAGAAGGGGAGCAGGATAGACTTAGAAAAATTTTCATTGGCCTATGGTGACAAGAAGTCAACTACCAGCAGAATGTGAAGGAAATGAAATCTTTATCTTTTGAAGTAACAAAAGAAAGTGGCACAAGAAAAAATTAAGTATGGAAAACCAGAACACTTTGTGAATCTTGACCAAAACATCTCTCCTTAAAGACTCTTCAAAGTTCTCATTTAACTGAGTCACTGTTTTAAATCAAATGTCCCATTCATATTCAAAATTCTTTTGAAAGATACTCTCCAACCCATATTTAGTTGTTCTTGACTTTCAGATATCTCACAGGAAAATACTAGCAAGTTATGTCAGCACAGAAAGTTATTTGGCTCATATTTGCAATTTGATCAGACAAAACACATTGGCACAATTTGAGTTTGAAGAAAGGAAAAAAACACAGGCTGAAAAATAATGATATAAATTTCATGTAAAGAAATTTGTGCATCTGTGAAAAAAAATTATGTGGTGATATGGATAGTTCAGTTGTAATCAAGTTAGGACAACCACCAATAAATCAGTGCAATTAACAGACAAATGCAGAGTAGTTGAGAATGATTCAGAGAAACAAAATATATTTCACCATAACCTGAGATCCATGAGATTGATATGAGATACACCTCTTACAAATATATTCCATGGCTATGGTTCAAATATTAACAATGAATCTGAAAAAAATGGTGGTATCAAAAAGTGATGAATAGTAATGAGAATCTAATGAGGACAAAGCTCAGTTTCCTGAGTCTTCTGATGATCATATAAATACGGGCAGAATAAATGGACTTATTAAAGTCCAGTACCTGTTTTTTGGTGTGTTACAGACAGAAGTCAGTCCCCCTGACAGCACAGAATGTGTTTAAGATAGACTAAATATCCTTGCTTTATTTCTATAATGGGTTAGCCATAAAAAAATTAAATCCTGAGTTATTGTATAAATTTGTATAAATTTACTTTTTGGTGCTGGTGTATTTGACAGAGAAGGAAATATGTGGAGCTGCACTTGTTCTCCCACAAGCTGTCTGTAACAGTTTCTAACTCACTGGTGTTGAGGAGCCAATATGAAGACTTTGGCTCAGTCAGACTGTTGTTATGTCACTGGCTCTGGGTTGAACACAAAAATCTCCTAAAGAGAAAGGGAAAGAAGATTAGTGAAACCTGTTATCAGCAATGAATGAGGAGTCTTCAAGGTATACTGGGGGTTTACCTGAATTCGTATGATGATGTTTCTATTAATATCAGTTTTCACATTGGTATTAATATTGGTATAGATGTAACTATAAGGTTATGGAAGCAAGTGAAAATCTTGCTGATCATACTAGTTTTTGATTTAAGCCATTAAGACTTGTGTTGTTGAGCCTGAAGAGATGATGATTCCACTTCTGGCATTTCCCCTGCTTGTTTTATTTACAGCCTAATTGCATCTGATGTCTGTGGTGTGTGGCTTTATTGCATAAGGACCAATGGCTACAGGGACAAATTCAGTGCTTTTAACACAGGAGTGTGACTTCAAGGGAAGAATAAACAGCAGGAACAGATGAAATACTAAGCAGCCAACTGCTAAAACCACTTTCTTGGAATAGTTTTAGCCATAAAAGAAAAAGAGTGCACTGAATAAAACCAGTAAAATAATAGAAGAGGTACTTATTAGAATGAGCTTCAAAGATTTTTGTGAGACAAAATTGACTTTCTTCTTTCAAAAAGATACCAAATACACTGCATCAAGAATAAGAGCCTCTCCACAGCAATAGTACACATTGCTTTGATAGTTTCTGGGGAGAAATACTTTGAAGAATCTGGAGTTCAAAAGTTAAAAAAATTCTCCCATACTGTGATGTATAGAATTTTTATGGCATTTAATAAGCTTTGCTTTGAGATATATTGCTTTTCTTGTCAAGAATTTTTTTTCTATAGAAAACAGCATTTAATAATGGAAATAAGAAAGAAAAAAAAAAGTAAAATTGGAAGCAACATGCTTACCTGTGGAATTCTTGGCTGAAAAGTAGAACAGTATTCTTTGGCTTGGAATCTGTCAACTTACTGATCAAATATTTTGCAGTTTATATGGGGCAAATTGTTTCAGCTTTCCAAGATTTAAGATTTCACCATCAATGAAGGATCTGAAGCATGTATCCTATGAGGAGCAGCTGAGGGAGCTGGTTATTTACCCTGGAGAAAAGGAGACTCAGGGGAGCCCTTATCACTGTCTACAAATCCCTGAAAGGAGGCTGCAGCCAGGTGGGGTTGGCCTCTTCTTCCAGGCAGCCAGGGACAGGACAAGAGGAAATGGCCTCAGGCTGCACCAGAGGATGCTCAGCTTGGCCAAAAGGAAGAAGTTCTTCACAGAAAGGGTCAATAGATGTTAGATATTGGAACAGGCTGCCCAGGGAGGATGCTCAGCTTGGCCAAAAGGAAGAAGTTCTTCACAGAAAGGGTCAATAGATGTTAGATATTGGAACAGGCTGCCCAGGGAGGTGGTGGTGTGCCATTCCTGGAGGTGTTTAAGGAAAGACTGGATGTGGCACTTAATGCCATGGCCTAGTCGAAATGGTGCTGTTTGCTCATAAGTTGGACTCAAGGATCTCAGAGGTCTTTTCCAACATAATTAATTCTGTGATTCTGTGATTGCTTTGTAAAGCTAGCAATATTTACTTTGAAATATACTTTTTGCAGTATTTCCCAACCACCCTTTTTTTAAGAGTTGCAACACAGTAGTCTACTGGGTTTGCTGTATAATTTTAATAGGATGCAGTAAATATGGTGTCAATTTGTCAATACTACTGGTATCTGGACACATTGGGTAAAACAAATTTCTCTTGCTTTTTCCCTGTCCCATGGATAGAAACTATTTCAGAAAAGTGAAAAATAAAAATACAATCTTCATATTATTGATTTTATAGTCTTTGCAAAAGTAATATGATAACAAACATCACATTTTCAGAATTAGCAGTGTAGAGGTCTGTACAGGAGGAAATCTCAACAGGGACACATTGAAACTTCTTGTTTTTAGCAACAATATGGAAAGGATAATATCAGAAACATCAGAGTCAGAAACATCAGAGTCAGAAACATCAGGGCGGGTCTTTACCACTCTTTATCACTTAGATAACTCCACCACATCCTACCTTTTAATGCTGAAAGGAATTTGGGTAACCAAGAATGGTGTGCCAGGGACAAAGAACAGCAAATTTACAGTATCAGTCCTGGATTATGAGGACATCATTCTGCCCACCACCTTTCTTAAAATAAAACAGTCAAATAAAAAACCAGAAGTTATTTTGAAAATTTATTATAGACAGACTGAGCAATAATACAGATTTTCCAAATGCCAGAAGCACATTCTATAGGGAAACAAGTTAGTATCAACATAAGATTAATTTCCTTTGAGTGCACTCTTTTCTCTTGAGAAAATAAAACAATGTGATTGATATTGATTCAAAAACATGTTCTTTTTGAATAACATTTTAAAGTTAGAGCTACAAAGGCATGTGTAATTAATTAGAAGAATAAAGTGAAATTTTGAATGGAAGACCTTCATGCAGCTGGGAAGAAACAGAAAAAGCATTTTTTTCATGTAGAACAATGTGTTTTATAAAAGCCTTAATTTAATGAACAGATCTAAGCAAGTGATTCACAGCATTGAATATATTTGGCAAGTTCATTTTCTTTTCTTTCTCATTGTGAACCAAAACAGAGGCATATTTTTGTTTTGGAAAAGTTATTTGTTTATTTTTTATTATTATTTAATTTTTTAACTGTACCAATGATTAAAAATTTTCAGGGAGTGCAAAAGACTGTATTTTGTACTCTGATATTTCTGCATTATGATTGTATCTTATAAATTGCATCATATTCCTTCTGTTCTGTGACATTTTTAAGAGATCTCTGAGATGCCTGTAGTCTTTTGTTTTGAGCAACATCCCATGTTAACTTAATATAGTTAATTTCAATGCAACTGCTCCCATGTGCAAGTGTATAACATTTGATATGTGAGAATACAGTGTAAAACTTCATGTGTGGGGATTGGGCCTTATCCGATGGAAGTCAGTGGGAGTTTTTCCATCGATTTTGGTGGCAGTGGATTACTGTTCCTGTGAGCATCTTGATGAGTGAAACCATAAGAGCATGAATGTACACAGGTCCTGATGACAGACAGGCTGTGAAGAGAGCTGAACAAATACTTAAGAGAATTTTTCTTAGGAGTCAGATTGATTAACTGCCTAGAGTGACCTGAAGTTTCATTTGGTTAAGATTTTTTGCTCAAGTCCTTCTTAAACTTGATGCTTGCTATTCTATGCCATCACTCTGATTAATTTTGCTTCAGAAGTGGTGAAATGTGAAATAGGAAAATCTCCTTCAACATGTGACCAGGATAGTCCTGATTTCAGGCAATTTGTCAGTCTCTCTTATCACACAATAACATCAGTTAAGCATCTGAATATGGGGACACTCAGAAAGGAAGAAGCATTTTTGGTTTTACACAGAATGATATTTGTCCAAATTTTATAATACCACTGAAAAGAGGTGATCCAACCATAAGCTTTTTGGAAGGCCTTGCTCTTCCCATTTCCCTAGGAGATGCTGCTGCTGTTTGTGTAACATTTCTTTTTTGGGCTTGGATAATAATTAGGGGTAATGTCTTAGCCCAGAGTTCTGTGCACTGGCTGGAGAGATGGCAGAGAATTTGCTTCCAGGAAGATTTGACAAATCCTAGCAGGAGACTTTTGTTATATGCGATTTTAATATGCATTTGAATCTTTAGAAAAACATGAAATTCTGGGTTATATTTTTACATGGATTTTAAAAATAAAAACAAGTTGAGATTAAATGCTACTAAATATTATCATCCTTCAGTATCTTCTTAAGTATGATTTTATCCTGTTCTTAAAGTATAACTGTCTGATAACAGTTTAGTGACATTTGATGAGGCCTTCAGTGACACATACCCCAAACACCAACGGTCAGAATGGAAGTGCACTGGTGTCACACTGTGAAATAACTTCCACTGCACCTCTCTGCCCTACACTTAACAAACCATTGTTTTTCTGTGACTTTCACAGACATTTGAGTTGCTTATGAAGTTTAAAAGAATAAAAAATGTGGCTTAATCATTATAAATTAATGAGATTATGTAAACCCTATAGTTATGCCACTTGAATGTTAGCAGAAAGTTTAACACAATTTGATTTATAAAATAATGGGTTTTGGTGACTTTTTCAGAGGATGTCACTGAAAACATGACTGACACATCATGTCCTGGGAGACTTAGTTTACTGGTATTTACATACATTCTTTAGATAAATCAAAAGAGGCTGCTCTGAAACTTGCTATGGAAAAACATTCATTTACTCTCCATTTTTCAAGAAAGGCACATGCATGATGTAGGTCAGCTGGACTTTCTCCAATTTTACTACATTCTTGTCTTAGAGAAGACGTTCTAAAGTCTTGCTAGAAAACGTAAAGTGCTTCAGTTGAGACCACTCTTGGAATCTGGGAGAGGAATATTTCCTTTCATTTCCATTCCACTTTATGCCTCAGACTAGTATCATGACCTGTAGTTTGAAGAATATTTTTTGTCTGCTCAAGTCAAAACGAGTCAGAGACTGCATTGATTTACCTGAATAAATAATCAAGAAAGAACATTTTATCTAAATACTCTTATGATAGCAAGAGGGTTACCACTAAACCACAATATGGAATAACAAGGACCTGAAGACATAATTTTGCCAGCTCTTTCAAAGAGAAAAAAAAAAAAAAGGATTTTAAAATTCTTTAATCATCCTTGGAAACTGTTTACTTGAGTCTAATAAAAAATACTGATAGATAATGAGATTAGCTTGGTTGGTTAGAGCATGATCCTAATAAGATCAAGGTTGTAGATCCCTGTATGGGCCATTCACTTAGGAGCTGGACTCGAGGATCCTTGTGGGTTCTTTTCAACAGAAAATATTCTGTGAGCTCTGACTTTTTTTTTCTAAGTAGCGGTTTGTAGAACTTCTCTCTCCTCAAAGTTACAAGTATGTTAGCTTTCCAGACATTTTGCAGCTAATTGGATTAGTCTTTTCATGGTCAACAAAGAATTCAGACTGACAAATCAGTCCCTACTATCTCAAATATTATGAACACTGTCATCCTGATACTTGAGTGGTAACAGATCCAGCTACAACATTACAGAGCTTGTCCCTGTCTCTTCAGCAGCAGAAGCACTTTGGTCCAAGCATAACCTGAAACTCTCATCTTTTTTCTGTGTCGATCCAAACCTCATTATTGCCTTCACTGCTAAGAAGCTCATCTTGTATGACTGGCTGCATGTGTAGTCAGCTGTGAATGTTTTCCATTAGATTTGCAGTTCAAACTGCTGCTGCAATTCTCATTGCCACTTCAGTGACGAAAACTGAATCTGTGTTTGAAATACAAATACGCTTAATCTAATTGCAAAGTACAAACTATTTTTGTTATTGTATAATCTCTCTTGATCATACATATTAACAATTGGTGTCTTCAGTTTACCCGACCAGTGTTATAATCTCTTCCTGGTCTATTTTCAGACAGGTAGCTTTTAAGAGGAAGACAGAAATTTCCAGTAATGGCATCTTTTTTTGTTATTTTTCTGCCACTAACAGAAAATTAAGGACTTAGAGAAAAGAAACAAAAATACTGAAAATATTTTTCTCAACCAAAATACCAAGATTCCTACTTCACTTCCTATTTTGCAGAAGTTGTATTGCCAGCTACTATTAGAAATTATTTGTAGAATTAAAATAGAATAGTCCTGGAAATTTTTAAATCAAGTTACTTCAGGTTCAAGTAGTTTTAATAAAAAAAAAATTCCTGCTAACTACAACAGGGAATAGTAACTCAACAGTATTCTTAGATTTTGTTCTCAGTGGAAAGTGCTCTGTTTCCTAATTTCACTTTCATGTCTCAGATGTTTTTTCTGTGTGAAATCAGTATAATAAAAACTTGCTACAGTCTTAAGTGTGTCATGAGAATTAATGCTTGAAAAGGAGATATTCTCCATTGACTGATCAATGTATGTTTATTCACTCAGTAGCAAACACACAGCTAATGAAAGAGAAACACTGCTGAGTTCCTGAGGGGATGCTGTCCTAGAGCCAGAGACAGAGTAGGAGCCTTGCCACTGGGGTCTACATGTGCAGCAGATCAGACTCTGGCAGCAGGAATGTCCCTGTGACAGCTCGAAGGAAAATTCTGCAGCTTTGCTGAATACCATGATGAAAAGCAGTATAAACTTAAAGGCTTGTTTATGGCGTTTCTTTTGCTTCAGATATGGAAAATGCCAAGTACAATCTATTTTGATCAAGCTGTCAAAAATTTATGCCATAGTATTTGACCATGAGATCTATACACAGAAAACCTGAGGAAATGTATCTTTTCTTAAAATGCTGTTGGCAAATTCCTCATTTCAAATAACTGACAGGGTACTTCACAATCATTTGTTTTTATCTGCTTATAAAATTTATCTCTCTATATATGTTGCCTCTTTTAGGTGCCAAAAAACCCAGCTTGACTGATTAGATGGAAAGTTTAAAATATATAGCTTGAATGCTTTTCATCAAAATTATTTGGTATCTTTTCATGTGACTTTCTTCACAAGGAATGCTTTAACCAAAAACAGATCAACCATCTTTATGTTCTAATTTGAATGGTTGGTCATATTCTTTGTAAAGCTTTATTTTAGAACTCTCCTTTCTTCTTCCTTTCCAAAATTATTATGCCATACTGTTGAAGCACCTGCCATGTTGATTTCATTTCAGTGTTGGGTGAAAATAGTTCTAGTTCTGTGAAATTATTCATACGTGCACACATTTTTTCAAACACAAAAGGTTTCGTAGAAATGAAAGGTTTTATAGAACTGTAATCTCTCATTGCAACAAAATGTAACTCTATCAGGAAGAAAATAAATCTATCTTTCTCTTTCTTTCTGAATTTTTTATGAGAATTCACATTGCTGGCATAACTGTACTTAAAGATAAGCAACCAGTAGGCTGAGCCCAAATTATTATTTGAAATTAAGTAATGAGATCATTTCATAGCACATGCAGCAAATAAGTGTATGTCAAAACAAATGCCTGGGAAGTTTTCATTGCTAATAATTTTGCTGATATTTGCATGAGTACCTTAATATGAAACAAACAACAACACTTTACAACATCTGTTCCAAGAAAAGTATGGTTTGGGATTTTATGTAGGGTTTTTGGTGTGTTGGTTTGGTTTTGTTTTTCTTTGGTGGATTTGTTTTAGTTTGTTTTGGTTTTGGATTTTTTCATTTGCTTGTTTGTTTGTTTTGTTTGGTTTGGTTTCTTTTCATCCTTCAGTATTATTGTGTCTGGAGAAAATTTATGTTTTCTTTAAAGTGAACTTCAGTGTTCATTGCAGAGGTTTTAAGAAAAAATATAACTACTGATTCTATTGACCTTGAACAAAACTGGTTTATACTTACCTCCTACCTAATCATTTAAGCAGGGCCCAGGTTTGGAGCACAGTTCCTCTTCAAATTTAATCCTAAATGTCCAAGCTGCTATCTTGAAATCAGGCTAAGCTGGGACATGTATTTCCTCCCAGTGAGCTTCTTATCTTCAAGCCTGTAATTTCATATATGTCTGTATGTTCTGCTTGAAATAACATTCACATCATAGAGGAATTTATTTTAACAAAGCCTCTAACTCACAGTGGGGGACTGATTTGCTGTTGTAGGGCACAACAGTTTGTAACAGCAAGCCAAAATAAGGAATTGTTTTCTTGTCTAGGCATTTGTTCCTAAGAGATCATTGGTTTCATTGATTATCTCATATTAGAGTTCCAAGGCAGGCTGTGAAATGACAGAGCTGGCAGAATAGAGCCAGAAGCACTAGGAATACCTTAAATAACTAGGGCCACTTCAAAGCTAACATCATCCTACAAATAAACTTAATGAGATGATGTGCCTAAGGAGTCAGGGATTTTAAAATACTTGATTGACACTTCCTTGAAAGTAATTTATTTTGTAGATCTCAGCCAATCGCAAGGTTTTGCTTTTTAGTTTCTCTTGCTCTAATTCTTCTCAGATTTAAGATTACTGAAAACCACCATTAGCACACATAGATCCAAATGCAGTTGGCTGATAAAAAAGTATTTTAATAAATCAAGGCTTATACAGTACAGGTGTTTGACTTAGAACTGTTTTAAACATATTCAAATAAAACAAAGAATTATTTTCAAGTAATAACATACACTGAAATTTTGAGAAATCCCAGTTTGCGCAGGGAAGAACTTTGAGAAGCCTGAAAAACAAAAAAATGTTTTGATTACAGTTTCAGGGTAATACCTTTGTAAATACTTGTCTTAATTAAAGATACCTTTTTTTGCAAGACATAAGTAAGTATGTATTCATTACAGAGTTATTCAATACCAACACTTCCATTTTACAAAGGATTTGCTCTATATGCAGAATAATTGAGGAGAATATGAGATATCATTTTACCAGCTCTTGAAAGGAGGTTGGAAGGAGAAAAATATTTTCTTCTTCCAGGAGGTGTCAGAAAGCACCTAGAGAATACACACAGCACAGTTCTTCTGTTTATTCCTGAATAATGCTGAATTTACTGTGCGTAGACATGCAGTATTACAGTGTACATAGGTCGCAGCTTTTGCTAGACATCCATAAGAGCAGGATTTCTGAATGTCCAATATCTGGGTAGGAGGTTCCCATCTGCAAATGTTCACAGAGAAACCATAATTCACCTGAAAAAACAGGATAGATCTGGGAAAGGTGGATGTTTGTTTTATGTCCGTGAGAGCCAAGCCACATACAAATCAGAATGGTCTGAAATCAGAATGGTCAGCACAAACATAAACCGTGACTACCATGTTTCCAAATAAAAACCTGTCAGTGCAAAGTTAAAACTGATCTTGTGTGGAAAGGTGACCATTTAAAAATAAAGATAAAGGAAAATGAAAATAATTCCTTGAAAAGCTCATTGGGAAAGGAAAAGAATGTATAGCTGAGTGAGATGCTGTGGCTGAGAACACCGCCTGAAACACTGGAACAGCAGATAAAGATGCCTGAGGATTATGACCTACTAATGAATGAAACTGGAATATGATAACATGTTTTTACATCCTAAACCAATGTTAACATTACACAGCTGAGAACTCTGGCATCCACACGCAACACTGGAATCAGGCTTGCTAACTAGAGACAGGCTTATTTGTGGGATATGATTAAAGCCTGCAAGAGGGATTGTAGAGAAACAGATCTAACTCCACAGAAATGCCTTTAAACAGCAAATATGGCTGAAACGTGCAGAGAAATGCTCAAAGCAGTGCTCAGAGAAAGTGCACATAATTAAAATAAGAAAGTCCAGACAAAAGACATAACAGATGAAAAAAAAAAAAATAGAACACTTGCCAGTTTCAACTTATAATATACAACATCAGGAAACTATGGGAAAGGTAAAATTAAGTACACTTAGTTCACAGGAAGTTTTATAAATTATATGGAGAATATAATCAAATCCTACTTTCAAGATGGGAAATTAAAACAAACTTCAATATACAGGGTCTTAGGACCCAGAGACTTCTAACTGAGAAAAGGGGTGTTAGAAATAATGCTGAAAACTCTTGTGAAGAGGAAAATAATTTTAGTAAAGCTGAATCTTTTCAAAATACTGTGCTGTAGAAGTGAGCTGCCAATCATGCAATGCCATAATGCAGCTATTACCTCAACAGTTAATTTAATTCCAGCTGGATGGTAAAGCCTGTTGCAATGCAATCCAGACACAGTTACAAAGAGCAAAGCTTGCCTGGAGTAATCTGACCAGGTGCTGTGGATGTGCGACAAAATTGTTCTGAGACCCCTGAGTGAAAACCTATTGTTGATAAGAAACCTTTAAAAAGCAAAGTACTGTGATTAAGAGATCTTATTAGGCAAAGCAGACGTAAACCACAGAAACAGATGTTTCAGTATACTGCTAAACCAGAATGTGCATAACACAGTAGGTTCAGTTCAGCCTTCTAACACAATATGTAGGGTATATTTCAAGGAGCTGAAAACACAGAGGCTGAACCAGAACTAAAATATGCCATAAATTTGTTGGCAAGAGGAGGACAAGCAGTATTAACATCCCTTTCATTGTTGTTATCCTACAACTATGTCCTGCCTTTCTCTGGTGGCATGTGCCCATAGTGAGGAATTTCTCCTTCTTTCCCTGTGACACACAAGAGCTCATTGTTCTCCCGAGCTGTAAGATCCTGGGAGGATCAAAGGCAGCCCCTCGGCAAGACTCAGCTGGGAAGGGAAGAATTCAGGCTTATTTCTTCTTTTGTTCTTTGGGAAGTTTCTTCTGCTCCCAACAAAATTCCTCTGTGTGTGTTTGGAGGTATGTATAGACAACATATCTATATGCTATTAAGACACATGGAACTGAGTTACAATAAAGACTTTAAAATGGCAGTTATACTTCTCCCTCCAGATGCCCAACAAGCTGCACCTGTTATAACAGATTACATACAATTATTTTAAACACACAGTCAAAATATTTCAATCTCTTATGCTGGATAATAGCAAAGAGAGGTATTGCAAAGCTCTTTGACACATTGCAGCAGCTGTTATTAATTTATATCTTTTAATACCTCTTTTCTAGGGGGTATCTATTTTCACAGCCATTTAGACACCTATCTACCAAAGGAATATTTCCACATACCTTTGGAAATCTTGTAGCTTTTAGAAATATACGATAAGGTTGATTTTATTCATCTGAGGAGGAAAGTTAAAGGACTTGATGTTCTTACACAGATTTTACTTAAACTCCTTAGTATCAGCTTTCCAACTTTCTGATTTTAATTCTTTCTGTACATTCCTATTGGCATATGTGTTATTCTGGGTGTGAGAATACACTTGCTTCATATATCTGGATCTTCTTTTTCTAATTTAACATTTGAATTCAGAACTGTGAAATTTCATTAGATTCCTCCTTTATTTTCATACCTCCATCTTGTTAAGCAGACTGTTGGGTAATATTTTCGTCTTTGTTTTTCTGACATCTTATTTTGGTCTCTGTTGCCAAAAAATCTGTCTAATGTTAGTTTATTGTTGTTAATAAACCATATGGTACCTATAATGTAGCTCTAGCCAAATAAAGAAGCATGAGTAAAAAGTTATTTCATTCCAGAGTGGTTATGTATAGGATGCTACAACTTCAGCACTGGGTGTAGATGAATTCACTGTTTTCAATAAAGAATTAAATTATTAACTAGAGGACAGTGTTGCCTTTGCAGATAAGAAACTGTGAGTGAATGTAAGGGCAACAAAGAGTGGAATTAGAATGCAATCTAGATACACTGAAATATTTTGAAAGTGATTGAAAAAAAACAAGTTCAGAGACAATGGTTTGCAAGGAATAGACAATTAGAAAACAAATTAAATTCTTAGGTTAGTTAGGTTATAAACTACTTTATGAGTTGAAGAAGAATCAGTAAGACCATGCTTTTTCAAACCAGGTAAACTTCACTGAGGGCTATGGGAGTGGGGAGAGGTGGGAAATAAAAAAGAAACAAACAAACCCCTGCAGAACAATAAAAGTAGAAGTAAAAACCAATATATTCAACATTGTTATCATGTCCACTTTTGGGCCCTATGTTCCAAGAAAGATATACATTGGACTGAGCTAATACAGAGAAAAGAACAAAAAATGGAGAAACTTTGACGTGAAACAATGACACTTGTTGAATTATTGAAAATATGTTTTCACTTATTTCAAGAACAGTCAATAATAAAAAACCTTCAGGGACATAAAAGCGTAAAGAAAAATGAATAATACATTCTCTACCTGTGGCACAAAGTAGTAAAGTAAATAAGGGATTTTCCTGATTGCATAAATATTGCTAATAAGATGTTATCAAAGGAATTTAAGAAAAAGTAGTTTAGTGTCTGTAAACATTAATGTTGATAGAGTTTAATCCCATCCTGGGCAGTAAGGACTAAAAGAACAAAATGAAACAGAAAACAGGAAGCTTTAAAATTACTGTTCTACTAAGTATTAAAAGTGAATGTTAAATACTTGATGAAAGAGTTTGTAACTAAGTTCTGGTTTTATTTGAAAACTAGGGATTTTTAAATGAGCTTGTTATAAATTATGAATGAACCAAAATATAAAACTGAAATTAATACATCTAGTTGAAAAATGTCCCTGTAACTCTCCCCACTCTCCTCAGGGTCTTTCATGCTGTTGCCTTTAATGCAATCCTTGGTTGTGGCTACAAGTGGGAAGTCACCAAAAATCCTGAGAGTATCTACATGTTGCTGCATCTGCAACAGAAGAATAGGTCTGAGTCCTGTCCACACTGCCTCAGGAGGTGTAAGCTTAGATTCAAGGCCAATCTCATCACTGACAAAGCAGGCAGTAACCCAGAGTGGCAAAATGACAGGGAAGGCAAATCTCTACCTCAGAGATAGCACAGGCTGGAATCCCCTCCAGATACTGATGGAATTTCTGTCTGACTCAGCAGCAGTGGCAGATTTCTTCTTGCACAAACAAATTGCTTCAGCTAGCTTGAATGACTGAGACTTCATTAGATCCTTGTATCCATTTCCTCCTCCCCACCTCTACTTACCTCTGCCTCTGCCCAGTGCTTTTATTGTGGCTGGGCAGAGACACCCTCCTGTTAACCTGCTGCTGCAGTAAGGGGCTCACATCCCAGTGTGGGCTTTAGGGCTTCTTCAGAACAGCTCTGCTGTGACAGAGGTCTACATGAGATAAGCAAAGGAGCACAGTATGACAGAAAGCCAAAGGTGTAGTCAGTCTTCACACAAGAATATTGATTATGACATTGATTTATTTTTTGTGTCCAGAATTCCTTGGAAAAACAGCTAACGTTCTTCTCACTATCAAAGCCTGAGTAACATGACATCTCACTTTCTGTTTAAATTCTAAAATCATAGCAAAAACCTATACATATAAACTGCACAAAGCTCTGCCTATGGCAGACAGATGCATTACCAGTGTTTCAGATGGGGTGGGGCAGGGAGTAAAGATTAGCCAAAAACCCATAATCCATAAAGACTCAGTTTACAGGGTTTTACAAGGAAAATTAACTCAGTGCAGTTCTGTCAATTACTACTGCAAGCATCCAGAGGTAAAATGGAAAAATACTTCCCCCACATGCAGCTTTCCCTTTGAAAGGTTATCAGTTGGAATGACATGTTCACAGATACTATTCTTTTGCCCCTCATGTGCTTTCACACATTTTTGAAAACACAGTGGAATCACAGTAACAATGCAACTCATATTGAATAAGACAGTAATTAGATGCTTAAAAGGTGAAGAGGTAGAAGGAAGAAGGAACTTGAAAACATGCTAGACAGAATAATGATTTTCATTGTTATTTCTTTCTGAGGTACAGCAATTAAATTATAAATTATTTGTTCTTTTACATACAAATTAAAGGAAATATCAGTAAGAATACAGAAGAGACAACTGATCCATCCTTTCTGTTTTCTCTCAGCTTTTGAATAAACAGTTCTAAAAACTTTTTCTCTTTTTCTTTTTTTTTCTTTTTATTTTTCTCTTTCTTTTTATCTTTCTTGTTCTTTCTTTTTTCTTTTTTCTTTTTTTCTTTTTTATTTTTTTCTTTTTTTCTCTTCAATGGCAGTTTTTACATTTCTGAACTAAGCAAGGTGAAAATAAAGTTGCATGCCAAATGTGAAATGCATCTACGAGGACAAACAAGAGCAAAGTTTGTCCATTGAGTAACTCTTTATATTTGTTATTTTGTATTTTGGTTTTCAGTGGCTCTTTGTGTTATTTTATCTTAGTTTTGCACATCCTTATTAATATCTATTTATTTTTACCAAATCTGATCACAAAATAAATTATTAAAATGCACTCAAGTTTTAATATGTGTCAGCCCAATAAATCCTTTTTCTTTTCCCTGTTCATATAACAAGTTTTGAGAACAGATCTCTGTACATTTGAGGGGATGGCATATTGTGCTGGCTTTGGCTGGGGTTTAGTTGATCTGGTGAGGAAGCTGGGGGTGCAGGGGAGGCTGGGAGGAGACACAGCCAGGACAGGTGACCCAAACTGACCAAAGGGATATTCCAGACCATGTGGCATCATGCTCAGTTTAGAAAGTGGAGGGAAGAAGGAGGAAAGGGGGACACCTTTGAAGTGAAACCATTTGTCTTCCCAAGTCACCATTACGTGAGATGGGGCCCTGCTCTCCTGGAGATGGCTGAACACCTGGGAAGCAGTGCTTTGTTTTGCTTGTGTCTGCAAATTTTGCTACCCTGTGCAGCTCTTGCTTCCCTATTAAATGGTCCTTATCTCACCCCATGAGTTTTCCAGCTTTTATCCTTCTGTTTCTCATTATCCCACTCTGATTTTGTTAGTAATAAATTCAATTAATGTACCAAATTCTAGCCTGCTTTGCCTATGACAGTATTTGATGAGTGATCTCCCCTGGACCTTAACTCACTTTCACTCTATTTACTTTTCTCTGTCCAGTCATGGAGGAGAGTGAGAGTGGCTTCAGTGGGTGCCTGGCGTCCAACCAGAATGAACCCACTATAATAGTTTTCTTAAATATACACTTTGTAATTGCAACTTTAGTGTTCAAAAATGTTCTAATCCCAAAGGCTGTCTCACTTAAAATTAATGTCCTCTGGGTTTCCTTTACTCATTTGACTGATTTTTTTAGCCTTTATTTCTATTACACACTTGGAGGAGGTTTTGTTGGTTTTTAAGGAGAGGTTTATTTTTGTTTTGCTTGGTGTTTTTTGGTTTTGTTTTTTAAATTAAAAGGATCTTTCCCAAATTTTCACCTGCTTCTAGGAGCCTGCATGTCAAGAAAACCGGTAAACATGTCAGTTTTTCTGTTATTTTAAATGTGTTGGTGCAATAACAATCATCTTTTTGTCTTTCACCTGACCTCAGTGTGCGTTGGAACAGGATGCAAATGATGAGTAAATTAACTGCATCTTTCTTTACCAGCTGGTGGAGATAAGCATGTTCTGAATACATGAACCAAGAAGAGTAATTTTTTGTAGTTGCCACTCATTCATGTATCTTTTATAGTTATTTCAGATTTTTAATTTCATTATGAAGCACGAAGAGATCAGAAGAAATGTCAAAACAAAGTAGCAAAAAACAAACATTCCACAGCAACTGTACCTTTTCATGGAACACTGACACTTTTGTCACCAAGCACCAGAGGCCCAGTATGGTCATTGCCCTAATTGAGGAGCAGCAGAAAAAGCAAACAAATTCTTATAGAAATTGGCACATGAATTTGTCCAACTATCATTCACAGGTTCAAATGTACTGGCAAGTACTTCTCGTCTTTATTGCACCTTACAATAAGAATTCTGTGGTAACTTCTTCCTATATAAAGGCTTCTAATACCTTCCATGTGTCTTAAATCTTCTGTGATTAATTTAATTTTGTGTCACAAATATTACATTTAATTTATTAATATTTGTTGTAGTGTGGATTTTAATCTAAAAAGATAAAAGATATTTTGTCTTGGATGAAGCCATATTGAAAGCTGAGTTAATTTAGTTTGAAACAATAATTATGATACTAAATCTGGCATATGCTTTCTCTTTGACACTTCAGTGTATTATCAGTAGATTGAAGAGGAGCATTGCCAACTTCTAAACATAAAGTTATCAGCCATAGTCACCTAGAGAATTCTTTCCATGTTTGGCTGTTAGTCATACCCTTGCGACTCATGAATTCATGAAACAAGAATAACTCAAAAGATGAGAGGTTTCTCAGTGCTGTTTATCATATTGCTACCTTCAAAGTAGTTTATGAGTGGTTTATATAGGAACTAGTTTGAAAAACTGGGTAAGTGATCAGATGAATCCCACTTGCTTCCTCAAGAAACATTCTGTTTTAACCCTGGATGCCCTTCCAAGTCTGACGAAAGATCACTTATTTTTAAGACATAGTAGAAGAGGGGGCAGCTTTCACTCACTTTTAATACTTAATAATGTTGTTTTTTCTCTGCTGAAATAATTATTTCTTTTTCAGTTTATTATTAGAATGTTATGTTTAGAGACAAAAAGACACAGTGACTATAGTTTGAAGGTGGGGAGTCTCTCTGCAAGGCCCCTACATTAATATGTGGTTATTTATTTGAGGGCAAATTAGAATGAGAAAATGTAAACAAAATCTATCTATATTAGACATGAATTGGTTTTCTGAATACTGAAGAATTTAAAATAGATCTTTACGTGTAGAAAATTTAATTTATAAAAATATTTCTAGTACCCTGGTTTGTCACTTTTTTTTTAAACTGTACAAGTTAAAATGCATTATATTTTCCACAGGTCATTCATCTTTCCTGCTGGAGAATTCTTCTTTGGACTGCAGGACAAAGCCTGGAAATAGGACTGGAAGAGAACAAACACAATATAGAATTTATGCGCACAAAATATTCACTTGGAAAAAAGTCTTCAGGCTATGAGTTTACAAAACAAAACAAAACAAAACAAAAAACAGTCCTTCAGTTTAGGACATTTGATACTGGATAAAAAGTGATCTTTCTATATAAGACAATATTAACTGGTACAAACTGGCTTTGTTGATTGCATTTCAAATATTTTTAAAGGACATTTTCACTTACAGCCTGTATGGGATTAGGTATTGTATGTCCTCTCCCAGCTGTTAGAAAACTGGCATAAAATCAGAAATCTGCCATAAACTCTGTTCGACTCACTCTTGGTCATTTTCTAGAAGTGCCCTGATGACCTGGACCAAATTTGTATCACATAGGCTGTGCCTGTGGTGGCAGAATAAATGCTCCAGTCTTGGTTTATGTCACTTCTAGAAAGGGTATGTCACAGATAGCAGCCTCCTGGGCACACTTGCCTCACCTGTACTTTCTGTGAGAGCAGTTCCTGGTGCTCAGGCATTCCCCAGGACTGTCCAAGTCCCCAGGAAATTTAGCCATGCAGAACATGTGAAAACCAGCAGGACATTTGTGCCAGTGTCTGAACCCCTGCCTTGGATTTGTAGAGTAGAGACACCTTGAGATTATCCATTAAGACTGAGATTTTTACCTCATCAAGACAGAAACACAGTCTCATGTTCAGGATGACAATTCTGGTCTGAGACCAGCTCCAGACCATATTTGGCACATGTTTGGGACACAAGATTTCACGTTCCTCTTTCAGCCAGTTTCCAGTACTTCTTGAGTGACATCACCATCAGTAGTGGGTGACTGCAGATTAATAATTATTTTCCTCACAAGAATTCACTGCAGGCTCTTGTTTCAATTGACTTTGTTAGAGTGAAAATCTGGTCAGGTTAAATATGTACACTCTAAGAACTGTATCTAAATTTCAGATACAGCATTCATGTTTAATAGAACACTAAATACAAGTGCTAATTTTCAATATGCATTAATTTACATTTTGAGACATCAGAGAATTGCAATGAAATTTGAAGCTATGAGAAATTACATTGATTTTGGATTTCAATCTGAGATTTAAAATAAACTCATTCTCAGAGGTTATAATAAATTTGACAATTAATATACAGATAATTTTCAGGTTTTTCTGCTGCTAAGGTTTTGGGTTTTTTTGTTTTTGTTGTTTGGTTTGTTTGAGGGGTTTTAATAATTCTTTTTTAATGTGATGAAATAAAGCTCTTTAGACTGTACATTATGAAAAAAGGATATAAGAGTAAAAGAGAAGCTGCATGCACATTTTCGGAAACAATTATGCAAAATTAAGGTCAGTGGATTCATGTTAATTTTTATCAGCTCTAATAATTAAAACAATTATTACTATGGATGTTGAAAGTTTACTAATATATTATTAAAAGTTTAAAAAGTCGGATTTTTTACAAATGTAATTCATTGCTTTTCAGTTTAAAAGAAACGTAATATGGAACAACAACAATAAAAAAAGTCAATTGCACTTTTAATAAAAGGAGTGTTTTGCCTTGGTGCATTTCACCAAATCAGAATTGGTTGCTGAGTCAGTTAAAGCAAATAGAGAGAAAATCAAGTTATGTCTCTGTGATGTAATTATTACTCTTAGAAAGAGATGTTTCTAAAGCTACTGTTGTTCAGACAAATTGTTCTCCTTAATTAACATTTAGCATACACTGATGACCTCTACATATGACAAGAGTGATAAGACTAATAGAGAGAACAGTGATTCTATAAAATTCAATTTTAATCCTTCAAGGTGATGCATAATTGAGGCTGGATGCTCACACATTCCTGTTTAAAACTTTCCATTTTCATCTGTTTCAATCAGTTGTTATTATTATTAATTTAAGTTAATAACCTGAGTTATTTTACAGTGTGGAGATAAATTCTTTCCAAGTAGTTGGAAAGACAAACTGTCTGCACTAGAATTTTTTAAGAGAATGTTGTGCAAGAATGAAGGAGAAAGATATGCTTAGGTATTTTGCTGTAATTATACAAATTATGAAAGAAATATACCTGTTTCAGATAACCTATTGTTCTTAAACATAAAGCATCTTTTGTTGCCTAATTTTTAAAGACCCACAATTTGTATACTGGACCTTGTAGCACCTATAAATGACACAGTGTTGCTGTATTTCCTCCTCACTCTGTTTCTCTTACCACTCACCTGTTGTAAATTCCTCTGTCTAATAGGGAATTGGAAGAGAAGGGAGGCACAGACTACAGCAAATAAAAACACCTTTTATGCATTAAGCTGCTATTAATAACAGAATCAAGCTGTAGCTTTTGACAGACAATAGCACAGCACACCTATGTACTCACATAGTTCTTCAGCATCTTCTCATAGTCCCTCCCTGCTACCAGAAGGAGGAACCAGCAGGGGGGCCAGCCCCAACAGGTGATGCCTTTTGCATGCTCCCTTAGAGCAGTGGGGCCAGCTGAGGAGTGCCAGGACCTTCTAGGGAGGTGTTAGAAGAGGCCCTTGGGGGCCTCATGGTGCAGAATCTCTCCTGTAGTCTCTATTTGTGCACAGCAGCCAGTGGGCATACTTAGCAGAGCCTCAGTGGATGCCCTTGTGTGCTTGTGGCTTTCCACGGAGGCATCATGCTCTTCTTGTCCCGATTTTATCACTTCTCTTGGGTTCAGCACATTTTGTCACTCCTTGGGAGGCTCTTACACAGGAAGACCTTCCCAAAGCACACTTTTTCTCTCTTTGGCCTGTTGTTACTGAGCTCTGTGTCTCCCTCCTAACCTGAGGAACCCATTCTCATCCATTAGCAATGATGGGGATTTCATGATGTATGCATTTACTGAAAAAACACTATTAGATTACTATTAGAGAGACATTTTTAGATCATGATTAGAGAGATATTTTTCTCTTGAATAACTCTTTTTAAATTTCTGTCTTCCCCTTTTTTCTCTCTTCCTGCAAGCTACACATTGCAAAATATGAAATATTTACTAAATACAACTTAGTTGTCTTTTCTATCAAATTCTTTGACTTTACAAAGTAGATTGTTTACAACTGTGCTGCCCTTCTGCTTAATGGGCACCCTGAGGGAATGTTGTTGGCTTTGAGACTCAGCTACATATTTTCAATAAACAACTCCTGAAGCCAGTGAATGCCGAGAGCTGTGAACATTAATCAGTGATCTATCTGAATGGAATACTTGCCTGTTCTCCCTTCAGGGAACAGAAAAAAAGGACACACATCATGATGCACTATTCACAGTCACACACAGTCGAATAAGCCCAACAAAATATTTTAACATTCTCTTTTTTTGCAAGTTTTTTGGTTAGCTTGAAATTGTGATAGCAAAGCTGACTGCCTTATCAACAGATTTTGCCAACTAGAAAAAGAAAAAAACCTTCCTCATGATAAGGAGCAGCTTCCAACTATTAAAAGGTTTTAGACTGCTGGTAGATTATATTTGGAGTTATTGCATTTGCCATGTCCTTTTGTCCTTGAGTCACATTACTAAGATGATATCTCTCTGCCTTGGAGGGAAAGCTGCCTGCTCAAGTATTCCCTTAATGGCACTGCATCTGGCAGGCTGATTTACATGTAGCTGCTGACATCTGCCTGGGAGGAAATCCCTACTCCTGTTTTTAAAACACAGGACAAAAGTCCACTTTGGCAACTGTGGGGCTTGTGGAACTGGAGAAGGGAAAGACAGTTAAATGGAAAAAATCAACCTGAGAAATCCACAATCATTTTTAAAGTCAAATCAGCCATTCCATTATTCAAAATAATTAAAATACAGTGATGCCAGGTATGCGGTGGAGTCCAGTGCCAGTTTTTTGACAGAAAGATGTGAATTCTGAATGACCATAGTCCAGCTGGATATGTCTGAAGCACTAACCTCTATAATGAAATAACAATATTGTCTGATATATTTTGGCACTTTCAGTCATTAGGAATTTACAGGCCCAATGACAGCACTGATTTTCAACTTTGCAAGAACTATGACTTTAAGTGAGGTTCTGTTGTATGGAAATCAAGTTTCTACTCTTACTTTTCCCATTGTGAATGTTAGGTAATGTTTTTTTGTGGCCTTGCCTCCCATTCATTTGAAAAATCTCTTTAACAGCAGGGTGTGAAGAACTGTCTTTGGTCCTAGGTAATCTAGAGGTCACAATTTCTACTGAAGTGGTCTAATGAGGGTGGCAGAGGATTAAATTATATGCCCCACTACATAGCATTTCAAATCTAGGGAAATTCCCCATGTTACTTGAGCAGGAAAAAAATGTAGTCCCTTCTCCATATCAATACAGTTCTGGCGCAGGAGGCAGGATGAAAAGGTGCTGCTGCACTGCCTTCCCATGCCATGAAGAGTGACCAGAATAAAAATAAGAAATACAAATTAAAGGTTGTGAACCCACTAGGTTTTTAAAGGACTGAACAGCAATTCCAGAGAGTAAGTATAATGCAGAGCATGATATCAGGAGCTCATGAAAGTAAACATTTGTAGGACTTGTGTTTATTTCTATGTATTGTTGGAAGATCTACTGAGCGAGCATTTTCCTGAAGTACCAGTGAGGCACTGCTCAAACAAGGCTGCTGTGTACAGCCTTTCACCTTTAGAAGGCAGTCTCAGTCTGTTCCAGGTGGGTAATTATGAAACACTCACTAATGGGGATTCTAAGATCAGGCTTCGAGTTCATTTAAAAGTAACAGAAGAGCAAAGGAGAGGAAGCAGAACAGTAGCTATTAATATCAAAAGGATCAGAATGATTATTTTAGCCAACCTCATGCATAAACTAAGTCACAAACATATCTAGCCCATCTACAGGGTTGTAGTTTCTAGATAATTGCTCTAAGTGTGATTTCTTTCAGGCTGATTGCCTTACTTCCATCTGTAGGGGAAGTCACTACTTTTTGAAGAAAAAATTGTAGGAAAAAAAATTCAACGTTAATTCAGGAAAGGATTTAGATATTTTGTGGAGCCTGATCCATTGGGAAATGCTGAAAGTCTTGAAAGAGAGGTGGTTGTGAAGTCTTTACTTTGTTTGGTTCCTTTTTTGGACTGTCAGTTTCTGGCAAGGGTAAAGATATGCTAAATTAATACAAAGACTGTCAGAATATAAATTTCATTGCTTATTAAATTTAATATTTGAGTAAATTCTCCAGAAGAGCTATAGATATCTCTTACTCGTAGTTTGCTCCTTCTTTTAACTGCCAAAAAACCAGAAAAAGTTGATCCTTTCAATTTGTCTTCTGAACATCTTTTGCTGACTGTAGTTTTCCTTTCATACTGCAGTGGTACAAAGCATAAACTCTAATGTTTTACAGCAGTAATTGTCTACCAGTGCAGGAATCCTTGAAAGTTCTCTGTGTATTTATAAAATCTAACACTTTGTACTTTGTTAACTTGGATAACCAGATGTTCACTATTTTCAATATCTCCAGCACCCTTTTTCCTTACTTTCTCTTTCCTTTGGTGGTTTCCACATTAGCTTTAAAGATTTAATATCCAGTACTGCAGTGATATGAGTTCTCCTTTTGAAAGGTTTTGAACCAATTATAAACAAAGCAGTCTCAGTCTATTAAAAAATTTGTTCCCTTTTGAACTTTTGTTGTAGCTTTTGCTATTAATAGTATTGACTCCTTCCTGACAGTCTGCCAAATGCACAAGAATAATACAAATATCATAATGACAGGAGCCTCAAAGTTGATGAATAAAACAAAGAAAAACTTCAGATGACTTTTTCTATGGCCAAGAAATTGTTTCATACAGTAGACAAGCTTTTTGCAATGTCTGTCAGGCATTACAAACTGGTACTTATTTACAGAATACTTCAATATTTTCTGTTTCTCCCAGCTTCAGAGAAACATGGTCATTAGTTGTAATTGATAACTATACATTTTTTTCCTTGGAAGAGAGGAGATTGTATACAGTCTTTATTTATTTATAAAAATAAATAAATTTAAATAGCGATTTTGTCCTAGGGGATGCCTGAGAAAATTACATGTTAGTAAAAGGAGAGGTATTGTATTTTTACAGTTAAAATCTTTAGTTGGCATCAGTTTTTAAGAATCCATCTATAGATATTCTCTTGAAGGAAAATTTTCAACTGACATAATTTACGTTAAAGGGTAAGTTATTGATCTTTTAAATCTGCTTTGATAAACTGTCATAAGGCAGAATGATAAGACTAAATGACCTGCAGTAATGCCTTCCAGTCTCAACTATTCTGTAAAAACAAGGGATCATATGGCAGAGTTTTGGATTTGCTCAAAACTAAGCATAGATGAAAGATCTCACTAACCTCTTTAGTCACTTCATTCAAATAATACATAATTTAATGCAACTTTTAAGATCAGTGAGAAGGTTTGTGCTAATTCAACAGGTGGATCAGGTCTTGAGTAAGATCTAAGTTGCTTTTTCAGAAAAACGTCTACAAGTTGTAATCCCTAAACTTTAATAAAATGTTGACATAATTGTATTGAGGAAAAAAAGGCAAATTAATATAATTTAAAACCCCCTAGTGACACTGTATTTTTAAGGTGAATGCTCAGTTTTCTTTGAAAGCTTCCTGTCCAAGACATTAAATTACCCTTCCGTTTTTCTGTATCTATCATGACATCTCTTTAGATGATATCAGGTCATACTGTCCTTAATTTTGTTTGCTCTGTTACATTAAAATACATTACAATAAAGAGTGTAGTGTAACATAGCAGATATAACACAAAATTTTCTCTGGAATTTCAGAGGTTAAAGTTGTAAGAAGTAAGCCAAAAATCAGCAGAAATTTGTGGCCATGTCAAAGTCCATGGGACAGACTGGTGTCCCTGGCATGAAAAATTCTAATTTTGCGTCATTAATATTTTCTGTCATCTTGTCCAAAACAATGAGCAGGGTGAGGCTTTTCCTGACTTCAGTGGCACAGCAGCTGTTTGGGATTCATGAAACAATGCAAAACAGGAAATGTGTGTGGCAGACTTCTGACATTCACCATAGTTGGGCCAGAGTTCAGCAGCCTGTTCAGCTGCCTGAGTAATATAACAGATTCCCTCTTGCCTTCCTGTTCAGGCTGCTTTTCCTGAGGTGCTGAATCTTCCTCATTACTGTTCCTTTCTCTTTTTAAAAAAAAAAATATTTTTAATTTTTTTTTATTTTATTTTAACTGAGGTCTTTACTTTCAAATGTAATAAACTGAAGAAGAGATGTGGTGAATTACTTCTATAGATCTCCCAGACTTTCAGGTTATGATCTGATTGCCTCTGAAATGTAGCTGTAGTGAAAAACTTTTAAAAATACTTTGAACTTGGTAACACCTTCTTGCCTCTGCCTCAGGATTTTCTCCATTTCACTTTTATTACTGTCATCTGCTTGGAATCAAGATCTTTTGTAGACATCATGTTCTGCCTTCCCCAAAACTACAGTTTTTCTATTGGCAATATTCTGAAATTATGCCTTGCTAAAACAATGCTTAAATCTGGTTTCATTGTGGGTTAGCAGAAGGGGAAGATAAGGAATTAGGAAAGAAATTATATTTCCTGAAAAGAATCTTTATTGCTTTAGACTTTTTTACTGCTTTAAGCCAGTAGGACTTTGGTACAGATATACACCAAAGACCTTTTCCCTGGTTTTAAGTTTGCAGGTAGGCATTGTTATAACCAAACCATTATGGGCAGAATTTTCAACATAGTTGAATTTTTCTGGCATTTTTCTTTTATTGAGCACAGTTACCATTGTGGCTAATTGCAATAATTTTTGTTCATTGGGGCTGCACCCAGGTATTAAACTCCTAGTAGTACAGAAGCAGTGTAATGAAAGTAATACCTCAGAATTGGCTGCACTAAACATCCTCCTAGATATTCTCATCCAGTCTTCTTTTCACTTTTTTTTTTTTTTTTTTTCATTTATTTGTATTGTAAATTAGGAATGGATTTTATATGCTTTTCAACTTTTGTGCAATAAATTCTCTGATGTTAGTAACGAGCTCTGCTTTATGCTTCTTCAGCCTGGTAATGCCAAGCACACAGCTCGACTGAGAAACAGTCAGTACATTTTACTGTATATAATATTCTTGTGTGTACTGTAAAACTGTGGCTCAGTAACAGCATAAAAAATTGATTTATGCCACCAGCCACTGAGTTGGGCAATGTCCCTACCTTCTTAATGTCTGTATGCCTGTACTCACAGCTCATCTGTGCATTTGTGAGACCTGAGTGTGCATCCATGTACCACGGTTTCCTTTGGAAGGCCTCTTAAGGTGTGTACGGACTGTGATATACTTCTAAAGGCAAATCTACAAAGCTCCTGCTTTGAAAAAGAGCTTGGATCACAGGTACAGCAAGATGTTCCTTCCTATCAAAATCATTCTGTGATGCACTCCAAGGAGATCTACCACGATGGACAATTCAGTGACCAATCAGCTCCGTGAGGGTTGTATGAAGAACACCTGCTCTACAGGTGAGTTGTTACTCCAAGCACCTAGACAAAATGCATACAGAGGAAGCCCCTTGCTATGAGGGTAACATTTATAGGAGCTTTCAATTATTCCAAACACAGTGAACAGTATTAAAGAAGTGCCTACTGTACCTTCTTATAAAGTAAAAATCAAAATAATAAACATTCCCTAAAACTTTCAAAGAATTTTGACCATTTGATATAGTCAGATATTAATTCCCACCTGCACTAATGTGGAAAAAACCTTAGGTTAAGATAAGCCAAAGAAATCATCAACTTTAAAGACAAGTAGCCACTGATGCTGCAAGCCTAACCAAGGTGTAAACCTTAACAAAAAATATTTTTCTTCCACCTTCTTGAGCCATAATATATATCTAATGCAAACTCAACTTCTAACATATCCATACACTATGAGATATGCTGAAGTGGCCAGAATGATTTCCAAAGCAGATGATTATGATTCAGTAGTCATTACCTTGACTCACTTTACTACATCAGCCAAGATAGGCATGGTCTATAAATACACAAACGTGGCCATTTATAATTATTATGAATGCACTCTTACAGATTTCCTGTATGATGTATCTATGTATTCACAGAATGATGATCATATTAAATATTCTGTGAATTCAAATAAATATATAAAAGAGATAGTACTTAGTGATTTATTTAATATCTTTTCAAATTTAGCTTGCAGACTTTTGCTTAGATTATAAGTCTTGGGATAATTTAAAATGATCCTATCAAGTTTTCTTGAACTGCAGATAAGCAGTTCCTTGACCCTTCTTTCTATCTTTTTGCCTTTAAAATAATTCACATTTATGAATCATACCCTTGGCAATTAGAGTTACAAATCACTGACACTTAAGAAATATTTTAATGCAGAAGTAATGCATGAAGAAGTGATGAAATTTCTTTGAAAATTAATTATACACACAAAGCCTTGAAAAGTACAGATGCCCTTTTATGATACTGATGCTTCCATTGATATGAGTCAAATATTTCCTTGATTTAAAGAAGAAATATGCCTATTAGAGACATTTGTAAAATAAACAGCTCCTTGATCCCTGCCCTCCTATATGATTCATCTTCTTCAGCTTTAATTTTGTTGCACTTACTGAACAAGTGATACTTAATGAAACAATTTGCTGTGCTGATACAGGATGTCAGAAGGAAAGAACATACAGTTTCTGCATGACACAGATAATCCTGGCACATAGCTGCAAAGGCAAGCATGTTCTTTGCAAATTAAAACCAACAAAACCCAGCCCAAACCATAACAAAATGAAAAACAAAATCTCCAGTAGTAATGCACAGTATCTATGGAGTAAAATTGCTTCAAAGAGCTGGGTATTTTTATAAACCAATGAATCTTTACACACAGACAAAGAGATATTTAGGGAGATTTCTCAGTTTCTCAGATAGAGAATCTAAGAAATAAAGTAATTTAGTACTAATTGAACATCAAGACACTAAAAATAATGGAAGAAATTACGGCATTTCTCTTTTAGGAACCTCCATGTTTGCATTTGTTTTTTCTTTTCTCCAGTTTCCTGTAGGGTCTGCTGCTTGATCACAGGAGACATGTGAACTGAAGACCCTGAATTTCATCTGATAGCTGAAGATTGAGATGAATTTCACATGACTCCTATCAAAACTTAATGAACTGACATTCATCTTCACCCTACTGGAAAAAAAAAAAAGATTCCAGGCCATATATCTCTAAAAAGCCTCTAGGTAAAAGCTGCAGTCAATGACTATTTAGACTCAAATAAACCCCAGACAAACCAACCAACTGAACAACAAAACAAAACTCCAAATGCCAAAAGACCTTATATAAGGAAAAATGCATAAAAATTATCATAAAATTCAATTAAATATTCTTGTTCAATTCAGGCAGAGCTGAGTAAATCCTTAAGTACAGAATTCTAATCCAACGTGCCATAGTAATGCCATCGTTCTCTCTGATTCCACCATTTATTGCACTTCTCACTTGAAACACTGGGATTTTGAATCTCATTAAACTTGCAGTACATGAGGGTATCACAATCATATTGGACTCTCCAGAAGGGAAGAAGCAGGAATGAGGTTGAGGAGGCCAATAGAAAGCAGGAGATGACCTCTTCAGCCTAGACTGACAGCTGTGAAGTCTGTAGAGGTGATTTTTGACAACTAATCCATTGAGACATGAATTATACCAGACCTGGCATTTTCTAGGAAGTTGTGGAAGTTGACACTCTTGGTGGGAAGACTTGTACACCACAAGAGTCCTCCTGGCACAGTGCTGCCTTGTACAGCACAAACCCTGCCGTGCAGAGCCAAGCCACATTCTTATCTCTGGGATGGAGACAGGAGTAGCCCATGTGCTCTTTAATCCAAGCACTGTTTGGCTTTTATATTATCTATCAGCTGCATGGGAGGAAGGGAATCTGGCCTTCAACATACCTGCCAAAATTCCTTAAACCTCACATTTCTGAGATTACTGTTACTGTAAGGTAACCAAGGGATTATCCATAATTAATAGAAAGCCAAGAGGAACTCTTACTAAATACTCATTCACAAAGCCTTTTATCTCTCAGAGATGGCAGCAATACTCCATGGACGTCCCCTTTATGATTTGTCTCTCATATAGCCAAAATTATTAATTAGAGGAAAACATTGTCTTTAAAGGATCACTTGGTTAATTTCCCTGAAATATCAACCCAGATAAGATGAGTCAATATGACTATTATGATGATCTCAAGAGGTAGATTTGCTCAAAGATACTATATCTCCATTTCTTCATATATAGTAACCTCTCTAAAGGAATTTTTCTTGCATATTCAGTATATTTTTTTTATAATTTTTTTAATGTAATTTTGGTCTTATATTCTGATGGTATATTTTAGGAGAAGTTGACACTTGTGCTGTCTCATCCTCACTTTTTTGTGTTTAATCACTCTGGTTTCCATGCCAGCACACATAGTACTTTTAAGCATGTTTTCTATTTGATTTTTTCATCAAAACAAAATGTTCTAAGCATTATATCTTCAAGTTTCTCCTGAAGTCACAGCAAGTTTTTTCCATCTGAGAAACAAAGATCAGAATTACTGTTTGAGATGTTCTAAATTACATTTTCTTCTGTATAGATATTTAACAATTCTTAAAATTTAGTGATTGCTACCCTAGAGGTTTCTTTACTGTCTGTTACATACTTCTTTCCTGCTGTTACCTTGCAGTAAAAGCTTTAATGGATTAACAATAGATACTCTCAATATAATGAAATAGAATTAGTCATTGATTTCCCAGTCATTATATTTTAAGAAAGATAATACAGTATAGGAACCCTGATTGCTAGGTTTTAGACCACATTTTGTAAAGAAACCCTCTAGAAAAATAATGTTTTGAACACTTCAAGTAGAAAAGAAACAGAAGGAGATTCATTTAACAAACATGGTTAGAGAACTGCATTTCTAAACTAATTTACTGATGTTTGTTTGTTTTTCTGGGAGCGTGGGTTTTTTTTAATATTGATTTGGTCTGTTTTTTTCAGACACCATAGCAGTTCTTATCCCAGGCAGTGAAGGAGCAATACCTCTCAGAAGCCATGATCTCATCAGCTAACTCACCCAGCTATGTATCTGCTACTTACAGTCTGGAAAGAAAGAGGATGATAGAGTGGTTCCAAAAGAGCAATGTTCTTGAAAAGCCCCACCTTACTGTCCCTTTATATCTGTTGCAGCTAGTAGATTCCGATTTTAAGATCAGGAGACCATGACTGGGGAGACAGTTTTAAACAAGGTCAAAGGCAAAATCCTGGCCCTAATAATGGAAGAACAGTGAAGCAGGCTGAGGTTTGTCTGAGATACAAGCTTGGCTAAAAGTGATATGTAGGTATCTTGATACAGGACAGTGTGTGAATGTGAACCAGCAGTGCACCCTGGCAGCCAAGGTGGCCAACAACACTCTTGGCCAAAAGCACAGCCAGTTGACTGAGAAAAGGGGTTATTCCCGTCTACTCAGCACTGTTCAGACCATGCTGAAAATCCTGGGCTCATTTTTAGGTATCCCAGATGCAAGTAAGTCATTGATAAACCTCAGGAAATGGATCAGAGGCCATCAAGATGACCTGAGGAACTGCCCTGTGAGAAGAGGCTGAAGGTCCAAGACTCAGCCTGGAGGAGAAACTGTCTTTGGCAGGACTCAAAAGCAGATCCCAGTATCTACGAGAAATATATATCAAGAAAGGGGAGACATAAAATGGTGTGAGACAGGATAGGTGCAGCACAGGTGCAGCACAGGATAAATTGAAACAGGAAAGCTTGTGCCTGGATAGAAATATAAGGATATGTGGAATATAAGGCAGTCAGTTTGGGAATAGAGACAGGGGAAGTAATACATTAAGCATCCAGACGCAGCTTTGCAGCAAACAGTAGATAACAGCAAAACCAGAGAGGTCCAGAGCTCTCAAGCTACTGATGGAACTATTGAAAGGCTTGAGGAGGTTCATAAAGGACTTTATAACTGGTAAAATGAGGGGAAACGAGACAACCGTGGCTCTTATGAGAACTGACAAATGTCTTATGGAACATTTGAGGGGGCTTGTGTGTAATTGTGAAAAACACATTGGACATTTATAGGAAGGGCCAAGAAGAGAAAAATGAAGAGATTAAGGAGGATCAGGAAGAAAGAGTGAGTAAATGAAAATGGCAGCAGGGAGGGAATACCACATGTAAACAGGCTGCTGCTGAGTATCCTTGTGTGGCCAAGCCCTGTGCATGATCCCCACAATTTTTTCCTGTCTTCTCATAAATCTCTGACCCTAGGTACTTTTCTAGGTGAGGGTCCTGTGTGTGTGTGTATGCTTGTGCTACTCTTACAGCTGGTCATATGTATACTTTGTGTGATTTTCTGTAGGTTTGTGTCTGTGGTTGTGTGTTTTTAGAAAATCCAGAGAAGAAATGTTCTGAGTTTTAATATCCAATGGATTCAGTTCCCTTAATGTTAAAGGAAAATCTCTTTCACCAGGAGGACTGTCAGACTCTGGAGCAGGTTACCCAGAGAGGTTGACTGACCTCTTTCCTCAGAAGTTCTCAAGACCTGACTGGACAAAGCCTTGACAACTTGCTCTATCCTTAAAGCTGACCCTATTCTGAGCCACAGTTGGACTTGAGGCATGCTTAAGTCTTTTCAGACCTGAATCATCCTATCATTTAGGATTAATGATCCTACAATTATTTTTCTGAGAAGAAACCCTGTAGGAACTAAAATTGTGTCAGGTTAGCTTGACAGGTATGGTTCCTCATGTTCCTGAAGTATTATCTGCACAAAAAGATGTATGTAGGCTGAAGGATGTGCTGACTGGTTCAGACAATGGCTCTTGATTAATTAACAGTCCTTTTATATAGTTTTATATACTATTAAAATCTTTTTGGCAAACTTGCTTTCTTCTGCTAGTTCAGCATTTGCCAATTCAAAACACTGGAAGAGAAAAGGGTAAAGGCTCTACACTTTTACTGTTCAGCTTTAAAATGTCCATTTATTTTTATTCGTACTTTAATTAAATGGGTTTTTTCTCTGGTTATATTTTCTGGGCTGATGGGAGCATGCACACATTACCAAGATGCATCTCAGCCTGACTGCTTCAGCCATATCTGTGTTAATACAATGAACAAAGACAGACATCAGTGGGAATTGGGTGTGAACAGGCACTTTATTTTTCTTATAAAGAAGTTGAGAGGAATAAAAGGCTAAAAGTCAAGACACCTGCAATAAACTGGTGAAGAGGAAAACAGGCTGTTACAGATTGCAGACTGAGAAGAGAAAAAGTAAGAGGATCTACTTGTACATCCTGCTTGAAAAAGTTAAGGAGTTGGATTTTCTTAGTATTGTGTTTTCCTCTGAGCCGAATATTTATACTCCAATTCTGCAATAAGCAGGTGAAAGTCTAACTTCCAATTAAGATACAGAAAGCATATTCATACATTTAATAGAATAAAATTGAATCTGAGAAAAATTTCACAGAAGTAGCTCACTCCAGCTCAGCTTGCAGCAACTGTTTTGCAACCCCACCTGACTCCAAGAGGGCCAAGACTGCTAGGATGTTCAGACATATCCTACATTTAATCATAGGGTTTTTTACAAATACATGTGTGACTTTTATTTACTTATTTTATGTTATAATAATGTGGATTTTTAAAATTTTCTTTATAGAAGATCCCAGCAATAAAAGCACTGGTCCCTGACGTAGAGATTGATAAAATCTGTGTGCCTGTTCATTCTGTACTTCAAAGTGTCCATGGCAAGCAAACATGAATATCACTTGAGATAGATAATTTGGACTAAATGACTACTATTTTGGTTTTCAAATGTGCAGCTTTTTTTCTCCAGTGATAAATTTATATTCCTACTCTAACAATAGAAAACTCCATTTGTCTAGAGTAAATTCAGGTATGAATTGCAGTGATTCAAACATGTTGAACATGGACACAGTTTTTGGCATCTGTCCTGTAAATGTACTGAGTTAAATGAATGGAGCATTCTTATTTCTTAATAATAAACTATGCACTAGTAGTCATTCTAGAACAATTGTTCATGTTAAATTATCAGACAAATTACAGAATACCTTTCCTAGGTGAGAATGTCTTTGTAACAATGTCTGTAGCTCTTAATCTAAAAACCAAAATGGTTATGAAATCTTCCTCAGTGCTAAGACTGCAGAATTGTAATGACAATGGTTTCCTTTCACTAAGAGGGTCCCAGCACCCAGCTGGAGTAATTTTGGATGGCTCAGGTAAAGTCACTGGAGCAATACAATATTGTATCAGCTGGGGTTATGGTTCTTGAGAACAATAGGGGAAGCCCAGCTGATTGTTGACAGACTTTTGAATAGAGTTAAGAATAAAATCCTTCACACATGCACAAAAAAATAGCCACCCACTGTAAGAACACATTTTCAAGACTGAATTTATTTGAGAATGCCATGTGTTACCAATCATAATAATTACATATGTTAGGTAAACTTAATGGGAAAATTCAGACATTTTTTTTTATCTTTTGATAAAACACTCTCTCCTTCCACAAAGCACTTTAGTCTTTCTTGTTGTTATTCATAATTATATTCTTTATAGTTTTCTTTAATTTCCAGGGTTTTCTGTTGGTTTTCTTCCAGGTGGCAAAAGGGGACATTTGTTTACTATAAAACAGCAGAAAGAGTAAGAAGCAAGTAAACATTAAATAAACATCATAAAACCTTGCTTTTAAAATAGTATTGGCATTTTGGGGGATTAAACAAAAATTTGACTGTAGTTTCTACTCTTAATCAAGACTTAAAGACCTTCTCTAAATTCAGTGATAATGATATGCTTGGGGATAACAAGACTAGAAAATTTGTTTAAGTGCAAAATATGATTTTTCTCCCTGTCCATGAAAAAGTTAGTTCATATCTGTTAAATTGAAATGATGGCATTTAAAATTATTGATTTCTTTTCTACTCAAGCTTTGTATTACAGCCATGACCCGAGGCTTAACACAATATTTTTAGTGATCGTCTTCATCGCAACAAATTCTAATTTATAGGTGTCCAGACCTCAGAGCCTCTTGAAGTCTTAGCAGAATTAAGAAAATATGAAATTTTCATTAAAAAAACCCCAAGCATTTTTAAACAACATCCCTAATCTCACCTAGTCACAAACCATATCTATAAAATATTAAGGTACCAAATAAATTAAATTTAAATGCATGGAAAAGGGTATTGGGGTTTGGACCTAAAGTATACGCAGAAATGGCTCAAGATGTGATCTGTACTCATCCAAAAATCTGGTTTCATCATGGTTTTGTTGGGTTTTTGTTTGTTTACTTGTTTGTTTTGTTGTTTCTTTTTATTGTTGTTGTTGTTTTGTTGGTTTTGGTTGGTTGGTTGGGGTTTTTTGTTTGGTTTTGTTTTGTTTTATTTTTTCTTATTCACTTTAATAATTGATTTTTCTGTGGTATGTGAGTCTGAGCAAAGAACTCAATAGATAACATTTAAGGAGACTTGAATCCTGAGCTCTGTCTGGACCCAAAAATCTACATAATTTTCTAATATAATTTCAAATAACCAATGGCTGAAAGATGACTAAGTATGAACCATCATACTCAGAGACGTCCTCCACGTTCCTCACTATCACATGTAGAATTAACAGACTTTTTTCTGTTTGTGTCACATTTGATGGACAGGGCAGGTGGGCACACCATAAAGCAACGTAGCCACCACACAGAATTTTATTATCAACATAGGGATTGTAGGGAAAGTGCTGTAACTCAAATTGGACACCATCCTCTTTGAAAAGCCTGGCTGTCCGTAACTAGTCATTGGTGTTAGGCTGCACTTGCTCAGTATTTAAGCTTAAGCCCTGATCCTGTTTGTGCATGACTCTGTCAATATTTGTGAAGAGTAAAATTTGAAGTAATTTCAAGTTCCGCAGTAAAAACCCCCAAAATATAACATCTTCTGGTGTTTCTCTATTTTTACATTACAGTATTGTGTAGCTATTTTGGGTAGTTGTCACAAAGTTTGCAGCAAGTGACATAAAATTAAGATGTGGGAGGGAAGAGTTTAAGCTGAGGCTGAGGATCACATAGTGTAGGTTAGACCAGAGAGGAAAATACTGCCATAATAATGTCATGATAAAGATGGAAATGACAAAATTAAGAGTTTAGATATAAACAAAAAGTAGTGACTTGTAGCAGAAGAAGATAGAATCAATTTTTATATGTTTAATCTCACCATGTTTTAAGTCACTGTTTTCCTGTACCCATGTACAATAATTGAGTGTGAGTTTTTATTCATTTTGCAGTGAAGTTTAGAAAAATGTGTTCAATTGAGAAAGCTTTTATAGGCAACACATATATTTTTATATGAACTCTCTGTCCTACAATTTGCAAAATATACTATTTTACCTATTCCAAGATATAAAAAGAAATTATACAAAATAGCAAAGCTGATGGAAAGAATCATTCTTCCTTTCCTGAAGAATCAGCTCAGCTTTGATTCTGTTTTGCTTGTCTAAGCACAAAGGGCAAGGGCTCAAAGGGAAAAAAGGAAAAAGTTTATATACAGTTTAGGTATCCATTGGCAAATGAACAGTAGGAAAAACATTATGGTAAGTCTTGGAGACTCAATGAATTCCCTTTGGGCATTTTTATAGTACATTTATCCAAATGGAGATGGCTTTGTTCAAGAAGGATAAAATGAGTTAACAAACCCACATTGGAAGAGATGGGTTTGGTTCTCTTTTCCATTGTGTCCCCATTAAAAAAAAAGAATTCCCAAAACTGTGCAAATCTTCTCTTATGAAATAATTATGTAACAGACAAATGAAACCTTGCATTAAAATGAAAGAATCTGTGTACCAAAATAAAACTGAGTCTACAGCACTAGAAGTTTTTCAAACTCCCAACCAGTTCTATGAACTGTTTAACCTCACAGACCACTGGAAAGTAGTCTTTAAACTGTATGATGACAACAGAGAGCCTTTCTAGAAAAAGGACTGATAATTGCCTCTGTGGTAATATTAGTTGAATCCCTTCTGCCACATAGATTTCCATTGAAATTTGGGGGGGATAATATAAAACGAGAGGAAATTGCCTGCTGTGCTCAGCACTGGTGAGGCCACCACTCAAACCCTGGAGTTAGTTTTGGGCCCCTCACTACAAGGACATCCAGATGCTGGGTTGTGTCCAGAGAAGGGCAATGGAGCTGGTGAAGGGTCTGGAGCAGAAATCTCATGAGGAGCAGCTGAGGGAGCTGGTTATTTCCCCTGGAAAAAGGAGGCTCAGGGGAGCCCTTATCACTGTCTACAAATCCCTGAAAGGAGGCTGCAGCCAGGTGGGGGTTGGCCTCTTCTCCCAGGCAACATCAGTGATAGGACAAGAGGAAATGGCCTCAGGCTCAGCTTGGCCATAAGGAAGAAGTTCTTCACAGAGGAAGAACCTCTTCACAAAAAGGGTCAGTAGATGTTGGAACAGGTTGCCCAGGGAGGTGGTGGTGTGCCATCCCTGGGGGTGAGGGTTGATCTCTTCTCTCAAGTAACAAATGGTGGGACAAGAGGAGATTATCTCAAGTGGCACAAGGGGAGGTTTAAATTACGTATTAGGAAAAGTTTCTTCAGAAAACAGGGAGGATCATGCACTGGAATAGACTTCCCTGGGAAGTGGAGACACCATCCCTGGAGGTATTTAAGAGACAGATGGATGTGGCACTTGGGGACATAGTTTAGGGTCTTGGAGCTTCTGGGTGAAGGGTTGAATGAGAGGATGTTAAAGGTCTTTTCCAAACGAACAGATCTATGGTTCTCTGAAATTATTTTTCCCTAAAGACATTTTCTGAGATAAGTTTTTAGTATGTAATGCTTTATTGCATTATTGGAATTATTGAATTCTGAAAGGTGTTCTATTTTCCATCTCTTAGCAATCATAACTTCCAAATAATGAGTGCGTGGACTTATTAAGCCAGTGACCCCTGAAGCTACTGGCAGTTCAATGTCTTTTGAGGTGCAGATCTCACTTTGGAGAGCAACAGTGTCTTTGAGAATTGAGGGAGAAAATAGATTAATATGATATTTAAATAACAGTTAATAACACTAAGACATCTTTAAGCTCATTACAGTCTAGTAAACAATACTCTTTGACCTCCTTCAGGCTACTGTCTTTCTTATGTCTGCAGAAGTCTCCTGTGATCATTCATTTCTCAGTGAAAAGGATTTCTGAAAATGCCATCAGGCAATTAGGGAAAACAAATGCATCTGACTGACCAGAGCCTGCCAGGATTGTGAGGGTGGTGGTAGGAAATTAAGCAACGGGTGTTCCTGCCAGACAGAACATGCTGTGAACATGTGGCTACTTTGGATTGCTAACAATGGGGATAAACAAATGTGAAAGTGTGAGCTTTTACAGAAATTCATACATTATATATTTCTTTTACTGGAAAATGAAACCTTATAAAAGAGAAGAAAAAAGAAAGTAGTAGAACCAGCTGGCATAAAACTACAAGAGCATTAGAGGAAAAGGAAAATAAATAAGAGGCTGAAGCCTTTCACTTACAAATGAAAGGAGGAAAAATACTGAAATTTGCCAACTGAACCTGCTGTTAATAATTAGACTGAGGTTGCTGAGAAAATGAAACACTATTTTTTTAGTTCAAATTTTAATTCATAAAACAGGTACTAATCTCGTTCATTAGACCTGCTGGCTGCAGCCACGTGCCTGCCTCTTGGTTAGGAGCGCTGTGCTGTCTACATTGTGTCTGGGGACTTTTAAAAGTGTCTTCTGGTTTGTGTTCTTAACAGAGGTGGAACGTGGTCTCAAATCACAGACCAAGGCCTCTAACTTAAAAAAGCTATGGGTATGGTTCCTGCTCCAAGTATTGTAATTAAGTCCACTCCTTAGAATAGACTTGTTTGTTTATTTATTTGCTTGGCTTTTTGTTGGTTTATTTATTTGTTTGGTTTTAATGGTGTGATGGCTTTAAAGAACATATATTACAAGAACAGCAGAGATGTTTGGACTTTACCAGAGCAGGGGTGCAATTCATCCATGGGTTTATTTATGGATTTTATTTGTATCTTCAAGTACAAACCAGGAGAATTCAGGAGTTCAGACTACTCATCTGGCAGATTAAAAACCATTGAGATACATCCTAGTCCCTGTTTCAGATAGAGTCCTGTTTCTAGTTGCCAAATTTGCTACCACATATTACTGGCAAGGCAGTGAAAGGGTAGGAATAACTGGTTAGATTCACTTTGTAGCGCATTGTCAGTGCCGTGGTAGTTTATGGCCACAATAATAGAATCAAGACTCTAGCTCAGAGAAGCTAGTAATTTACATTTTAACAGAGTAAAGAGCCAGATGATCAATTAACCTCAAAGCAATACAGTTTTGTATTGGGATATTTCTTTCTGTATAGAAATATATTGCCAACAAAATCATAAAATTCCAATCACTTATTGCTGTCTGAAAGACTGATCTGACATTTAAGTCAAGATTATGCATTTGAATCTTAATTTTGCTCAATATATTTTCTAGAGTCATTACAAAGAAGACAGCTTGCCCTAAAATATTTGTTTAATTTCAAAAGCATTCACACAGAAGAAAATGGAGGTCAAACTAACCTTCTATTATACCTTAACAATGAGTGGAAAGGACACCCCTGGTCCACACTCCTTAATCTTGCACTATATGCAATATAGGAGGAGAGAGAGAGAGAGCCCAGAAAGGTGGTAAATGCTCCATTCCCAGAACCATTTAAGGTCAATTTGGATAGGGCTCTGAGCAGCCATTGCAACCCAAACTATTCTATAATTCTGTAATTCTGTAATAATTCTATACTTCTATATATGCAAAATCAACTTCTACTGTATGCTTTCGTCTCGTGTTCAGTTTTAAGGTACAAAATCTTTACTCTTGGTTTGACTGATATTTACTGAGGAGTTATGAAGAGTCAGTAGAAGTGGGAGTAATCATTCCTAAATGTAGCCATCTAAAGGTATGAGCTATTTACTGAGACTCCATTTATAGTCACTGCATAAATTTAGACACCTCCAGATCCTTTCTCCTCTTTCTTAAGGTCTTGACCAATTAATCACCTTCTTTAGGAGCCTGTCTCTCTTTTCCAGTATAGAGACCCAGAGCAGGCAGCTTACAACTGAAGCTTAATGCATAGGTGGTACAGGTAAAGAAGATTTGCATCTTACAGTCAAAAAATTTTTCCTGGATACATATATTTGATCTCTCATATATTAGAGATTTTTAATTGTAAAGGCTGTATTAAACCCAAATCAATACCATGATAGCTTAATAAAGATATAGTTAGTTAGCAGTACACAGTGTGGAAAATGTCTGTAGTTTAGTAGCATCATCGGCTGGTTTCCAAACAAGGATTAAAAATCAAGTGGGTGAATTGCAGTTGAGATATTCCACATCAACTTGTCCATACCAAGAATTTGACATTTAGTATTGCAAATGTCTGGCAGGGGTTAAGGCTAAAGACATTTTCTAGTATCACTTACTGAAGGGTAAGAAATCCAGTACATTCAATGACCTTGCTTCTCACATCATAAGTTGGAAAATACTTAGGTACTCAGTGTCCTGGGATTTTTGCATACAAAGAAGAAAGAACAGTTGTTCAAGGACTTGTTTGCTAATAAAATCAATAAAATCCATCATCATTAATCACCTTGTGCTTTTGGCTTTCTGCTTTTCAGAGGACTTTTGGCTGTTATACATTGGTAACACTTTCAGATATTGTTTGAATATACAACACATATGCATGTGTGTCTACATGTCTGCATCTCTCTATATATGAATTTCACTATGTGTTGACTGGATCATCAATGAATAATATTTCTAAAGGTATAGACCACAATGTCAGCTGCTAAACAATTAAGTTTTCTCAGCATTAAGATTCTGTATAAATGTGATGATACTGCAATTAAAGCTCTAAGGCCAGAGACTGGAGCTGTTTAACAAAAATTCATTGTTAAAGACATCTCTTTTGTTAGAGGACAGAAAAATTTATCTTCCAGGGATGAGTAGTCCCTTCTCTTTCTATAATATCAGGAAAGAGAGACACTCTTCTCCAAGTACCTGTCTCTCCATTGACTGTAGAGGGAAATAAAACAGCTTCCTCAAATTAGTTTGGCTGATGTTGTACTTTATTCTTAACTAGCAACACTAAGTCTTTGTTGTGATTTTCTTTCTAAGCTGTCTTCTGACTCCTCAGTCTTCTTACTCAGAATGGAAACATGGGCATGTACTTTAATAGAATGAGATCCAACTTTTCTGACTGCTGCTGGCATTTCAGGAAAACAGCAACAATGGTAAGTCTGGATCAAAAATCCTTGACCCTGCAGGCAGTGGTTGGTCATAGAGTAATTCTGCTGAAGGATGGTTTTGAAATTCTGAGGCAATGGTTCACTGTTGATTCAGAGGGAGTAGTGAGATCTACAGGATGACTAACACCTGGTGTTTTGTTTGGGATCCCTCCATTTAAGCATTTGAGCACAGGCCAAACCTTATTCTGATTAGCTCCTCTGAGGTGGCACTATAGTGACACCATAGACAAAAACAATACCTTTGTCACTAAAACTTGCACACATGTACTCGTAGGTGAAGTCTTCCAGTGCTGATAACAAAGAGCTCTGTTGCTTGACCCAAAGTAGTCTCTTTGTGGTAGTGTGTCTGTCAGACTAGTCAGTCATTAGAAAACAATCTAGTTGTATGCAGACAGAGTAATTGTTCTGGATAGTTTCAAACTGGTCTCAGGAAGTGAGTCACTCAGCTCCCTTGAAAAGTGAATGGAAGCTGGAGACCTGTTTCCTCAGACACCTTTGAAATCTTAGCTTATGTTACGGTATGGCTGTTATCCAACCTTAACTTGGGACATTGAAAGGGGTTTTTTTCTCTTTTCTTTTCTTTTTTATGCCAAATTAAAAGTATGAGGGCCTAAAGTGCATTTACACCAAAGCAACTTTCCACTGACTTAGCCATATAAAGGAGCCTTGTAGCAGGTATAAATATGATTTATATCCACTTTAAGACTCATTTCCACCACCTGAGTGGTGTGAAGCAACCTTTGTTGAAATCAGATTCAGGTCTACACATTCCAGAAAGCAGCCAGGTTGTGCTGCTCAGACCTGCTGCTGCAGAAGCAGAAAGTGTTCTGCTCCAGTTGGAACAGGGCAACAGGGTTGCCTCAATATCCAAACAAACTGTTCAGACTCTCCGTGTCTTTCCAGTGCTCTTCCAACTTGAGCAAATGACATCACTATCCAGGAAGACCTTTTCAGTCTTTGAGAGAGTTCTTTTGTTTCTGAGGAATAGAAAGGCAGAAAGAGGAAAGAGAGAGCACATGTAGTACTTGGGTGCTCTTTCTTAAGAAGTCATAAATGATAGGGAAGTGTAACTCACCTAACGGTTTCTTAATTTTCTAATAGAGGATTTACAATTGGCAGTAGACCTTTTAGGAAAATATCCTTAATTCCCATACAGTATTATTTTAAGAATGCAGAGTATCTTAGGAAGCATAAAAGATTCAAGCTGGATCCAAGTTATCTCTTCTGAAGGAATACCATCAGAGTTAAGGGACCAAAGTAAGGTTTTAGTTTTGTTTTAAAAGGGAAATTATGTTATGACTCATCAGAACAAGTTAATTTTCCTATTAGCATGTTTTACCTTAAAGCTATAATTTTATTTTAAAATCCATAACAATACATCTGGATTGCATTCTGGAAATGAAGTTGATCTGTAAATATGACCTGAAGCTTTTAAAAAACAACAACAAAAAAATACCTTTCCCTCATATTTGAAAGTAATGAACATCAATGAAGTGCTTTGGTGTGCATTATTATTACAGAGTGCCTATAAGCAATTTCAATAACATTATCTAATTAATCTTCCTGAATTTCTGAGATGTAGATAGAGTTATTTATTTAACTTCTTTTCCAATTGAATGGCAATTAGAAACAGCTTGAATGACTTTCCCAAAATGTTGCCAAGCATCACTTGCAGAGGCAGACTTAAAAAAAATCTTTTCTCATGTTCTAATATAATCATAAATTCCACTTGTCATTCTTATAATTATGAAGGAATGTGTCCTTTCAATTGACCTTCTTTTACACATAAAAATGAGCTCTGCTATGTTCTCATGTCTCTGTATTGTGCAGCTCTTGAATGTTCTGTGACGGTTGTTGTATCTCCTCAAGTTTTTAAAAGCTGTCTGTCATGAGGGTGCTTGACCTTTGCCAGTAACCCAGGTACTCAATGCATCACCTCACTGCCTTCCCGACACGCATATAAAACAGTGTGACTTTATATTTCCTTTTCCAATTACTCACAATCTAATTTAAGCTGTGTTTTGCAAGCACTTTTTTATTTTCCCAAATGACAAGTGTATTAGCTAAGACTGTCAGCCTGGCTGCCAGCTCCCCCAAGCAAGCCCAGCATGCTGTGACCTCATGCATGCAGCACGCAGGACTGACTAGGGGCTCCTAGGAAATAGATGTGAAGCCTGAGCCCTGTCTTAGCTGCCTTGGTAAGCATGTTTTATGATAAACTTTATCTCATTATGGGAGGGAAGGGGGAAATTTTGGTCAAAGTCCAACTCTAGAGCTTATGTTGAGGCTGAACTTTTCTGCTCTCCAAGTCTGCCATATCAAATTAGGGAGAATAAAACCGGCTGCTTGCCCGATTATTTATAACATCACAGGAAACTTGGAATGACTTATTAAGGATGGAAATAGTTCTCTTTCCTCAGAAACGGATCTTGCTTTGCCAAGATACACAGTGACTGACTGTGTGTAAGAGTGGTACACAAATACCTTCCACGTTGAAGGTTATTAAAATATACCTGGCCTCATTTATCAGCACTTACATGATATGCATTTATCCACACAAAATACTTTAAAAAAGGCTCCAGGGAGCCCTGCTCAATGTCCTTAGCGGCAGAAACAGATCTAAGTGTAAAAAGAATCCAACAAACCAAACCCACAAATCAGTAAGCTTTTTGTATCTTTGACAGTGTCAATGAGCCTTTAGCATGGACCTTGACAAATATTTTTGTACAAGTTAATACCTACTGACCACATTGGTTTTCATTAAAAATAAAGTTGTTAAGTCTGTCCCCTTGAATATTAAAAGAATAGATATTGCAAATGCAGGACAGCCTTAGAAGCAGGAAAGTTTAGTCTGAGGGTCATAAAAGGAAATTTTGTACTGGATTTAACTTCTAACTCTCTCAGTGACCATATGGGTAGTTATCCCACCTCACTATTCCAGCGCCCTTAACAAAAGGCAACAAAACTGACATATAGGTGCTGTGAACCAATCTTCATCAAGAGTTTTGATTCATAAAATGTGAATATCTTATTTATGAAGAGGACTTAAAATGGGAAAATAGCACATAGTATTTTGAAAGGGAGCTGTGTAGGAAGAGTGGCATGGACTAGAACCCATGTCTTCATAGCCCAGTAACTCTGCTTGGTACTTATTGACAGATAATTCACAGAGAAAATCTGAGAGAGAAAGCTGGAAGAATCTAAATTTCATGGATGAAATTAATTAATTCAGCCCATTCCAAGAATGTGACAATACTGCAACTACTTCCATTTCAAAAACAGTATTCCAAAGAGCACAGATTTGGACATCTGCACGACTGTGACAGTCCAAGTTAGACTACAATAAAACTTGCAAGATGAGTGCAAGCCTGAAGCTTATAAGGAAGTGAGAGAAAGCAGACATTGACTTAGATATCAGGAAAATTATATTAACTACAGATTTCATTTTTCTTGTTATATGTAACTTTCTGAACTATCTGTTCAAATAAAATGACTGTTGGTTTGCCTTTTCACTTCATCCTTTACTTCACTTGCTGGTGAAAAAGAAATTGTTCTCAGAGATGTCAAGCTCATTGTCACCTTTGTGAATGAAAGGAACAAAACAGGCTATTTGTGCTTTGACTCTCCTGTTCCTGATGAAGCTGATAGAAGAGAGCTCTCAGAGAGTTTAGAATAGAAGAGGACTGATTCTTTATTTCTACATTTCATCTGCTAAATAGAGCTCTTTCTGGAGCTACTGATGTCCTTTAATTTCTGATGAGGAGTTCTTTGAAGTAACTGTGGAAAAGCAGTCTCTACGTTTTTCAAATTATTTGGTGACCATTTGACAACACTAGGATCTAATTTCCTTTCTTAAGGTATTCAGAAGAGAAAGGCACAGTGCACACCCTGATCCATTAGGCAAGGTTCAAGTACCTTGAACTTTCAAAAATGCGGTTAAGGGTTCAAATTTTAAGAAAAGTACTGGAGGACTGCTCACTGACTCAGTGCCTCAAAATTAGATGCAAGCCTGAGTAGTGAAATTCACAATGCAACATGGAACATCTAAACTTTCCAGTACAATCCTCAAACATAATTCATATTAGCCAATACATCTGATGGTGCATGTCTAATCTACACATTTGCAAATGTCAGGGAGGGAAGCATCTAAAATTTTGTTTCTTCTGAATTTAGGCACTTATCCATAGTCCAAATTAGGTTCTGTGGAACTAGGATTTGCAAAAGCTTTGCCTGCAGTTCTATTTGTAAGTCATATGAAGTGTCAGCAGACAGCTCTCTCCCGCTTCTCTTTCAGAAGATAGCCAGCGAGAAGAAGGAGGAGGAGGAGGAGGTGATATTACTAAAGAGGTTTTGCATAACAGTCTTGATGTGCGAGTACTTGCCGCCTTCTCCTGACCTATTTTTGGGTGGCAGTGGCTGTGGGAGCTCTGCAATGTGCTGCTGTCATTGTGGGAGAAGCCAGCTCGGAGCACACCTACTGAGCAGGGCCACTTGGCAAGCTGAGCGTGACACACTGCTTTGCATCCCAGATGGACTAGGTGTGGAGGATGTGCATTTCATTCAGCTGAGAAGGTGACATATTTTGATGTGTGCAGAGACACATCAAGCTTTAGATGCCTTAGACATGTAAGTGAGTACATAGAGTTTTTTAGATCACCCTTCTGGATATGCTTAAATTACAGTTTGAGTGTATGGTAGGTGTTTAAGTGCTGGTTTGGATTTTACCTTGGTTTGTTTGGACGTTGTCTCTGCATAAGAGTGTTGGTAATTTTACCTTTGAGCATCTAGCTATCATTGTGTAACAACGTGGTGTAGCAGAGAAGCACTAAAAAGTCTGATTTGAGAAAGTTATTTTTACTCTGTCTTCTGGAACGTGATAAAAGTTTTAAATCTGCTTAGATTTTATCAAAAATAGCAAGATATACTGAAAATTTAAGGGAAAAACACCATAATTTTTTAGTCCCTGAGCTCCAAAAGTTCTATGTATTCAATTTTGAGATGTTTCTGTACAACTTACCTGTGAGTTTCTTGTTTGCTTCTTTGTTTTGTTTGTACTTTGTTTTTTTTTGTTGTTTGTTTTTCTTTCAGATATTGTACATCATTCCCTTAATGTTCATCACTGTCTAAATGGGTATTTGGTATAATTCTATTTTTCTGAATTATCCCACAAAAATATATTGACAAGAAGGAAGCCCATAAGAGAGAAAAGAGTGTATGGGAAAAGAAATATTTCTGTCTTTCCCCATGGTTTAAGCATGGTCTTACAGAGGTTCTTATGAACATCTTTTTAACTTTTTAAAAGGCTGTAAGCACAAAGGCTAAATCCTTAAGGGCTAACTAGATGGATACTGAGGTAGTAAAAAAGATGCAAATATACTTGTAAACCTCCTCACCAGCAAAAGAAACGACTTATTGTCTCCACTGCCAGGTTTCCTCAGTCTAATTGCTTCCCANTTGTTTGTACTTTGTTTTTTTTTGTTGTTTGTTTTTCTTTCAGATATTGTACATCATTCCCTTAATGTTCATCACTGTCTAAATGGGTATTTGGTATAATTCTATTTTTCTGAATTATCCCACAAAAATATATTGACAAGAAGGAAGCCCATAAGAGAGAAAAGAGTGTATGGGAAAAGAAATATTTCTGTCTTTCCCCATGGTTTAAGCATGGTCTTACAGAGGTTCTTATGAACATCTTTTTAACTTTTTAAAAGGCTGTAAGCACAAAGGCTAAATCCTTAAGGGCTAACTAGATGGATACTGAGGTAGTAAAAAAGATGCAAATATACTTGTAAACCTCCTCACCAGCAAAAGAAACGACTTATTGTCTCCACTGCCAGGTTTCCTCAGTCTAATTGCTTCCCAAAAAATTGAACCTCCTCATTGAACATAACTCAGCCATATTTCCTTTTTCCCTTTTCCTATTTGATTTTTTCTTTACACACTTTTTAAGGCTAAGCTGAAGACATGCAATTTCATTAAGTGCAATTAGAGTACCTTGAGTGGTTTGCTATGCAGAACTCTCAAGTATGCAGATCTCAAAGACCTCAATCATCTCAGGTTCCTCAGCTCACAGGCATGGTGTCCAGCAGAGAGAATACAGCAGATGCTGAGACAAATAAGTGCAAGAATATGTGATTACAAGCAATTGAGTTATCCCTGCTAAATGAGTTCCCACAAGCAGTAATTGTGATTTTCTGCCTCCATCATAATGGTGTTGAATATTAACTATGCAGATACCTGAAGAAAATAAAAGGCTGCTGGCTATCAGGTCTGTCCTCCTTGTTCCTTGTTTTAATAAGACGTGACACATCATAAGCACAAGAATCAACCCTGACCACATTTCTGGTGAGGTTCTTTCTCGTGCCTCAACTGATGTCTTGTCAGATTTGTAGCTTGTGGAAAATAATCTATTAATGTACAGAGATGGTGGCATAGATGGACTCCTTTTGATGAAACAAGAACTGTTTAAACTACCTCAATCTTGAAGTGAAGCCAGTTCCAAATTTTCCTGGAGTTTTTAAGACAGTTTTTAACTGTTAAAAAATTATATATAGAGAGAAATTTATATGCATGTGAATAAATACATATTCATATTCACTTTTATTTTTGCATTTTTGAGTTCCAACTGGCCTTTTTCTTGGTATATCATATCCAAACAGAAGAAGGAAGTTTCAAAAAAGAAAAGCCAGCTGTCACTGCATTTCCTGAGCATCTCCACTGTTATCTTCTGGGTCTCTGAAATACTGCTTGGGCCACAGGGGGACATTCCATACAGGGCACTGCACTTCCTGCACAGACTATCAGCAATTTTTATATTGAGTCTAGTTTAGAGATATTTTTAGATATCCATAAGATTAGAAGATGGGAGTGAACCATATTTTGTTTTCTTTTGTATTACCTATATCCATTTCTGTAGCTTGAAGCTAGGAAACTGTAGCTAAGCCGAGGAAAACTGAAGGAAGCAGTCTAAATTTTGATGTCAAGGAATAGAGTGACTCTTCTAAGAGGATTTTAGCTTTGATCTTGTTCCCACAGTCCTTAAAAATTAGTATGTATATAATTTTTTATCCACAAAATATTCATTGCCAAGGAAAATATACCTTTAAATATCATATTTAATCACTCCCACCCTATTTCTTTCCAGACTTTTTCCACTTTCTGTTGCGGTCATCACTCTTAGGTTACTTCTAGAAAGAGAAAAAGATAAGCAAGAAGAGCTGGAGATCTGTTGATGTTGTATGATGACACATTCACACTTATATAAGTGTCACAGGACTTCTTTCTTACTGTGACATTTTTCTTAATAAAGGCAGTGGTTTTGTTGGTATCTGTGTTCATGCTTACACCAGGGCTAAATTTGTTTCTAATTATCTGGCACAATTGCCATAGCAGAGCATGCTGTGTATACCAGCACTGCACAGATAGGGAGTTTGTGAGAAGAAACATGCTCTGGATTTAGAATGTGAAAACCAGCTGAGGAGTTCACCACAAGGCAGGGGTGTGAAAACTTTACTTAGAAGTTGTTTTTTTCCCACTGTGTCCTCCCTGCAGCTGATGGAGTAATAGAGTTGTAATAGTTTGCTTACAGGCAGTCAATTAGGCACCCACAGTTACTCCACAGGGTGTAGATTTTACATGAGTGGCTTATTCATAAGTAAAAAGAATTAGTGCACATTTTGCTCTAATGTTCTCCATTTCTAAACATCAATACATTATTTATTTCAAATCTTGTCACACTCCTATGCAAGGTATTTGTTTCCTTTTCTGCCCTTTTTCCTATCAGGGTCGATTGACACAGACTGATTTGTGATATCCCACTCTAACACACAGAATATTGTTTTCCTGCATTAGTTGTATTAGAATTCACAGGTAAAAGGGTCTGTTTGAATTGAAGAACTTCTAGAAAGACTATGAATCTGAAAGAAATTGTAATGTTGAGCTCATCTAATGAATCCCAAAGCTGATATTGCACCGTGTGGTTTTGAAGGGACAGTACTGCTGGAGATGTTTTTAAAAAGTGGTCAGTCTAAGCTTCTGACAGTTCTTGAAAACTGAAATTCAAATATCATGTTACAGCTTTTCCATATGAGCAAGGAGGGAAATGTACATTGCATATGTACAAATTATTGAAAACAAGGAATGATGGTCACTATCCTCACTTTCCCCAATCATTTGAGCACAATTGATAGAGTTATAAGTACATTTATACATGGCCTATTCTGGAAACAATTTGAACTCTCTTCTGGTCTGTACAAATGTAGACACATGTATGTATACACAAAGAGATAACAACATAGAGATAAAGAACAGATAATGTTCTATAAAATTTTAATTATTTAAATATAAAATAACATAGGTAATTGTAGGTACAATCAGGATTGTCCCATACATCCTTTCTTAACTCCTCTAAACAGTTTCTCCTGCCCCCCACATCCAATTTATACATTCCAGTCATTGTAATCTCTTATCAACACTTCATCCTCTTATCTCCACTCTCATGTCCTTCCCCTTCTTTCTCTTGTCCCTCTCCTGCCGCGGTCTTTAGCGAGGAATGTGGGTGGGATTAAGTTTAGGCAGCCGGCAGGCAGCCGGCAGGAAAAGGCTGTATATACAAACGTGTCCCAGGTGTCCTAACATGTCCTTGCCACACAAATGGTCACACTTGCTGTTGACAGGATGACAAACTTCAGCCCAGAATCAGTGTCTGTAATAAGATAATGATGTCACTGGCTCTACAGACTATTGTGGAAGAGAGAGTGCAGCTATGATATGAATACAAACAGCTGTAAGTATTTTATTTCATAGGAAGATCATTTAATGTGAGAGATATTTTCTCTGTCTTTTGTGTCCCTTTTTCAATATTTAATATAGCTTCTTTGTACTATTGATTTATTTACAAATAACATCACTCATATCTATAACACAAGGTAAATAAACATGTATAAATACATGTGTTAATAGCCACTGAGGGGTCTTTTTAAAGAGTAATAACTATCTCCAGCTTATAAAAGATTTAATGTCTGGCCAAAAAATTTTGGATGTTGACATATGGATGTTGGCACATCTATTGTTATTGCACCTACATTTGCCAGGTTCCATAAAACACTGCCAGCCTCTATACACTCAGTATGCATTCAATTCTCTCTCCAAGGAGAGTTAGGATTTTATAGCATCTATTACACAGCAAGGAACACATATGAGAACTTTGATAGACAAATATATAAAAATATATATGTTTATACACATACGGACACACAAAATATACTTATTTTTCTCCTTTATTCATTTAAAAAAATTTTAACAAACACTTCACAAGAGAGTAATATAGAAAGTATGTTTCCTAGACTAGTTGTCACTTTAGGGTTCATTATTTAAAATATTTGTTTGTTTGTTTCAGAATGGAGTGCATCTACAGAAGTATAGCTGTTATTTAACTTGAATATTGCCCATACAGTGACTTTTTTTAGAGATACACACTCATTAACTGATTTGCTATTAATGCTGTAACAGGAAAGTTCAGAAAGAAGACACGAAGGGGAGAAAGATAATAGTACCACACTCCAGTCCAGAAAAAATATATTAGATGTAGGAGTTAACATGTGCTACACATTATCAATGTTCTCCAGGCTGCTTTTGTCTGAGTTCAAAGCAGGAGCTGTATTTCATAGCTACTATATAGGACACAGAGCACAGACTTCTAATGCACACCTATGAAAAGTGGCTTGGACAGAATCCCCACACCGTGGCTGTCTGGAATAGCAGAATTGCATTTCCACAGATTTATCTGCCAGAAATATTCTCATCTTACAAATATACTTTCAGACTTTGATTTCTAGGACAGATCAGCATACTTTTAACCCCTGTAGAGTACTGCCAGTCACAGAGATACCAGATTCAGGCCTGCCTACAGGGGGAATTTCTGCAGCACTTTAAGCCTTTTCCAAGGATAGGCTTGCTGCCTGTACTGGTATCTTAGGAGTGGCATTTAAATAAGTGCACACACAGCTAGAACCTAGCAGAGTAAATAGGACTGGCAGAAAGAGGGAAATGCATGGAAAAATTCTTTGCTAGTCTATATCCCAGCAGCATGCAGGGAGATTGAGAACAGCCCTAAATGCAATCACTTACAGCTCAGCATCTCGGCTGTCAGAGCTGTGGGTTTAGAGCTGCTGTATGAGGAATTACATCTTGAAGGTCAGAGATGAAGATGATGATTGCAGTGTGCTGGAAGTATCTTTGTCCCAAAAGTAAAAAATATGGCAAAACCCCCCAACAGTCGCTTTTTTTTTCCCTTCCTAACAGCATATACTCTCTAAATTCTTAACAGATATAGCTTTAATGTGTAACAATTTTATTTTACAACGTATTTAAGACTCTGTGCTTGAAGATTACTCTGCATCTCAACATCCTTCTGAGCAACTCAGTCCAGTTTACACAATCCACAAGAAGAGATAGAGTTTCATTAGAGAGCTAAAGTCCTTCTGGTTTGAAATTATCTGCCAGAACTATCTCAGTGTATGAAATTGAGTTTAATCAACTTTCTTAACTGTTCTGAGAAGTGTTAACATTTCCTCCAGAATATATTTTAGCCAGTTTAAAGAGAATCTTGGGAATCAAATATTCAAAACTCCCAAGTTTTCAGCTAAAAACAGCAATGCCAGCTCAAATTTCTTGATTTGGATGAGAGAACAGTGTTTACCAAAGTGTTTTGATTTTAAATTTTTACCTGGAAATGGAAGATATATTTGGAAAGCAGCACCCCGACCACCTCTGTCTTCCAGAGATGTTCTACATTGCCATCCACTAAAGAAATGATAAGGTAACAAACTCCTGACAACTCTGGCCAAAGTTTTTGCACACTTGTAGGATTTTCTGTTCCTATGTAAAAGAAAGAGCTGCACAGCTGTGAATTTTAAGTTGAAACACCCAATTACACTGACTTTCCGTAAACTATTTTCTAGTCTATTGTGTTCTGATAGAGGGAATCAAACCAGATATCCTTTCTGGACAAAAGCCCAACCAGAACCAGGTTGGCTGACATAATTCACAGGTTTCCAGTGTACACTCAGTCTCCTGCACACCAGTTTCACTGACTTGGCATGCATTCAGTGGTGGCATCATTTGAAGGGACAGAGACTCATAGGAAAAGTTTTATGCTAGATTCTGTTTCCTGAAACTGCTTTGCTTGAGGGATCAGTGCACAGACTTCCTGGAGTTTCCTTTAATTGTTTGTGGAGATCTGTGTTGTAGCTACTGAACAAAACCACTGTGAAACAGATAACTTAAGTGGGCTTTGATTTATTTTGACATTTTATTTTACAATTTATATGTGTAACCAACCTATTATGTTTAACTCTGTTTTGACTAGGCTGTGGGTAGTGGCTTCCTAGACCAAATGTGACAGGCTGTCACCACAGACAACTACCAATCAAAGTTCTTTGACAGATCAGTCAGTAGCAGTGTGTGCTTCTGATACTGTGATTGCAGACATGAGATCTGCACTGCACTCATGGGTGAGTTCTGTTTTGTGCATAGTTTGGAGACAAATTTATTAGCTGTCAATGCTGTAATCTAAATGTACGATATTAATGTCAGCTCTGTTAGGTGGGACTGATGTTTAGAAAGAGCTATAATTTTGGGGAAAGCCTAATTTGCATAATCAGTATGCCATCGGAACATCTAGAAGACGGCAGTACAGGAGATGTTACTGCTGCATCTTCTTCAGTGTGTTTGGAAAACAGCTTGCAACAATCATACTAAGCAAGACAGTGAAATCTTTCCTCTTATTTGCTTAATCCCACTGTTGGTGCAATGGTCCCTTGGGTCTTCTGCATAGGAACCCAAATCCATGCTAAACAGCAGTGTAGAAGTGAAATAAAGGAGGAGGATTCTGATTTAGCCAGATGTAGGGAGGGATAGAACATAAAGATTTATGTAACTAATCCCCACACATCTCCTCAGCTGACCATTTCATTATTCTTCTGCCAAGACTTTAAGCTGCTGACATAAAGCTGGCTATTTTATTTATTTATTTAAGTGTCTAAATGTTTGAGATTATGTTTCAAACTGCAGCTTTGCAATCTTTTTGCAACATTTTTCAGCTGGCTTCTCTCTTTGCAATACTGATGCAATAAGTATTTCATCCACCTTTAACATTGCTTAAAAAGAAAAGATAAAAAAAAAAAAAACAGCACAAAAAGAGGTGAAGGTTTCACCTCTTCAAAGAGCAGATAATTTCTAACTCATAACATCCCACTAATAGTACTGCAATTGTTTGGAGGGGGTTTGGCCAACCTTCTAAACAATGATAACCTACATTTACCAGCGTCCAGTAGGTCAGATGTGAATTGAAGTACCCACTAGACACTACTGCCCTAATCTTTTTTCCCCTTGGATGATCCTCCATTAAAGCACTTAAGAATGGTTCTTGTCACCATAACTCACTGGCTTACACTCAAGGACCTGTCATCGTCCCAGAGTTTCCAGCCAACTTTCCTCTTGAAGAGAAAAATGGACAGAAACACCTGATTGAAGCTTAAATTCAGTCTGAAAGAGATGACATAATTTTTTTTTTTTCCTAAGAATTGCCTACCTAAAGAAAAGAATATATTACATACTTTTAAGCTGTTGTGAATGTGAAAAAAAATTATGTTCAAAGCAAAATACGATTAACATGGTCCTTTTTCTACTACATGTAAAGAAAAAAATACCATTTACTTTAAAGCCACAGGATTTTTATTTCTCATTGACTACCACTGATATAAAGATAAAATGTGCCAAGTTAATAAGGAATGCACCCCTGTGAACAGTCAAACAGGTTTTCTGTAATCTGCTAAGATAGATCAGATAGGTAGTTACAAACTCAATATTTCTGTCCATTACAGGATCCAAAGAAGTTGTCCCTGCTCCTATCATGGGACAATGCCTACTTGGATAATTATTTCTATGCAGCACAATAAAGAGTGCAGCAAAGATCCCTGAAGCGATGCCACCCTCATCATGCGTACATGACCAGAGACACATTTCTGCTGGTAATTTATATCTGTCTCTAAGCAAGTGGTTTTTTCAACAATCTTTCAACAAGAATACACTTTCTCTGATTCTTTTATATATATGGAGAGAGGTGTAAAGGTTATTAAATCTGCAAGTTTGGGTTAGTTCTCCAGCATATTATATGGCTGATATATAAAACCCACCAGTGCCTGATTAAAGAGTGGGAGACATGGAGAATATCATACTGGTGAAAAAAAATACATAGAGGACTAAAGATAGCAAATATATATACTCATTCAGATGAGAAATGGACAGAGAAATCCAGACAGTAGATATAAAAATGAAAATATTTAAATAAAAAAGCATCTATTCAAAAGCAGTTACATAAATCACTTGCAGACAAACTGTTACACTCATAATTTAATATTAAAATGTCTAAGTAGGAAATATATTTCTTGTGTGCTATTAGCTAATTCAGAAACAGAAAAAGGGGATAAATTAAAAATATTTATTAAAAGTGACTTACTAATCTGTCATGATATTGCTAATGCTTTTGCAAGCATATTTCCAGTTCTACTTTGTGATAGGGAGAAATCTTGCTCTGTTAGCCTCAAATATAAAATGATCAAGACTTTCCTTCATTATTATTGATGGTATTGAGTACTTCAAATTTTACCTATTAATAAGGATTTACTATATGTTTTTATGGTGTCATTGCAGTGTAATGGCTTAAAGAGAAGAAAGTTAAGATTTGCAGAAAAAGGGTTTGTTTGGTCATGGTTTTTTGGTAGATAAAATAATAAAGGTTGAAAAATGTGGACAAACTTTAATGATGAGTATCTTGCTGAAAGCATGTTTAATCAGAAATACTGTTCATTTTCTCTCCCTGTAAGCCTTCTTCTACTGGTTTTAAGTTCCATAAGTAGTCTAATGACTAAGAATGTAGAGGACCAGCCTCTCACCTTTCCAAACAGTTTTGCAAATTGGTAAGAGTTCTGAAATGTTCACCTTCAGTGCATCAGTTCAGTGACAGTGTTTTGATGCTTCATCTCTGATATTTCACAAGTTTGTATATATATATGTGTGTGTGTATCATAAAGACTTGTTATTCTCTACCAGAGATCCAGATATATGAAAGTCTTTTGAGCAAGAACTGAAAAATATAGGAGTTTCCAGCAGCAACAGGAGCAACTCCCTCTGTGCTGGACTTGTCTTTTCAGTAGAACTGAATGTATCCTCTTCATACTCAACATAAGAACATCCAAAAAAGCTCAAATTTATGTCACTAGGAAATAGTGTGAAGGTGAATTTAAGTAGAAGCAGTCTTTTTAGAACAAAAGAAGGTACTAAAAGCTGCTTTTCAATTTGTGACCTGCAGTTAAACAGTCTATGTTTCTACTTCTTCCATGATATTTGGAGCTGGCTTCCTTGGACATAAGGCATCTGGGTTGCTATGTAGCCATAATGCTTGCTAAAAGAACCCTAATCTTTATGTCTAATTTCTCAGTTGTATCATTTGAGACTTAGACCCTAATTATATTATTCATCACAGGTATTGAACATGATTGAATTATTTCCAAGGAAGTTTGAGGACCAAATGCCAAAGCTTGAGGGCAGGGGAGAGTTGTTTGTGAATTGCAGGGGTGCAGCATCAAGCTAACGAGCAAGGGATTAACCATTTTAGTGTGCAGCACACCAGAGAGGGCAAGAAGTACAGAGAAAGCAAAAGTCATTGCATGTTAAGTACTGAACTAATGAAAGTTGTCATATCATAATTTGTGAGAGAGATGAGGTTGGCTTCTACTTTGCATCTGGCATATAGTTAAATCTTTGTGCTATTGTACTTTACTCATGCAAATCTAAGTGGAAATAAACAAATAAAATCCCAAATTCTTTGTAAGACTCATTTCACAGAGTTCTGTTTTTCCTAAGCTAAAGAAGTCATATATTCCATTTATCTCCTGTCATTACTGATTACTTCAGCACTTTGGATAACATTAAAACCAGGCAGTTTATAAAGTAGAACTGGCATTATGTCTTATACAGGGATGAAAAAACCCTCCACCTATAATTGAAAAAAAAAAAGGTAAACAGGTAAACAATGCAGATGCAATTATTTTACCCCAAGAAAATTCAACCAAGTAGAGAGAACTAATTGCTTATAAATTATTCATATTTAAATTTTTGTATGCCAGGTATTCCCTACAATACTGAATCACACTTTCTATTAATTTTTTTGTGTTAGTGCAGCCCTCAAAAAAAACCTATTTCAATTTTCCATGCCATATTCAAGTTTCATATTGAAAACAAATGTGAACCCTCTTTAGAATAACAACCTTATGTTACTTTTTCCATAAGCATTTTTTTCCCCTTCCCCTTTTAAGTCTGTAATTCTTTCTGTCTGATTTTATTAAGTGTGTGAAAAGGTAGGCAGGCTGCCCAGGTTCTGGAAATTAAAGTTCCCTAAGTAGCTCAGGTGGTTGCATGAAATCCGGAAGTGTGATAGCTAAGAAAGAAACAACGGATGACAAGATGATCCCACATATAGAAATAAATTGAGGACATCCCCATCTACTGTTATCTCTGCACACTCGATTCTGAAGTTTATCATGATTGTGAAATGAGGGAAATTCATCTTAAAAGCTAGGCATTCTGTTTTGCATGCTGTGGAGAAAGTAAATGTCACACAATCCTTTTTTGGTAGTCAACCAAACTCAGATCCTCAGCTTTTTTAGACCAGTGTAAAATGCTGAAAGGCAAATGATTTTATTTCTTTTGTTTTATTTTATTTTATTTTACTATCATTCTTTGCCTTGTTTGTCTTAAGTGATTCATACGTTCTAATAATGTTCACAGAAGTGAAAAATTACAAAATTGTATTCTTTGAAAAAAAAACAATTATGCAACTGTTTAAGAAATAAATAAACCCAAAAATGTTCAAAAAATTAATAAGCTTCAAGAAAAAAAGTTTCTTATATGTTTCTCTCTGACTTCTAAAAGCATCATTAGACTTTTTTCTCTTTGTGTTTCACCACTTGCAGCCTGTATATATTTTCATTTTCAGATTGAGTCATTTTTGCCTGAGACTGCCTCATTTGATTTACAACCTTCTGTAAAGACTTATTTACTTTCTTCACCATTAGGTTTGATAAATTAAAATGATTCAAAGAATTCGGTTTCAAGTTATGTAAAACTTAGTCTGATGATTTACTTGACCTCACAGGGTGCTCTAAAATGCCATATGTCATTTATTTCCAGTTATTGCACTTGAACATATGTACAAGCACATAAGATCGATCCAAAATCACCAAATCCAGCAAAGAGATAGAATTGCGTTTTAGATGGCCTGAGATCAGGGCCACAGGCCTGTTTGTGCTCATACTGTGCATTCCATTGTCATTAATTTTAAATATTAAATGGTAATATTTTATGGGCTCCAACACTGAAGAGTTGTCACACATTTTATTACAATTTCTTTCATATATACAGTAAATGAAACTTATGAATGGTATTGAGAATTAAGATAATAGTAAAATAAAGTAGTAAAGCAACTATTTTATATGCCATTTTTCATCATTCATCCCACTAAAGCTTAAATATTTGAGATATTTCTTGTTCAAAGAAGGTAGAAAGAGAGGTAGAATATTGACTACCTCCCCCCACAATCTTCTTTTTTTGATTAAAATAAAGGTTAGCACCACCAGCTAACTTTCTTTCTCTTTTTGTCTAGGTGGACACGTTCTGAGGAACATCATCTTCACATAACCTTAATCTACAAGATATGACAATGAGGATATGTTAGATTCTTAGAATTACAGGAAATTGTACTTGTAACAACAAGTGATTAATCCTTCGGTTTCAATTGCAGCCTCTTACAGAAACAGAATTAAGTTTTATACATAATCATAAGAACAGCTGCAGAATTACCCCAAAGCTTCTCTGAAGTGCCATTATAAAAAATTCCCTACAAAGTGGTGTCTGATTCCAACATGAAAGAAACACCACCAAGACTTTAATGATATGGATTAAAGACAAGTTTTCTACAGGAAGGAGTGAAAGAGACTCAGCGTGTTTGTTCTTATGCATTATGTATTGTTCCATAAGGCTTGTGCATAATGCATAAAGACATACCTATTCATATAGATACACACCAGTTTGAGTCAAGTGAAAAACAATAAAACTGTAAACACAGATGTTTTTCAAAAAACTTACCCAGAATCACCAACAAAATTATTTTTTAAAAAAATAGAGAATAAACTCTTTAGTAATAAATACATGTCCATAAGTCTTATGCAGTCTACAGATGATGAATTTCCCTTAACAAAGGGAAAAATTTATGTCTAGATGTTTAGGAATCAAATGAAAATTTCATTAACTAATGATGAGACTAACAACAATCATAAAATCAGTTTCTATATGACTAGGGATTTCATCAAGGTTTCTAAAGAAATTTTTATAAAAGCTGCTAAAAACATGAAAGTCACAAATGGAATTGAACAGCCCACCTCTGGTAGAATAGTTATAATTTTGATTGAATTTATAATTACTTTTGTCTGAATCCAAATATTTATGTTAGAGAAATGTAAAACAAGTTTGTTTTGGCATTTACTCAACAAACTGTATTGGCATTTTTGAGACGTTATGTTTTTAAAGTCTTGTCAAGACAGACAGGGACAAGCAAAAGAAATATTCACATACCAGCTGGAGGAATGAACCCTTTTCCTGTCTGAAAATTCATTCAAGACATGAGAGAGGCAGGCTCAAATCTCCCCTTTGCATCAGGGGTCAATTTCCCTTTATTAAGATGATCTTTATCTTTAATTTGGCATAAATATTCTGGAACGGAGAGTTGACAACGTCTTCTGATACTACTATTTTTTTTTTCAAGAAATGCACAAAATTTTTTAGAGGAAGAGAGTAAGAGTGAACAGCTTCATGGCATAATAGCTGACATCTTTGCCTTGATGTCCTTTTGCTTTCTGTTATATTTGTTAGATTCCATTTTTTTTTCCCAATGGCAATTAGAGATATGAAGAAGTTAAGTGATTTTTGCAGGCAGACATAAAGCTAGGGATAAACTCACAGCTAATAACAATCAATCTCAGTCCTACACATTAAGTAATGTCCATGTTTGGATTCATTTGGAGTGGCTTGCTAACATCTATATTCCAGTTGGGCTAGAAAGGAGAACATATTCATACACAAAGCTGATGGCTATAAAATTAAATGTTATTCACAGCATCTCATGAACTTATTAGAGAAAGACACAAAACAAATGATTTCTTTTTCCTTTGCAAAAACGAAGACGCTATAGACAATGGAGAAGACTTTGAGTCAGTCCTGAAAAACATTTGATGTTTGCTATTATGTCCTGCAGCAATTAAATAAAATAAAAATCATACCAGCTCAGAACAATAATTTATGACTGTTAGACCTTAAGTCTGAGGTTTACTATGATAAACCACTGTTGCTTAAAGGTTTTAAATTGGGTCAGCAATTTAGCAACTTTAATACTGACTGGATATTTCCTCACCAATTCTAAAGTGACAATTATCACTCACATATCTGTATCATAGTATTTTCTATATGGACTTTGAAGTTCCACCAAGTTAACTGCTGCACTAAGCAAACATTTAAAAAACCCAGTTGTTGATCTGTGAAATTTGCTTGCCAGTGTGTGCCACTAAGGTGATTATAGTGGGATGGCAAAAATGTTTAGCACCAGTCTTGCTGGCAGACCTCTGTCAGCACAACAGCTGCTGGAGAGCTTCTCTGGAGGGACTCAATAATATTGAGGTGGCTTGATGTCTTTTTTCAATATTCTCTCATCTATAAAAAACATCAATAGCAAGAGTCCAAAAACATAATATAAAATATCTTTATTCTATAGTGATGCTGGAGTCCTAATAGAAACATATAGAGGCACCAATCCAGTCCTGAATGAGAGAGAATCCAGAGGTTGAGAACTGAGCAAAAGAAAAGGACAAATAATCTGTGTTTGATCTGCTAGCAAAACGCTGGCAAGATAGAGATAAAACAAGGTATGACAGTTAAAAAAACAAAAAACAAGAATAACTCTCTTTTCCTCAGCCTTTGGAAAGCATAATTATAAATTAAAAAAATTGTCATAATTATCAAGGCTCACGTTTTCTTATTAAAAGCAGTTTGATGTGCACTGAAGAACTAGATACCATGCACGTGCAGCATGATTACATAATGAAGGTCACTATGGTTTCCTCCACTTTCAGTGACAGAACACTTTTTCTTCTGACCTTCCCAGGTTTTTAACTGCTGCAAAATAAATTTAATCTCTTCTTTATATGTAAAATTTACTTCCGGTAAAATTATGTGGAAGTGTTTGGAAAAGAACTAGCAAAACATGCTATGTATGCTAAGTTTCAGTATCCATTTTCATTGGTAGCTGATGAGCAGTGTGGTTGGTGTTGCGAATGGATGTGAGGGTTTAAAGAAGTCCCTGCCTTTGCCCAGGCCTCAGGCAGCAGGCAGCAGTTTTATTGAGGCGGCCAGCACCCCAAAACCCACTTTCCTTCGTAAGTTCTTTAATAATGGCTGATTCGGTCTATTATAGAATGAATTATTTATTCAATAGACAGGAAACAAACAGACATAAGGCTTAAAACAAACAGTTCACTGCACAGGAATAAAGACACTACTAGTAGGAATATACAGCGCGAAGTTAAAGATACAGCGCCACCTTAAAGATACAGCGCGAGGTAAACGGTACCATTAATGTTACAGCTAGCGAAAAAATAATATAACTTAGGATTCAATGTATCTTACCATCCAATTGCTGATGGGGCACACATCGAGATCCTTTCCCTCAATTCCCAGGAAAGTAACCACGGGATCTGCGTCCAGACTCCGGGGAGAAGTCTCCCACACACATTCGGGGTGTGAGTGTAGAAGGCTTCTGCCTCTGTGATAACTCGTGCATCTTTTATAGTTTGTAAAACAGTGTCTCTCAGTCAAAAGGTATTTCTTTCATCTCTCTCTGTCTTTGCTCGCCAGACTAAGATGTTTATTCTTAGCTGGGGCGTGAGCTCCTTTGGAGCCAGAGATGATGACCCCCTGCTGGGCCGTTCAGCACCTGGGTGATCTCCTGCATATCTGCACCAACTCCCTGTGGCAAAGATTTGGAGCCAGAGATGACCCCCTGCTGGGCCGTTCAGCACCTGGGTGATCTCCTGCATATCTGCACCAACTCCCTGTGGCAAAGAGGGGGGAAGGATCGTCCTGCCACAGTTGGAAAACAGGTTAGAGTTAAAAAATGGTGAAATTCCATACCTTCCAAGTCTGCAGTATTTAAACCTAGTCATGTAGTGTGAGGCATTATGGAAAATGTTAGTGAAATTCAGACATAAGGTTTTGTCTAAAGTTAAATTCCCACCCTATATCCACTTCCCTGGTTTAGGATTAAGTTAGGCAGAAATTTCCATTTCAGCATCAACAATGAAGTTAACATGATCAGTTTATGCCAAAATAATGTAAATTCTCTCCCCCAAAGAAAACCTGCAAGCTTAATATTTTTATTTTTATAGAGGAAAACATTGATGATTTGCATGGAATTTCACATACTACTTTTGAGTTGGTTTAAAGATGACAGATGGAAGCCAAATTCTGAGATAAAAAATAATATATTAATTTAAACAGAAAGGAATTTTCATTCTGAAAATACTGGCTTTTTTTGAGCTATAACTGTATAGTCTCATTTTTTTTCATTTGTACCATGAACTGATAGTAGATAGAAAGGTATAAAAGTGTGACAGCATAAATAATTTTTAATATAATTTTGAAAAGGTAGAATTTAGTGAAAGAATTTTTGGTAGTATTTACCCACAGCAGCGCCTAGTAATGAGATAATTCTGTAAAAAATCTATGAAATCCATAAATCTTTTTGTTTTAACTCAGAGCAAGTAGAAATAGTAAATTAGTACAAAGAATTTACTTTATTGGATTCAGTAGATTAAAATAAAAAAGTCTTCCTCTTTATAAGAAGAATCCTCCATTATATATATTTTTGTTCTCACTGTCACAAGAAGGATTATGGATGGATAATGAAAAAAAACCCTAAACCCAGAAAATCAAGCAAAAGTCACATTTACATGCAGCAAACCCCATGAATGTATGGCTGTTTAGTAGGTGAAGACTCAGGTCTTCAGTAAAAAAATTCTCACAGAGCTCATTAATAATATAAGAGAGAAAACAGCTGATGGATTCCCTCGAAACCTTATTAGAACAGGTCAACTCACTCTCCTGAACAAGGCAAGAAAATAGTCACCAGCTGAGTAAAGCCAAAGGCTGACATAATGATGGATGGCCAGGTGGTTTTACCACAAAGTGAATAACTTGTCCCCAAACAGTAGAACACAGTTCTCAGGCATAAATATATTGACCCAGCCTGCAGGAAAAAGAAAGGAGAATAAGCCAGTTTAAATTGAAGGCCCTCAAAATTGCTTTTATTTCATATACTCTCAATGATTCTCTCCACTGAGGAAAGAGAATGAGAATAAAAATGAGACACATGCAAGTTCTTTTGCAAATGCTTTCCCCCCCAAATGCATTAATGACTAGCTATATTTTATATAATTTTTTCTTAAATGCAAAGTTTTCATAACAAGCCATGTTCAAATAGCTATCAACTTTTGAAAGCATTTTCTTCCAAATGAAGTTTTGAAGACCATATGTTTTCTTCTCTCAGGAATACAATAATTTTGGAGAAAAAAGTTCATTGAAACTATAGACTTCATATTATTTAGCATAATATTCCATTTGTAGGGAAGAGATATTTGAGGGTGATTTTTTGGTAGTTCCAGAGTGTGTTTTTCCATCTATCACTCCCACCTTAATAAGTTTTGAAACTTTTACTCAGTCCTTAATGAAAGGTACACGAAGGGTTCCAGTGCCATGGATATTCTGTTCCTTTTCATACAAAAATGTTCCAATGGGTATAGAAGATGAACTCTATTATTGGAGAAAAATGTAGTCTAACTTACAAATTCTGCTTGGAACTTTGGATCCTCAAAAGCAACAACAGTATGCTCTACCTCTTTCCCAGATGAGGATCTGGTGATACAGAAGGTACCTCTGGGATTTGCAGGCAGGGTTAATGAAGCTGTGATGGAAAGAATCAGAGAAATTACTGTGGAATAGTTAAAGGCAAGAAAAAATGTCAAGTTGACTGTTGAAGTTTTGTTGAGAGACACAGATGCTTAGAAAATAAGATTTAATTTATTCCTCTGCTCATAGCACATTTTGCTCTTCATTTTATTTTTTCAAAACTAAAAAAAAAAAGAAGAAAAGATAAACCACAAAATTTCTTACAATCCTTTTTTTGTCATCTTTCTGAGAATTAGATTGAAACAAAATCAAGATTTTGACAGCAAAAATTGAAATAAACTTACAGATAAAAAAAGTCAACATTATGTTTTTCTCTCACCTTATTTTTCTTATCAAAATTCTTTTCTAAGCTTAACTCATTCTAGTAATTTGGACAGAATCCAGTCTGACCTTACATGAATAGGACTCCAGAACTTCACCCATATAAAACACTGCAAGGTTCACCTTTAAAGAAAAATTTACTAAAAAGTGTAACAATAGGCCTTAAGTGTTAAATACATACATATGTTCATATGGCATAAGCATGCATACAACTGACAGATGAATGTTTTAAGAAAAATTAATTGAATCATTTTTCATGGTTATATAACTATGTCTACATTATGGGGAAATTTGAACCTTTCTTATATTGTCTGGAATATATCTGTCATTGGAAGTTTTGCTAGGGCTCATGATAAAAGCCCAACAGAATCCTCCCACTTGTTTTACTGTATCAGATCAAAATATCTTTTTTTCTATCAGGCTCCTTGAGCTCCTGATCTCTTTTTTCCCTCAGTCAACTACCATTCCTTGTTACTGATAGTTTTCACCAACAGATGCCATTCAGTTTCTTCCTAACACTTCTTATCTGCTTGACTTCATCTTGCTAGCAGCCATTTTGGCACACTGAGGAGAGAAGGAAACTGTGGCTAACCTTCATCTCAAAGGCTTTACTTAGAGCCATTATTGATATATATTCACAGAACAATGAAAATAATGTGAATTTGTAGGGAACTCAGGACTGCTGAGGGTGTCTAAGAAGAGGAATTGGCAGCCAGAAGAGAGGATAAAGAGACTGGAATAAACTGGGGTTTGTGGGTTCTGTTTGTTTGGTTTTGTTGTTTTTGTCCTCTAAGAAAAATCCCTCTGGCAGCCCTGAATGAAATAAATGTTCATTAATTAGCATAGATGATGATTGCTTGCTTTAGTGAAGGGCAATTCTACACCATTAAGACAGGCTTTTGATTTTCCCTCCCTAAAGCTACTGCAGGGAATTTGGATTCATCAGCTGTAACTTGTGATGAAATGAAGAGCCTATTTTACATGTTATGGAAGTGTAAAGTGGAAAAGCTTTGTGGTACTTTCAAAATCTGCTGAATGTGTGTATTTTTTATTTTATTTTATGGGGCACAAGGGGAGAGAGTAATTATGATTGTAAGTATCAAATATATGGCAGCTTATCTGCAACAACATCTCAGCCACAGATTTATAGGTGGTTCTCAGATCATCCTGAGGCCCAGAATAGCTCTTTGTACTGTTAAAACCTTGAGATGCTAAAGGTTGATTCTCCAAAGTGAGGTAAAACTTTTGAAAAAAAAAGTATTTGTTCCTTGTTAACAATGCTTTAAAAACCAACCTCAAAACATTTAAATATCCTATTCTGAACAATATTGAATTTTTTCTAAATAAATGTTTTCTAAAATGTACTTAATATATAGACATACTCAGCTGAGCTTAGCACGTAGTGTGGATTTTAATGATATCAACCTGAAGCTACTGTTTATACTACGCACAAAAGGTTTTCTGTCTTCATTTCTGAACACATTCTGGCATGAAAATCTTTCTTAAAATTATCTTCACATGTCTTAAATTACTGTGGAGGAGTTGAATGCACTCAGCAAGATGTAGAACTCATATCCACCGCCCATGTTTTTAGTATGATACGTATATTAAATCACATTAGTTTAGAAGCCAGAAGATACCTCTGATAGGTTTCTGCTAATGCAAGCTTGATTCCATGCCCATGTTTTTCTTCAGTGAAGCAGTAAGCCACTGAACTTTGCTTGAACTCAGATTCTCAGAACAGTGCAGTACATATTTGATGCAATCCATCTTGTTCGTATTCAATTTCTTTTTTTTATTCCTTAAAAAACAACCACAACAACAACAACAATCAAAACAAAACAAAGAAAAAATCACTTACCACCCAGCTAAGCAAGAGAGACCGTGACCGGTTCTGTTATTTCGTCAAGAATCTGAACTCTACTAAGATATATTCCAGTAAAAGCCATCTCACAAAATGCTACTCCAACCCTTAACTTTTTTTTCACAAACTCTGAAAACCAAGACAAAGATCTCTGAAATGGAAATTCTATATTATGATCAATAATCATGTTATTTCAATAGCAACATTCATTACATTAGCAAGTTTAAAAAAAGCATATTGTTTTCTCAAGTGCATTAAATTTGATCACAACTTCTTTATTTTAAAAATAGAATTTATTTATTTAGGATTTTTTTTCCCCAAAAATCTTTTAAAAAACCAAAACCAAGCAGTTGTTCTAATAAGTAGCAACCTTATTCTGGAATTAACCAGTGAACTCAAGTTCTAGTAGACTGTGCTGTGTGATGGAGACAACAGACTTATGCATATTCAGATCCCATTACCTTCTTTCAAGAATTTTAAGTAGTTCAGCTTATTGAAAACAGGCTAAATATATTTTTCAGCTTTAATTCGTGTAATTTCTTTCTTCAGAAGCTCATCTGCTTGAGTTGTACAGGATTTTCAAATGCCTGCTGTGTTTGGGTTTGGTGTTAATATCAGTAAAATGGTTTTCAGAATAATTTTCTACTCAGACACAGAAAATAATGTAGTTAAATGGCATCTAGGTTCACCTCAGAAAAAAAAGGTGAGAATACTCGGGTATTGGTCATCACATTTGATCGTTACTTAAGAAACTAAATTTCTTTACAGTTTTTGCACTAAGGAAATCTGAAATTCAAAACCAAATACAGTCTAGGATCTTCTAGATGCTTATAAATTATCTGAGTAGGCAATAAAATAATGTGATTTCAAGAGGTAAATCCACAAAGGAATATACTAAACCAAAAGTCCTTGGTGCACGGACACATGAGGAAAGGGAAGGGAAGTGGGAGAGAAGCTAATGTAGAGATGGCTCAAAGTCCCAAAGGCAGATTGCTCTGCTGGAAAAATACAGTGTGTCTTCTGAAATACAGCTGAATAAGGACTTAACAGGCATTTGCAGCTATTTATACTTGTTGCAAAATTATGCTTTATATCATATTTACCAGGATAAGAAGCCAGTCTTGGCCCTCATGAGACAGATTTTAGCATAAAAACTCTAGGTTGAAAATTGCTTTCTATTCTACAAATACTGAATTGGCCTTCATGAGCCAGCTGTAGTGGTGCTGAGGTCTTCTGATGAAGCTAAAAATGAATCTGTGTTAATATCTTTCTTTAATGGCTTTTTAAGTCAAATCTGAACAGAACTTAAAATAATTCTTTTCCTTTCTACCTTATTTGCAGGTCTCTGAATTATATCTGATATAAAATACCTTCGCTTTTCATATATTTTTCACTGTCATTTCAGTCGAATTAGGTTATTTTTTTCTTTTTATTTGAGATCTATTATTCTGACTAACAGCATCTGCTGAGCTTATTTGTTTGCAAACTGATCAGCGGTAGAGTGTAATAAAAAGTAATTAGCTACTTAATATTGGTAGTATAACTTTACTTCAAATAAGTTAAGTTTGCTATTATTTTAATTCAAACAATCCCCTAGAATGCTTCTTTATTTTGTATTTGTACAATCTACAGTGAAAAATGTAAATATTCTAAGGCATATATGAAATTTGAGGATGTGTGCAAACTTCTGGCAAATACTTTTAGATTTTGAATGGAAAAAAATATTTCTGTTTTTTTGGTTTTTCTATTTGTTTCTTTGTTTTGGTTTTTTTTTCCTGGTTCAGTATGGTTCAGAATATTTCCTAGAAGTCTTTTGAATGCTATTAGTTTTGGACTTAACATTAGTTGCTATACTGATCAAATAGGAAGATATTTGGCAAGATGTGACAAAAATACAGCACATTTCAGAAGACAACACCTGTAGCTTCTATAGCATTTTTACTTAAAGAAATGTCACGTACAATGCCAATTGGAAAAAATCCTTGTGTTTGGAAAGAAAAAGTATAAAACTTCCAATGACAGTTTTTGTGGAGCCAAATATTCTCAGAAATATTTTGATTGCTGACTTTTGCACATAATATTAGTTACAATGATGCTGCTGTGAGATAATAGATGTTACCTCAATATTGGAGGTAGAATTTGTTACCATATGTAGCACATGACAATTCTTTTTCCAAAGAAAAAAAAAGACACTATTTTCTTTTATTTTAATTTGTTTGATCCTGTCCTTCTGATAAATTCTTTGGGTTTGATTCTTGTATTTCACCTACAGGTGAGCTGTGTTCAGCAGCTGTTGTTGATGGATGGTTTCTAGGCCTCTGCATTCAGTCGCTCCATAATTCTTTTGCAGTGAAGGGTGAAAGCACATATCTGGTTATGGAAAGTTGATTTAGAAGACACTGGAAAACTGGTAGTTTATCTTCACCCAGAGCTGATAAGCAGCTTAAGGTTTGTTAGCAATTTTGACCAGAAGAATCACAAGATTTTGGTGAGGCTTTCACATGTATAGACTAATGTCCATTGGTAAGGTAGAAAAACTATTATACAGTAACTATGTAGGAAACTGAACTCAATTGACGTGAAGCCACATCATCATTGTAAACCACTGAATCATTTGATTTCTCTTTCTAAATTTAAAAAAATCACATTTTATCTAGGGAAAAGAAAATGTGACATTTGAATAGAAGAAATTTTGGATTTATCTTTGTATACCACCTCTTTCAGATGTGTCCTCTAAGGAATTAATTGCCTTACAGGCAATCAACAACTTGTATTGATTACTGAAACCCACTTTGCTCACAGAAACAAATTATCCCAAAATCAATGTGAAACTTATTGAACATGAGAAAACAAAGTCTATGGCAAGGAATGCTGGTAAAGTAGCAATTAGTCCTTTCATTGAAACAGGACATACTATATTCCATCTGAAAGAAGTACAGCATTTCCCAGAAAAAGTAATTTGCTGGTTTGCACATAAAAATAAGGTGTGTCTTGACCACTGGGTGCCACTATTTTTGCATTTGATACTTTTATTTTGTGGAAATATTTCTAGCAAATTACACTCTTTTGGAACACAGTAGACAATTTGAGTTGGAAAAATAATCCATGAAAATAAACACAATCTGGCCATTGTCTCTGATATTTCCTTTGCTATTCACAGAAACTAGGAACTAGGAGATGTTAAGTATTTTCAGTGGCTTGAATTAATATAACAATCATCTCTTCACCATTTATTGATTAGCTTTAAAGTATTGTCACAGAAGTGAAAAGAATTCCTTTCACCCAATTTTTAGGCAATCAAACTGCATAATTCAGTATTTCTGTGTTACCATACGAACCTGATGTGAACCTATGAAATAATATCTCATATTCATTATCTTTTGCCATGCACTGTGTTGCAAAAATCAATGAAAGATACATACTTGTATTCATTGCTTGTGACTTTTAAATCCAGTGTAAAACAATCCAGTTAAAGATGACAAAAGCATTTTACAATCGTAATTAGTCTGAGGGGATGAAAAAAATGTTGGAGATTTTAAAAAGTACAGCAAAAAACAGTATTTGCCTCCTATCATGCCTTTAAGGGGGAGGAAAGAAAGTTTCTAATCTTTCCAAACAGTGTTCAACTTTCAATCTGTATATAAAAATCTAGACAGGTCTCTACAGCTTAATGCATGGATCCATAGATTTTAAGGTCAGAAAGAACTACCATGATCATCTTATCTGACCCACAAAATAACTTAAGCTATTAAATTTCACCTTTCATTCCTGCAATGGGGTAATTATTCTTTCCTGCTATGTAAGCGAATGTTATTGAACCAAATGTGAATTGCTTGCTTTGTCCTTGCAAAGACCCTCTAGAAGAGGTTCTACTATCCTGCTATAAACCAATTGAATTTATTAAATTCATCTGAGTTGCCTGCTTCCTCACAGTGAGATTGCTTCGGTCCTTTAGGTTTCTGCCACAGAATATGAGCAAAAGGATTGCCTATATCCCTGAGGAGAAAGAAAGCCCATGCAAAGCTGGAAGTTATCTGATTCCATCTATCCTATTTCCTTCAGACTATCAGCTCAGCATAGCAGAACTCTGAATCAGACCTGCAATGTTAGGATTTGTCTACATCCATGTCTTGCCACAGTTCAATGATATTGGTTTATGAAAAGTACATTTTCTATTACCAGATTGCTACTTCCAGAATTTTTAGAACTCTGTAATTCCATACATACATTATACATGTTTTCAGTCAAATATGTGCATAGTTAAGTATACATTGCCCAAATGTTTTGTTATTATTTTTTAAAAATCTTAAACCCCCAAAAACTTAAATATATAGAAGAGGGGACAGAAAGCCCTTCTGTTTTTTAAACATTTTATCCTGTATCCCATCTGTTTTAAAAAAATGACTAGTTAGGCAATTTTCCATGAGCTTGACATTTTTTCTAGCAAAACCAAGAACCCCAGGCTGCTAGACCACAGTGTTTTTGAAGGTTGTTGATCTAACATAGTGGACTTGGTAATTATGAAGATTTTAATTTTTTCCTAACAATTTTTAATTCAGCATTTATGTGATTAAATTTGAATGCAAAAAGGTAATTTCTAGTGCCATCTCTTGGTAGGCTGCTTGTGCATATGTATAATTTTCATATTTATGTCTATGTATAACATATGAAAGATATTAATGAAGTCCATGTTTATGCACTTTAGGCACTTCAAATTACATCTATGGCACAATGCCTTGCAGTGCCAAAACTGAAGTCTAGATATTTAGTCAAAGGAAAGGCAGGTAAAGGATGATACAGACATTTGACAAGCAACTGATATAACAGGAACTTGTGTTTATTTCTTTAAAATAAAAAAAAAAAAAATAAACAAGCACAACCTCTGCTCAATACACAGACAGAGAGGATCTCTTATATCTGCTGGCATGGGGATTCCTGGTAAGATTTCCCAGCAGAAATTTCTCAAGCAGGTCTCTCCAAAGCTGGACACTTGTGCCATTACCTAACTTGGTCCTGAACTTAAGCAGCCAAACCCCCAGCACACACTCAGAATTCATCTTTTACTTTAAAAAAAAATAAATACAATGCCCTGAACATGTTATTTTTTGATGGTTGCTCAGTTGTATCACAGGCAGAGAGGTGAGTAAATATCATAGCTACATCCCATTAATTAAGGGCAAATTGAATGAAAAGAAAAAACATGGCTCATCCTGACTTAGGAACCATCTCTGTCTATCCTGATTATCTATAGTCCTCATCTTTATCCTGCAGCTGGACCTGCCAACCTATTCACCCAGTCAGAAGGGGAGGAATTTGTTCAAGTGTTGTCTTATACTTGTGCTCCACAACGCAAATTTTCTGGTATTGAGAGCACTAAATCATCTTTCTTTTATATTGTTTTCAGTGCCCACCACCTGAACACTGCAGAATGAATGAGTGGCATTATATTGGCTTCTGTTTCAATTTTAGCTATCCAGTTTATCAGCAAATTCATGTAAAGATTTAAACTCACAAAGATGTAACAGTGACAAATAACAAACCAGGGATACCAGAAAATAACCTGCTGCAAAACCAAAAGACTACTACTTCTTTTGGTAATTTTGAATACCAGTAGTCAAACAATCATTTTTCTTCATCTGGCAAATAAACTATTTCTCTCTGAATGACTAGAAAAATCCAGGTATAACAATGCCAAACAATTTTGGAATTGAAACTATTGGCTGAAGAAAATTAAATTTCAGATTAATGTAATTTCTCTGCTGACAGTTTATCACAGCTGAAGAAACAGCAACCCAATGATCTTGTCACCAGTCTATCAGCTTTGCCCTTCTAGCAGAAGGGCAAATGAAATCATGCTAGTAAATACCTTGATTATAGTGAAAGCTCAGGATAATAAAATATTTCTAAAGTCAGAGGTATTTCTCCCATGAAATAGTGATTTTTTTTGCTTTATGTGATTTATACTGTTTAATGTTGCTCAAAATATAATGGAAAAAAACAGGTATTTTTTAATAAAATAAATAATGGATAATTTGACCATACCTTTCTATTTATTAATAGAATCCAGTTACAAGATTTCATCATATATTGTTTGTAGTCAGCTATGGAAATTATTTTCTATTGCATTATGAATATTGTATTGTACAACATAAAAATGAAAAATAAAAGATATTTTAATAATCTGTAATTAATAAAGTTAAACCTAGTCCTTCAAAAGCACTGAAAATTAAGATGGCTCTTGCTGTTCAAAAAAATCTTCAGTACACTGTTTTGGTTTTTATTTTTAATTTTCTCACTTTTCTTTGCTTGCGTATCTGTCGGGAACAGCGATCAAAATTACCCAAAATAGAACAGGATCTCTTATTGCATTTCTTGCTAATAAAGACTGAGAGATATTAAGAAACATTCTTTAATTTGAAGATCCAGGCTGAAGTCTAAATAAAATTTTGGGTAAGTTAGGTGTAAGTCAAAACCTGAGGTGCTTATCCATAGTTTCTGCTAATGGATGTGCATCATTGCTGTAACTTTGCTTGTTCAAATAGTCATAATGGACATTACTGCTCTTCTGATCTGCCTTTCAAGGGCTTCTGATAAACTCATAAGAGCCTGAAACACAGACAACTGTCTGCAGTTTCAGCTATTATTGCAAATTTTTGCTGAATCTTTTTGAAGCAAAGTCCTTAAGAATACTGAAAAATGAAAAGGAAAATTTTTCCTCCTTTTGGGAGCAAATCCTGAGGCTGCTTAAGCATGAATCTATATTTAGAGTTGCGTGTTCTCTGGAAACACTGGTAGGAAATATTAGTAAAAAATTAGCTGAATAAAATAAATGCAAGTAAAGAAACATTACAAAACTTGACATCTTAATATTCTGAAAATTTATTTTGTTCTTGTAGTTAGGGAAAGCAATATGGGCTGTAGAATTTGACTGGATGCATGCTATAGAGAGTTATTTTTGCTATTTTATCAGAACATATGATTCATTATAAAGACAACTTTCCACTGTAATTCAGTTGATTTCTAGTAATTTGTTCCTTAACATAAACTTCCTTTTTAACTCTAAGAAAGGAGTTGGATTTCTTTGTGCCTCATTTTTTTCCATATAAATGAGCCTAATAAAATTTCTTTTCCTTATTTTACCTTACTTTTCCTTTCAAAGTAGAAAATATTTTGAACAGAGAAGCTTATCCACTTTATGAAAAGATACATGTTTTTCACTTTAAGCCTCTATTTTCAACAAGAACAGTAATAATCATCAGCACCATCCAGGATCTGTTATCTTGATCAGGAGTCAAATAAGAAAAACTTTAATCAGTTTGACTGTCTCTGTAAGGATTTCTCCCAGAAGCTATTTGTCTAATAAAGGTTTTAATTTTTTTTTCCCAAGATTTTTCCACAGGGATTTTTCACCCTAATGAAAAGTGATCCTTTGGGCATCTTCCGCCTCTATTTCCTCATGTTTTAATAAAAGTCACAGTGGCTTCAGTATCCAGAGTCCCCTATGACTGCAGATGGAAGAGATTATTCAGCTTTTAGGATATCATTACTTGAGCAAACAATCGTTCAGCCTGAAGTTTTCCACAGCAATTCTCGCTTACTATAAACCACTTTATGTGAACACCTCCTCTTTTTATTTTATTTTTTATTTTTTAGTGATTTAGTACTTCACACCAGGCCATTGTACTTGAGGGGAAGGAGGCATCTTGCAGAGGAAGGTGGACATTTAAGGGCCTGGCATTTCCCCCACCCTGTGAAGAAAGGTTTGGCTACAGGGAGGGTGTGAGTTTGTGAAGGATGTTCCTCCTGGAGGGCAGAGAAACGTCCCAGTGGTCGAGGCACAGGGCGGTTGGGATGGAGCCTCTTTCTTTCTGCAGGCGAGGGTGTGGTGGGTCTGGCTACAGGCAGTGGGCTCTTTGGTGTGCCTGGAGCCTCCAAGGCCAAGGAAACCATGGAGGCTTTTGATGATTTTCATATTGCATTTATAATGCTTGCTTGTGTGTTTAATATTCACCTCTAATGCCTATTCATAGAAGCGCTCGCATTAACTGCTGCATGCGGTGGAATGGGGTGATAAATGCAAGCGCCAAGTTTTTTTGCTTCCACAGAACACACAATGTTGTGCTGTGTTTTGCTTGGTGTACTACATTTTTCTTACTTGTAAGCTGTTTTTCTGGCCTGCTGACTGTTCATGCCTGCATCAATCTGAAGTAATTCCTGAAGTGAGGTTCTGTGGGTGACTGTACATTTACGAAGGATGAAATATATTTAAACTTCAGCACAGCATTTCTTTTCCTATCGGAATCAGTAAAGTCCTCTAGGAGAAAAATAAAATAAAGAAAAGAAATCACAATTTTTGTGTGGCACTATTTCTTCTCTCTATATACTGTGGCTGTTCATAGTACTGGTATGTCAGTGAGGCCATGGAATAACGACAGCGATATACTTCTAAGGAAGTATTTTACTTTTTCTTTATTATTAATGTTTTTTTTCGTTCCTCCTTGCTGGTTGTGCTAAAGTGGCCCGTGCTGCAGCTTGTCTTTCAGATGCTCTTTCTGCTGCCACAATGTGGGAGTATTCCTGGTCTGTTGATGACAGCGTTTGCAGGGGCTTCCTGCTGTTTAGCCATTGGAAGAGACTTGTTAACATAGCGGTTTCCCAGAGAAATGCTGAGGATGATTTACAGCCCATGAAATATACTCTGAAGTCATATAATGCAAGAGGATTGTGGTTTTTGTCAGATCTGATGCTGTGCCATTGAGGTAATGGGAAATTTTGTTGCTGATTGAAAAGAGAAAGACTTGCTTTTCTATGTGAAACAGAGAACTCATGATATAACTATTCTCAACATTTCATATTTATGCCCTTTAGTATATTTGTATCACTGTAAAGTGGTGTTCTTACTGTCATTCTTACTTTAATTCTTAAATAACAGTTTTCTTAGGAAAAGTCCTCTCTAAAAACACTTATTCAGGTCTAATTCATAATATACAGAAATGACACTAAAGGAGTGTGAATATGCATACTAAATTTATCAGTTATTATAACTAGTGTAGTACTTATTAAAATACAATGCAATTTATATCTGTATTAACATTGTTTATTCATCAAACAAAGTTTATCCAGATCCCAGGATATGGACTAACAGAGATCCACTGAAGGCAGGGAGTTGACTATATTTACATAATGTAGGTATCTACTTACTTCTATGAGTATCTGCCTTTGTATGGTTACCATATAGCTCTTTTCATTAAAAAGCCACAAACTAAACATCACCTTTTCAAAATAACAGATTGCAAAAACTATGTATCTAAATGAGGCACTTTGAGAAATAAGAGTGGAAAATTTTCATTTCATTTATTGTTTCTAGTGAATTAAATTGACTTGTTATTGTGGTACATCTTTTAGCCTGAGGCATTTTCTTTTTCTCTCAAGCCAGACCAATAGTATAAACATTAAAGGACCATTTGTATAGCCAAAATTTAAGTCACAGGGGGTCATGCAAAAATTAAAGTAGTGCCACTGTTAACAAATCCTTGCGACAGAAATTATACTCCAGTGCAGTTAAAGACATTTATTAGGGAACTAGGTCTAGGCAACTGTTTCCAAGGGGGAGATGCATCTAAAAGTGTGTCTTCTCTCTCTGCATCATATGGTGCAAGAAATTCAAATACTGTTGACTGCTTATTAGTTTGGAAGGTGGTGATGAGACCTTAAGACCATTTTTGTGTTCTGTTGTGACCTTGTATGAAATACAGAATGAAGAATGGCTTAGTGTACTTGTATAACAACTGGAAGCAAAGAGAGGCTGAAAAAACAAGCTTCCCTGCAGACAAGAACCATTCCCATTTCTTACTACTTTGGGTAAGATCTTTTATGCCTTTCTGTGTAAAAGAATTGGAGATTTTTCCTGGATGATTCATAGGGGTATGATGCAGTTCTCTTAAAGGATAACATAACAGAGCATATGCAGTGAAATTAATGGAAATAATTAAAGAAACTAGATCTCCACAGAGAAGTCTTCTTTCTCCTTAAGATAAAGGTCATTGTCAATATGGAGAGAAAAGACCTTGGCAAAACAGGAAGACATTCTTCAAGAAAGTTACATTTTATTATCATTTTATTTTGTGGTATCAGCCATCTGATTAAGTATCCTTTGGCATGCAGTACACTGAAAGGTAAAGGAGAGGTGATCTGTTCTATGGACAGTTCTAACTTACTTTGGGAGTTAGGCATGTGCTCCCCCCACCACTTGCTTCTGTGTTCAGTGCTGCCAAATTTATATGAGGTTTCCTGTTTTCAGATCAATGAAATTAAGATGGCTGGGTTTGTGCATAAACACAGGGACATTTGTTTGTTGACTATTCAATATTTGTTTTCTATAGAACGAGTGAAAGCCAGAAGTCAAAGAGGGGAAATAGGAAATCAAATTTCAGATCATGATTTCCACTACCTCTCTATTATATTCAGTGCTGGTATGTCCTAGTTCCCAGTTGCAAGAAATGAACATAATTGGAAGGAGTTCATAGGACAATGTGTTCATGTATTTCCTAAAGTTGATTCTTAAGGTCAAAAAGTAGAAAAATACTTGAGGCACACATAGATAATTCTTTTATTTCTGCTGTATTACTGAAGATGGAATTCATATTTATTTTAATGATGATATTTGTGGCTAGTAACTTAGTAGAGAGAAAGAAACCTCTTCAGATGCCATGGCTCACTGCATTTATGATACAGTTTGATGAAAAAGTGTGACAGTGACAGCTTTGATTTCAGTAGAAGAAAAATCAAGCTTTGAAATGCAATGGAAAGGGTGGGTGTCTATGTGTAGGAGACACAGGTTAACAGAGCTTCCTTTCACTCAGGAATTTACACACATAAACTCAGAAAAAGAACAATGAAAACATAAAGCAAGAAATGTTCCTAGTATAATGATATTTTTTATTAAAGGAACAAAATGAAAGGCTAAGAGTAATGTCAGTTATCAGAGAAAGGGATTAGATTCAGTGTCTAGAATATTTTAAATGTCACCTAATTCTGTTGAAGAAGAAAAAAAATGTCTTCCATCTGTTCATTGTTTAATTTACTGCTTCTTTCAGCCATCAAGGCTATTGCTTTCTTTGTGCAATATTTATGTAAAACATATACAGTCCTGGATGCAAAGCTGTAAAAATCTGAAAACATAATATGAGACATTCCTCAGTCTACTGTATCAGCAAGACTCAATATAGATGCACACATGTAGCTGGTAATCTTCTGAAGCCAGATTAGTTCTTTGGCACTGGAGGCGTGAGTAAGTGTTGTTGAAAATGAGTAAGGGCTTCTCCAGTGAATCCAGAGTGACTTCATCATACACATTCAGTAAAGTTCAAGGAAGATAAGCTCTGTCAAGTGTTTAATGCTGGAGAAAACGTGTTTCATTCACGTGACTGGGAATAAGACACTACTCAGCTATTGTGTAGAAATGAGAAAACTAATAATTTATGTTAATTTGTTTACAATGGTGGGGAATGAACTCAGCTGAGAGAAAAACAAGACCATGGCAACAGCTGTTGTAACAGTATTCAGAAAAAAAGGTATTAAGGAAATGCAGTAGCTGAAATTTAATGCTGACTTATGGTTCAGTGTTCTGAGACTTTCTTTTTTCCTCTGCCATTTTCTTAAAAAATTTCAATGACAAACTAAAAACAAAATAGGTTTTCCATAATAGCATTTTATCAGTAATTCACAGCATGTAGTAAAAAGTCGATTAAAAAATATTATTGTTTGAAAAGAAGTTAGAATCACAATTTAAAAAGAAATAAGTGGAAACCAATAAGTATGTGAATATCATACTTATCGCCCTCCCCCCACCCCCCAAAATGGAGTATAAATCAAGCTGGATGCAATAAGAATTTATGCCAAATTAAGTATTTTATTTTAAATCTTCTTTGAATTTAATTTGATAGTTCTTGATAAGCCAAGAAACCCCTACTTGAATCAGATGGTGACTGGTTAGATAGCATCTGCAAAACCCAGTTAATCCAAGTTTGCCAGCCCAGGGGTCCTACCTGGACCTTAACCAAGCCTGTCAGATCTCCCCATGACTTCTGTGCACAGCCCTGGCCCAATGGCACATTTCAATGACTTTGTTCTGTAACCAGCTCAGCTGGGTCTGGTCTTCAAAGCTCCATACAGTTATCTCACAACTTATTCTGGAAAGAATCCTAATGCTGCCAAATTCACTGAAACTAGCCCTGTGTTTTCTTCCAGACAAGGAAAATCTTCAGAGCAGAAGCATTATCTATAACTCAATAATTTTTTACTGTTCTTTCCGGAGTCATATTTGAATCACATTTTCAATCCAGCTTCACATTTCCTCTTACATAATGTTTCCTTCCTGTCCTATGTTTGTACTTTACCAAGTAGTTACTGTGAATATAAAACCTAAGTACAGGCAGCTTTGCAGGACCTTGCATTAAACCACCAGCTATCCTCAGCAATGATTCCAACCCTAAATATACCAATTTCTGCTGGTTCCAGACGAAACTTAATTAAATAAAAACTGTGAACCAAGTCAATGGTAGAAAAAAAACCCCTGGTCTAGAGGTAGAATTATGCTTCCATTAGAAAAGGGGCAGGGTTATGGCTTGAATTTGGCTTCATAAACCACTGGTCTTGGGAGTATTAAAAAAGGGAAAAAAATGTAGTGTTGTTTCTTGCTTACTTACCTTGTCATTTCCTCAACTGCTTATGTTGTATTTTTATAGCTGATCTTTATTATTTTTTTCTTTAAATTTACATATTTCCTTTCCCTACCGAATAACAGTTATTTCATGCTGTGGGAAGCTCAGAGTCCATAAAGGCCACATTCTATGCCAATTTTGAGAGAGAGAAAGATCAAAAATTAGTTCCTCCTGGTAATTTTATCATTAGTTCCATTCTGGTGTATATATTTCACCCTCATTTTTATGCAGGTTTATTCAGTCTTTACCTTTATCTTATTTAGATATCAGAAAACTCTGCCAAGAGTTTGAGAATTTACATAGTGCAAGACTACTTTGCATCAAATGTCATGCAGAATCCTGAATTAATGCTGCTGGCTTACTTGAAAACTAACTAGAAACATTTTCCTTATGAGAAAACTGTCCTGTAGTGCTGTTATGTGTTCCATTCCCTGACATAGTGTACAAATAAAAATAGGAGTGAAAACCAAGCAATTCTCCTGCAACCACCCCAAACCAAACCAGACAAACCAAAACAACAGCAACAACCCATTCCCCTACCAAAAACACAAACAAACAAATAAAAGTCATCAAGCCCCAATAATAAAAAAATAAGCCTCCTGGCAATTTTTTTTACTTCATATGTAAATGAAGAGACTTCCACACCAAACTGACAATTCTAGGTTCCTTCTTCCAGTCAGGCAGTTCAAAGGCTCAGAAAGATCCCATATGAGGTGAACTCCAATTATTACTGTGATGAGAAAAGTAAATAGGGTGAATAAGACATGGCTGGTGGATGGTCATAGAGCTAAGTATTTATTTTACTTCGTTTATATGTGTTTTATTGCAGGAGGGAAGAGGGACAAAAGCATGGTTTTCCCATTTTACAAGTGTTCCCATAATTTTGATATTTGAGCATTTATTTAAAGTAATGCAATCAATTAAGAAAAAAAGAAATTAAAGTTCTGCTTTAATGTCATTGTACACTGTATATTTCAACAAACAGCAGGAGATATTTCAAAAGTCTGTGTGAATGTCAGACTTCTTGTATTCTAACGAAAATTCTTACCCAAATTGCAAAATGATAAAATCTTACAGAATTGTTTGAGAAATGTGTGTGCATTGAGTGTATGCTCAAGTGACTGGTCTTGGCTGGGAGTGAGGAGGAAGGGGAAGAAAGACTTTGGAAATGCATAGATATTTAAAATATTTTAATATTCTCAATGTGAGCCAGAGTTGATAAACAAGAAATTCTCCTATCAATGGCTCTCATTGCACTGTGTTCATTGGTATTCTAAAATTTTTTTTACTGGGTTTGCAAACAAAGATATTCATATTCTGGTCAGGATGAAAGGGAGGACAGAGGCAAGTGACTCTTTGTGTGGGTCTGCTATAGGCTATCTGACCAGGAAGACCAAGACAATGAAGTCCCCTACAGAGTCACAGCCTTAGATTTTCAAGCCCTGGCTTACATGAGGGACCCCAACCACACCAACATCTTTTGGAAGGACCACACAGCAGGACAGAGCCGATCCAGGAGATACCTAGAATGCATTGATAACAACTTTCTTCTCAAAGTTACAGAGGATCCAAGGAGGAGAGGCTATGCTGGACCTTGTTCTCACCAGCAAGGAGGGACTAGTGGGGAATATGGAGACCAAGGATAGCCTGGGCTGCTGCGACAATTAAACAGTGAAGTTCGAGANCTCTTTGTGTGGGTCTGCTATAGGCTATCTGACCAGGAAGACCAAGACAATGAAGTCCCCTACAGAGTCACAGCCTTAGATTTTCAAGCCCTGGCTTACATGAGGGACCCCAACCACACCAACATCTTTTGGAAGGACCACACAGCAGGACAGAGCCGATCCAGGAGATACCTAGAATGCATTGATAACAACTTTCTTCTCAAAGTTACAGAGGATCCAAGGAGGAGAGGCTATGCTGGACCTTGTTCTCACCAGCAAGGAGGGACTAGTGGGGAATATGGAGACCAAGGATAGCCTGGGCTGCTGCGACAATTAAACAGTGAAGTTCGAGATCTATGGGGCAACAAAGAGGCTAAAATCTCATTATGCTGGACTTCAGGAGAGCAGACTTTGTTCTCTTCAAGGATCTTTTTGACAGGCTGGGATACCTCCAGGGATGGAGCCCTGCAGGGAAGGGGGGCCCGAGAGAGCTGGATGATAGTCAAGGATTCTCTCCTTCAAACTCAAGAGCAATGCATCCCTACAAACAGAAAATTGGGAAAAGAGCTCTTGGACAAAGTTAGACACAAATAGGTAGTTTAAAGAAGGTGGAAGCAGTGAAAGGTAGCCTGTGAGGAAGACACAGAAATTATCTGAACAGCCAGGGAGCAGGTTAGAAAAGCTAAAACAGTGGCAGAAGTAAATCTGGCCAAGGCCATCAAGGGTAACATAAAAAGATTCTTTAGGTAAATCAGAGAGAAGAGAAAGAATAGGGAAAATGTGGGTCCTGGACAGAGGAGACATGATTGGTCAAGATAGGGAGAAGACTCAGGTATTCAATGGCTTTTTGCCTCAAAGTTCAAACCATTCTATGATTCTATAAATGGTAATTTTATTCATGGCCAGGATATTGAAGAAATATAAAAATTGTTATATATTTTATATGCTCAATAATACATGTGTGACAACTACTAACAGGTTATTTAACTAAATTTTGTGGGTTTACATGTCAAGCAGAAATACATATAAGTAAGATGTGCATAGAAGTTTTTAGTAAGTAGCTTTGAATAAACTATAAATTACTTTGAAAAGGTAATTAATTTGATTAACTATGTTAACAATGAAATTCTATGCCAAAGCTTTCCTTCACCTTATGTTTGCAAAAAGTAGTAGAAAGATATTGAAAATTGTGTAAAGAAAAGGTTACTATTGCAAAATTGATACCCTTTGATTCTGATAACTTTTACAATATTTTTGTGTGTGCACTCTTGGTTCCTCTTACTCTCAGAAATTTGTAAATCCCTGATGACCTGCTATTTGTCCAGTACTTACTGGAACCGTGATAATCTCTCTATTCTATTCAGTACCCTAGCTTTTTTTTTTTTTTTCCTTTTTTTTTTTTCTTTCTTTTAACTTTTTAATGAGTAGTAACCCTCCATGGTTTATATTTACTGTTGTTCTCCTTCATGGTCATGTGCAGTCTCCTAAGTCCAGGAAGCAATTTTCTGTATGAATGAAGTATTTCTTAAACGTCTGCTGGGAAGTTGTTTCTGTGCAGCATCTGGTACCTAAAGAAAAGGTATGAATCAAAGCTGACTGCTTTTCTACAATGGCACTGCCATTCTCGTGGGGCTGTTTACTGAAGGGTAAAAGTTTGGATCTCAGATCTGTGAAGCATTATGTCCCAGTCCCTAGGCAGTTACCCACTGAATATGTCTCAGAATTAGGGTCAAAGGTGTCTCAAAGAAGTTGCATGATGAGTTGACCCTGGGGAACAGGACAAATTCTGAAAAAGTCTGTCAAGTGCAAAATGTTCTTAAAGGAAACATTTGAGCTCCAAGAATAGTCCTTTGTTTCACTCAAAAGTTTCTGAGGGGTCCTGACAGATACTGGCTGGTATGGGACCAAGAACAAAGAGCAGTGTTTCAGATGTGTGGTTTGTTTTTTTTATGTTGCTACTTTGTGAGTTTTGGTGGTTGTTTTTGTTTTTTTATCCATCATAAATTTACCCAGTAATTAAGCACATAGATAATGGTTTTAAGTACCTGAAAGGAAGATCAGTGGGGTGGACTGTCTGTGACACTACTTGTGTGATGGACAGATGTACCCAAGACTTAGCTCCCTGTCCTCTAAAAAAACAATTTAAAAGTGGAAGCATCCACGGGGAAAGAGTTCCTCACTCCATTTTTCTTCTTTGGGTTGAACTTTAGGAGCAGGTAATAGAGCAGAGGTGATCCTGTGCTCAGAGTGAGCTTGTGCAGGGGATTACTCTGAGGATAAGAGAAGGTGCACATCACTGAGGCACCCGAGTGTGGCTGGCTCAGCACCCTGAGAGGAGAACTGTAGCACCAACTCCATTACCAACAGCGCTGTACAGCTAAGTGTGCTTCCTGTGGAACAACAAGAAAGTTTCTTAACTTTATATATATTTATATATATATATATACAGATGCCCTGCATACTTTCAGTCTGCTGTGGTTAAGTCTATGGTAAAATATAACATCTGAAAGAAGACATGCTTCACAACCAGTATAGAAAACAGTGAAATACTTACCCCTTTGTCTCCCTTTCAACTAGCTATTTTTACTTGTGCTACTTTGTGTTCCCTCCCTTCACCTCTACTTAAAGAAGTAAAGAACTCTGCTTTCTATTTATTTATTTACTATTTATTTATCAAACTGGATCTTTTTTTCACTGAAAGATTGGCATAGCAGGCATAAAGTACTTAGAAATTCATTAGTGATAATTCTGCAAGCCATACAGATCTTCTGTTTGTTTTAGTTGATGTCTTACCATGGGACTAAGTCTAATGTTAACAAATTAGTAGTTTTTAGTATTCTCACCACTCCCTGTGTATGCAAAATATGATATGCTATTGCACTCAGGAGAGAGCTCTGATTTTGTAAATTCTTTAATGCTGTGCTAGCTTTGATGTAGAAGGGTAAATCAAACTGACATACTCAGCAGAAGTTTATTACAATTTGTAAACCAAGTATTTTATTAGTGTTAAAATTTAATTTTTTAAATTTATTCTTTCCTCTTATTTGACTCAGCTGGTCATTCCTCAGCAAAGATGAACGTTTCTAAACAGAAACACTGAAAGTCTCCTGTGGTGGCTCTGGGTGCACCCTGGGTACAATAATTTCAAAGATACCCAAAGCCCTCAATATTGTAAAAGCAAGTACAAAGAAACCAGTGTGAAGATTTGGAAAAATAAAGTTGAAAAATCTTTGAGTTCCCATGTTTTCTCTTCATCATTAACAGCACTGTGCTGTCTGTCAACTGAGAAATCTCAAAGCCCTGGCAGTAGCACTAATTTAATCCGGTGGTAATTTATGTGCCACTCAAGAAGGGGTCTTTTTTTAACATGAAGAAATTACTCTGATTGTATAATTGAATGGCAGGATTCATTACTGGGAAATGCCACCAGTGGAGAAAGATTTGCTCTAAATCCATTTCTACTATGGAGTAGCAGATTAGTGCAGCATAAGTCACTCAAGAAGCCATCATGAAAATTATAGGTGGAATAGACCCAATAAACTATGTAATCCAATGCCTTCAGAGTATGATTGTTCTTTCTAATGTATTTTGTATTGCCAGTGTGATATGAAATGGCTCAGATGATGAGTATTTACCTGCCTTTATAGGAAATAAATGAAATGACAATATGTTGATGACAGATTCTGACTGTGGCTGCTGGAAAGGTATTATTAACACTAGGATTAGCTGGTGTGTTTTCAGTGTAGTGAAGTTTAAGTTCCAAATATTCTGTATAGTGCATTCTGAACCAAAAGGACAAGGAAATACTCACTGCTGACTCTTTCTACCATAAGTACATAATTTGAAGGGTCTGATCTATATGCAGAATAGCATCTGTTTCTACCTAAAATGATAATGCACTTTTACTAGAGAAAACAGATACTTTGATTCTTCACATCCCTCTCTTTATTACCAAAGTCAGTCAAAATTCTGGCTAATAGTCATCTCTAGGTGAAATTAGTCAGAGATTGTTTTTTACCCTGAAATGAGGGTAAAAGTAGGATAATCTGAACAATGATTTCTTCTGTTTAGATTTACACTTTTATTTATCCTTCTGGGTTGAGCAAAATAATCTTCATTACTGTTTAGCACCTTTACTAAAGATAGTATTGAAAAACAATTATTTGAGTGACATTTATGAATATTTTCTGTTAGGGTAAAAAAGAAAAAAGAGATGTAGAAATGTTGTTTTGACAGTTTTTAAATGAAGAATTTCAACCTTTTTCTACACAGGTGTACTTTTCATTTTGATGTGACTGAAATTAAAAAGAAGGCTCGAAAAAAGCATTAACTAACCTGTCATTAAACAAAACACTACATTTTTGTTAAGCAAAATTCTTCATTCCATTTCAAATATTTTTTCCCATTTGAAAGAACATAAAGCTTCCCAAAATACTTGTTTGTTAAGGTTTTTTTTTTTTCACTTTGTATAAATCCCCAGCTATTTCAGTTCAATGCAAAATGAATTGATTGCTAGGTCTCCAGTAATTTTAGCCAGACTGTAAAACCCATTGAGAGGCCAATGGTATAAGTAATTTTCTTTTAACCTTTAACATGTTTCATAAAATTATTATCTTAAGTCATGCTGCTTGACTTGAGCTCACTCTGAACTAAGGAAAAAATGTGATATATTGTTCTACTGCACAGCTTTTTTCTAAGTTCCATAACTCTAAGGCAGTAATCACCCAAGCCCTGCTATTAGATTAGTGCCACCTGCACATTTTACAGGTTGCAAAACAGAGTCAGCAGAGAGCAGTAGTCCAGTAGAGAACAATTTATATATTATCTTTGCATAGTGTGAATATTCTCCTTAATTTCTGCAGTTTCTCATTGCACATGTGAAAAGAAAGGCTATGAATCTAAAGTTACAAACTAGCATGAAGCAAAGATAGTAACAGAGGTCAGGTCTCCTATATCTTGTTGTTTTTAAATACTAGATCAAACCGGAAAATAAGCTTTATTTTAAAATATGTCACGACAGAGAGGTTGATGGTAGGAGCCATGAATAAAAGGTCAGAGTCACTTTTTATAATTATTTATTGAGAAACTTAAGTGTATTTCAAATAAATTTGATAATATTTTACGGTATACAGCCTCAAAATTTGAGAAAAACTAAGTCATGGAAGCACAATAGTAATGAGATCCAGTACTGAAAAAAGCCAGGCACTTCAAAGACAATTAGCTTTTCTATCTTTTTTAACCTAGAGGCAAAAAACAATGCAGCTGTCACTCTTAGAATGGCTTATAGTAACAGTCATTTTAAAAACTCATTTTACTCTTTTCCAATATTCATAAAATTTTAAAAGTGAAGGAGAGGGAATGAAGATAATTCATCTGAATAATTCTGCTAAAGTGTTTCATAATTTTGTTCTATTGTTTTGTTTTAAAATGAAGGGCTTTGAAGGAAATTTGAGGCTATGAAGTCCAAACACTGTCTCCAGTCTCCCGATGATTTGTTTACTACTAGAGAAATGCTATTCTTATTTTTTGTTGTATGTGGTAAAAGCATATATTACTACTCATGCCTGCTTATAATGATTTCATGCAAATAACTTCAAGAATAATTGCTACAATCTAAACTGTCAACCTAGTGGAAAAATTTATGACCAGGTGCTTCAAATGTAAAATAAGGAGCCAGAATCAACTTCTCTGCCAAATGAACTCCCCTCCCTGACATTACCTGAGAACCTTTTAATCATGCACAAAGAAAGTTACTGAGCTGTCTCCAAAACATTGCTAATTAGTCTAGAAAAATGCTAGACTATCACACACCTCAGATGGGTTGTTAAGGTCATTTGCACTCTCCCAGACAAACCAGGAGCACTCCTGGTTCCTAGAGAGCATAGGCCAGGACAGCAGTGGGCAGCACTGGGGTACCTGATTGAGGAGGTCTCAGAAACAGCATGGTTACTAATGAGATGCTGCAGGTCTGGCAATAAGTACTTAAAAAGGATGCTTGAAGCTTCAGGTGTCTTCACAGTGAAAAAATCATGCCTTGAAAAGAATGGTATTTACTTGGAACACACACAAACACACTCAAACACACAGAGGGGAGGTGTGTATGTATATGAAAACAAAAAATCATTAGTCCAAAGAGGTTTTGTCTGGCAACTTTTTACAGAGTTGTATTAATTTGATAAGACCGTCTTCCCATAGTAATTCTCATTATGTGAGATCATCACTTAAAGACTATAAGTACATTTTAAACATTCAGACACTTCCTAGACTTGAAAAACCTTGGTCTGATTATTAAACAGATGTGACATCAGCTCCAGATGCTGGAATCTAGGCTTGGCTCCCTGTTTCCTACTTGAAGGGGACAATGAGAATGAAAGTCTGAGACAGAGAGAGAACGAGAAGGAAGTTTATCTTAAATTTAAAAGACTGGCAAACCTCTGAGAGAATTTGTTCCCTTGCATTCATGAATTTAAGCTAATAGCATTATCAGTTTTAGTGACACTTTAATTAACTATTATTAGACCTTGTTTTATTTTACTTGGGGTTTCTTATTATGCATGTTCTGGTAAAAATAAATGAAGAAATTTTCATATCTAAGGATTCCTTGTGGAATATTGACTTCTGTTTTTTTTTAAATCATGTTGCTGAAACAGCAAATGCCGAAGTTTAAACTGCAGAAATTACTCATCGAAGTTGTGTTTCACCTTTGAGCACAGTAATGGAGTGGCTGGAATTATGTAAGAGTAGCAAAATAGAATCCAGACCTGGAAAGGACAGTTACCTTGCAGAGATGATCTGAACACAGACTAAACCCTTTAGCGATTTTGGAGGAGCTACTTGCCTGCTGAGATTAAAGATAAAGCAGAACAAGAGTGTTCAACAGCTCTAATGGAAAGTTTGCTTATTTGATCCAGTTCCAAATCACTATCTACCATTCACCCTGAACACTCCCTCTCCCAGCAAAAGTCAACAACAGCATCGCTTCCAAATATGACATCATTTTCTCTATTCAGAAATCCTATTTTTAGTTCTTTATTTGATGTCAATGGAGATAACAGGAATTGTCTTTGCCTAGTAGATATCTTTGTAAAAAAAAACCCAAGCCCACAATAAAGCAAAACATCAAAAAAAGGAAAGATTAGTTAAATATATCTCCAAAATGTTGCTCCACCCCATCGTCATCCTGCATGTGTTTATTCTTTCCCCATTGTTTCTTAAGTATCAGTTTTCTACCTCTTTAGAAAAGATTTCCTTGAGAAGTAAAAAATACCCTTTGAGGAAAGTATAATATTTTTGTTTATATTTAAAATTTATAAATATCTACATACAAAAATGTGTCTGTCAAAGTGAAAAAAAATCAATAAATTGTCTCAGATGACTATTTTTGTACTTTATTTGTATTGTCTTATATCAGTACATTAGTATTTTTTATATATATACACACATATACATATATATATGTGTGTGTGTATGCATATATATATAAAACTAGAATGATTTTCTAATTCTTTTAATTCTGAAACAGATTCTTCGCTTCAGTATTACCTCCCGTTTAAGCTTTCCCACTTCTAATATAATTAACAATTTCATCTGTTATTTGTCAAGTTCAACTTGGAGGCTGGTGTAGTTCTTAAGTATTTTTACTTCTTTTATTAAAGAAGTAAATGATACTTTTTGTGTTAATCTTTAGTAAGTTTGAAGGTTGTTTTTGAACTCTCTGGGAGTGTTCTCCAGATGAAAATGAAATACCTGGCTGTCACTTACCTAGGTCTCCTGGGGCTGCATGGCTTGTTCAGTAGCAGAGGCCAGATGTGAGCAGATGCTGAAAGGAAAGTAGCAGTCAGTGTTGTTCTCAGAGCACTCTTTGGGCAAGATCACACAGATTGGCAGATTTGGAACCATTAACAAAAAGTTCCTACCATTTTCCCCTAGTGCCTTTTCCCCTCTTCTCCTAGGCACATTGACCTTTCCATCAAAACACCTCATGGTTCAGTTACTTAAACTATGTAAGCCTAGCTCACTAAACCAATTCCTCAGCATTGCAGGCTCTCAGCTACCCCATCTCTACTCTGCTGTCTGATTTTGGCTGGAAATTATTTCAAATGCTGAGAGAAGAAAAAACCTTTAGTCTCTCTATGGCCTGCATATATTGCAACACTTACCTAAGAAATATAGTTTGCCAGTTAGATGATATAATAATATTCTTTCCACTATAAGCTTCATGAAACCTCACCCTGTTGGTCTAACACAGAGGTAAAACCATAATCAGTCCTGCAAAGACATCAAGGCATTTCCTTAAGCAATGTCTTCATTGAGTAGACCATTTTCCCTTGATCAGAAAGGGAAGTCTAAACTTCTTTTTCTCCATGAGCACAACAGCAATTAGAGATCCTCCTATTCCCTGGATCTTACTTTCCAATTACAAGGCTTTATTCTTTTAAATCCTTATCTCAGAATATGAGCAGGACATAACTGGAGTTGGAGAGACAGAGAGCCTTCAGTCAGTGGTGGCAACAAATAAAACCACACCTTCCAAACTGCTTTAAAAGTACACAGGAAACATTCTTCAAGATCTTTGCTCTTCTCCTGACTGATATAATGCAATAAGACAGGAACAGCAGGTCCTGTTAAACACATGTTTTCAAAGACTTTTAATGGAAACATTTCATTCTATCCACATAGTGTTAAGTGAGAACTTTCATGAAAAAGTAATGGGAACTAAAGCTGTAGTCAGCTGTAGGTCAGGGAGCAACCTCTGATGAATGAGTCCCTGTAGGATTTCAGGAGCGTTAGAAGAGTAAAGTTCATGTATGTGTTGGGATCAGGTGACTTTTATAGACAGATATCTTGTTAGGGATGCAAAGGTATTGAAGTATGCAAAGAATTGAAGCACAGTTTTAAGGACGACTTCACTGGATGGTGATATGTTTTGAAAGTCTTGGACCTAACCTGCAGATTGCATGTTTTCAGGTTTCACCCACTACTGAATATTCATCTACAATCAAAATATTTAGGGACTGATCTACTTATGTTTGCAATTGAAGAAGAAAAATATTGCAGAGGTCAGGGGTGGATGTAGGTTAAAGAACAGTATGTGAAGCTTCTTATTAAAAAAAAAAAAAAAAAAAGCAAAAAGACAAACCCAAAACATTTAAGAAAATTATTGTTGGTTTTGTGCCTCAGTTTCTGTTTCTCTAAAGTGCTCTGTCTCAAAGTGATCCTGTTTCTTTGATCCCTAGAAATCATCCATTATGAATCACCACTGTTTTCTGACTGTGCATTTGAACACATCTAAACTGCAGGATTTACACAGGCAGCAGGGATGTTTTGCCACAAACAAGACCCTACAGTGTGGGAGCCACATGGAGTTGCCAAGCCCATCTCCTTGTCCTCTCCTTACAAGGATGTTGAGAACTTCAAATAGATGAGATGTTGCTGCAGCCTTTCCAGGAGGAACACTGGCTTCATGTGCCCCCCAAGGGCAGGTATGAATTGTATCTTTGTAAAACTCGGGTGACTGATCTGAAATGTGTGGCTTCACAGAGCTGCACTGAAAGCAAGTCATATCCTGGCATGTTTATGTGTGGAATGTAAGCAGAGATGTGTGCTTCAGTTTGCTGCTTGGCTTACATTCCTCAGGCAGAATAAATATACAGGTACTGTGCCTTGTGCAGCCTTCGTGAGGGACAGAAAGGAACAGTCAAAAGTACTGTTCTTTCATCCACACTGAAATGACTGTAATTTATTTATTTGCATTAAGTCAAGGAGGGGAGTTGGTTTTTAAAGTGCTAACCTCATCTCACAAATTAGCAGACTGTCTAGTCTTCCTTTGCTTGGCAAAGGATAAATATGCACATGTAAAGTGCTGACTTGCTGACGTCTTACAATGACCACAAGGATACGGTGTCAGATTCATATAAAAAATACCAGATTTTAAATTTTTGTAAAAGATTCTGGCATTCTGAAGGATGAGGAAATCACAGGAAGGGACGGGCAAAGGATAATGACAGATTGATAAAGATTTGTGTTTAAAAGCACAAAATCACAATTTTAATATCAGATATGCCTTTTTCTATGTGTTACATCATATTGTTGCTCTATAGTAAATACTAAAGGATACTTAATTTTAGGATTTTCAACTTGGATGTAATTTGAAAGTCATTTCTTTCTAGTATTTTATAATTCATGCCAGTTGAACTTGGCTGCACAAATACCTACTGAAAACTGAAACAGACAAAGGACAAATTCCTAAACGAATAATTTATATGCTGAAATATTTGTAGCACAACCTTTGTTCTGTCACCTCCTTCAGCTGATTTTTATGCATCTCTAAAGCACCTCTAGAGCTGTGGAAAGAATTTTGCTAAATTCATCTGGGATTGCATCAGGGGTTGAGTTCTTTTCCTGCAAGCCTTTAAGTAACTTTTGTCTTAATCTGGAACTCTGAAGTATTTTTTAAAAATTAGTTAGGATATGTGTATATGTTTTTAACCAACCTTATACTACAAGTCTGCATACAGCAGCAAACTGATTTCCTGTCTCTCAAATTCAGGCCCTCAAACTGTCAGTGTCACTAGTGAAATCACTGCTCAACTGCTGCTGGCAGGAAGTTCTGAATACCAACTTTAATTAACAACTTTATAAATAAACAGTGTCAAGGATATGCACTTAGTGAACAATTCTCTGACATCTGGATAAAAAATAGTGCAGCTATTTATTTTTTCATATTGAAGTCTTAAGTAAAAGAACCTGTAATATTTTTCACCCAACTAGCAATGCTAGTACTTTCCAAACTAGTAAATTCCACCAAGACTCTTTCATTTATGACAATGATCAATACTTTGAGGAAGTACTGATGGAAGTTATTTCCAAAAGCACTATAAAATCATTACTGTCTATCAGTGATGATCCAAGAGGAAAAGGTTCAGAGGACTGAGGCTTAGCAACAGAAAGAATCTATTGAAAGGACTAGAAAGTTCTGGGACTTGCATCACTGAAAGCAGCTGATTTTTTCCCCACATGATTTGTTCATCAGGTACATTGCAGTCATGTGCAAACAGCATGTGAATCTCAGTGTCAGTGCATAGCTACCTGAAGTGAGAACACCACCTGAAGAACCTGAGCAATGGTAGCTTTTGAGACTCTTCCCACTGCACAGGACATACATGTACCTTCAGATGAAGGTCCTGCAGTAAAATAATCTGTAATTCTCACAATCCTATTATTCCTTTTCTGTGGTATAGAGTGAGAATTTTTGCAACTGTAGTTATTGCCTCAGGCTATGTCTCCAGGTTTGAATGCAAGACTGAAATTAATAACCATAAGGAAAAAAAGCCCACAAATTCTGCCTATATTAGTTCTTTTCTTTTCTTTTCTTCTTTTTTTTTTTTTTTTCTTCTGTAGTGGTGTGAGAAGCTAGAGTAAAAGAGAACATAGAAACAGGATTGAAAATATTGGGTAATCTGCAATTTTGTACACAATACCATTAATTTCTGAATTACCTGATTAGAGAATTAATGCCAGTATATTTAGTGACACAACAAAGAAAGGTACTTGTCTGTACCAAATAACCATTCTAAGTCAATGGAAATCCTATAAACTAAACAAAAAAGAAATCCATCAATAATTAGATCCCAGATTTCAAAACAGGGGTACTTTGTGGTTAGCATATATTTCTGGAAATTCAGTAGAGAAATGGGGCTTGGCTATAAAAATCTATGAAGCTGATATGGCTGGGCTGATAGAATTGTTTGACTCCCTCTGAGAGAGGCAGTCTCATCTGTCCTCACTCTGCTTTGCCCACTGTCCTTTCTAAACCTTAGACAAGCAATCATTTTGGCATGTATATGATCTCTGCCAGGCCAAATCAACTCAGTTTTTATGATTCTCTGCCAAATTATGGAGTAGTGTCTGCTTAGTGTGAAGTGCTTGAGCTGGTGGGAATTGATGGCCAGGAGCTGGGGTGGGCTCTGCAGTCAGAGACCCTTCTGGCACCAGCTGGACATTAGGTCAGCACATCAATCCTTTATAAACATCCTTGTAGGTGTAAATTTAGCCATATTGGTTCTTTCTGCACAGTCAGTCTTTACTGAAACCTGATTTACATTGATGAATTTTTCTGTCTTTTTGTTTGTAGCTTGAGATTTTATTTATTTTTTGTCACTTGCACCAAGAGATCTCAGGCTCTTTGAGAGTTCTCCAGCATGCACCAATTCACTGCTTTGTATTTCAATTATATCAAACCTAAATAAGGAATTATATCAAGCCTAAATATTGGCCAGTGTCAAGGAGTGCATAGTTTTGAATGGTTTAAAGAGGCGCAGTCTTTCTTTCCGTGCTGTAAAGGCATTAATGAAGCATCAGAAATCTCTAGTCTCCAGTAGGACTAAAGCCTCAGAAAAACACCAGCTGGAAATATATTGTTGCTTTGTGACTCCAGCACTGAGCCTGAGAGAGCTGTAAATCAGCAGTGTCAGCTTAGTAACAGCTGTAGGCGGTTGAGAGTCGAGAATTATGTTCTTCCCTAGGTCATATTCCTTCCGGGACTATGAATAAAAATGGCCTTTGGTGCCAGTTTATGCTAGCAAATTAGTTCATCACCAAGTTGTTTTCACTCTCCAAGGACTGATTCTGGGGCCCAGAGTCCAAAGCACTGTGCTTGCTCTGTCTGCTTCTAGTGAATGTCCTCCGAGCCCCACGCATTTAAGGAGGGTGCTTTGGGAAAGCTTTCCCTTGCCACAGAAATGAACACAAGTGACTCTCCAGTGGAGCACTGCTCCTACTGTACCTCACACATCTGCTGCACATACACCTGCTCTCCTCACATCCCATCAGTCTACTTTGGTTAATACCTAATAAATCCCAGAGAAACCTTCCCTTGCACTTTTTGTTTATAGTATAATGCCCATGTCTTTGATAGTGATCTTCAGACAAAGATCTGTATTCTCAGTGTCAGACAATGAATTGCTTTTCACACATTTCTGAACATTTTTCCTCTAGGTTAATATCACATAAATACAGTTTCTTTTTTAGTTACCTGAAAAGACCTTTTACTCAGCAGTGATCTTCATTTGTACTTTTAACCTCTTTTGAAATTAAATTCTGTGCACTTGTCAACAGATGTCATATTGATCTTTTAATACAAATAATCTCATAATAGTTTTCAGATGCCGGCTTTTGAATACTTTTCTTTCCCTCCTTTTTGTCAAAACATGATAAAAAGTATTCTGAATTTTTATCTTCACTGGTATTACTTTCCATGTATTGCTCTATCTGCTGAGAACATTATTGTCTTTGGTATTTATCACCCTGAGAGCAGTGTTATACACAATGTTCCATCTCTAAACCACACACATATATACACTAAATCTGTGAAAGGATGAAACTAAGACATATCTTTGTATAAGGGGTAGAAGTGTAAGTACTTTTCATGCAGCTAATTTGGATGAGCAAGATGTGACTGAAACTCAGTGACGAGCACCTAGAAAACTCAATAAATTTTTATGCATAAATTGACTTTTTCAGTCTTTTCAAAGACTTGCTATGTAACCCCAGATAAAGTATAAATCTCTTCTCATCCTTCCTAAGAAAATACAATTTTTTTGTGTCCAAACTTCCTTTGCCTTAAATGAAATACATTAAAAAATTCCAAACAAACAGAGAAAACGTTGTTTCACCAATGTTTTCAGTAGCAGATTTTGCTACTTTCGTTCTTCATGTATCATGCAGTTAGTAGAGACTGAGTTAAGATATTAGACTGACAAAAATTAGGGTTGCCCCCTGCTAGTATCCAGATATACTACTGATTTTGAGGCAAGCAAACTTTATAAAACTGTGACAGACTTTCCAAGGCATTGACTATTTCAATTGAAAGATCACTAGGAGCTCTCTGCTGTTTGACTATGAACCTCTGCTCTTGAGGGTGAAAATGAATGTTATCACAGTAAATCAGGCATATGCTGAATCAGTAGTACTGAGGTTTTTCTGTTTTTAAAGTTTGGCAGGTTCTCAGGGAGTCTATTGATTTGTGACATTAAGGTGTCACACGCTCCCCTCTTCTTCTTGTCCACTGTAAAATGTCAGCATTCTCATCACATGTGTGAAAGGAAACACAAGGATGAAAAAGCTGTGAGGTGGGCTGGGCATTCTCAGCACTAACCTCACCTGTGTGCTTCACAAAGAGCACTTAGAATCTCACATCATCACTCTTCAGAGGCACAGTGACATGTCTTGTCCTCTCACAGTAGTCTTTATCATGTTGCACTTCACATCAGTGGGTAAGCTGCTGTAGACCCACGACAAGGTGTAGGCACAGAGCCCACAGAGCAGAGTCCAGGGAGTGGCTTCTCTCTGGTGTGTGCCAAGGGTGCACATCTCGTGTGTGTCCATGGCAACAGGAGGGCTGCACCTCTCCCTCCTTCTCCTCCTCCATACGCCTCTCCAAATTCTTACAGTCCACTGTAAAATCCCAGCACGAACACTTAGGCAAATTATTTGTAAGAATCGTGGCAGTGCTGTTCTGAGCTGAAACTGAAAGTTTTCACACGAAACACAAAGTGGAGAGAGAATAGAGGAAGAAGGAAAAGAATGAAAATTCAGGGAAAAATGTGAAAAGTTTTTGGTTTGATTTTGGAAAGAATTTTAATTTCTGAGTTTTTGTGAACATTTCCTCTTCTAACCTTTACCACTCATGTCAAGAAATAATGTGTTATAATATTAATACATATGATCTTAAATTTTGGTGATAGTAATTTTACTTTAAATTTGACCTTTTTTCATGGTGTAGCTGAAATAAGAATCAACTTTTTTTCAGTTTCTTTATATTCATTACACCAGCTCTATCTTTAGCAAAAAAGGATAACACACGCCCTTAAAAATATCACAGGAATTTTTAAAATTAATTTTAGCAGCTGGTGTGTTGTTAATTAGAAATATTATAGTCTAATAAGCATTCATAATTTGAATGTCTCACAAATTAATTTGTGTATCAACTCACACTTTATTTATAAGATCTATATGAATTTGGAATTAATTTCATTACATGAACTATTGACTTCCAGTAATCACTACTGAACAGTTCTGAAGGTCATAAATAATTTTGTAAGAAGTCAAAAAAAATCATATTAAGTAGCAGAGTTTTTCACCTGCTTGGTAAAATTTACAAAAATAAATTGGATGAGAAAACTGTGTTTATTCCCCTTATTCAAAATTATGTCATCCACTTGCCCAGTTAGTGGATAAACTGGGTAGTGACAACAGAGAAAACCAAATCTGTGAGTATGAAGTTACAGATTAAGGTTTTTTAAAAGAGAGTGAATAGGGGAAAGTATAGATTATGTAAAAAATAATTTTGTAAGGAAAAATAGGGAATTTGGTAGAAGACAATCTCTCTATGCTTTATTCAACGAACTGTAATAGTTTTTCTTGGTACCTCCTCATTCTTGACATAGCAGTGAATCTGAACCTAGCTGTCTGCTTTGTATTCTGGGTGGAAACATGAAACTTTCCATATTTTGATTAAGAGCTTGGATAGACTACTAGATGACCTTGTCCCCATAAAATATGAAAACACCAATCTAGAATTTATATTTATGCTGCTATTCAAACAATTGAATTTAAAAAAAAAAAAAGAAAAAAATGAAAATAAGACACTTAAAATCTCAGTATTATGATTCCAGTTTAATCTGTAATTATCTTATTACTTTGGCCATTATTTTTTCCTAATTTCCATGATATCAACTTTTTCTTTGCTCTGTCTTCGCTGAAAGATTGTTAGAAACCACCAGCAAAATTTTGATTCTGCTCTTCTCAAAATACACCTCAAATTCCTTAACAATACTTTGTGTTACATCCAATCAGGTGAGCAGGAAATTAACATTTATATGGAGATGTTACTTAATTTTTCCAGTTTACAGCAAAGGTATATTTCTTGAGACTTCCACAGCTTTTTGCAAGTTTTCAGCTAATTTTTAAAGGGTAGACATATTCACTCACAGATTTGTTAGCTAAAAATGTTAACATTGCAATAAAGAAATTTTGAAAGTACTCATATCTTCTCTCCAAGTTACAATTTACACATCCAGTACAGATATGACTAATTTAATTACAGTTTTGCAGAATACTTTTTCCTACACAGAATAACCCAGATGCTTCAACTCAGATATTTCTCTCTGTAATATTTTTATCTACATTCAGCTGGAGACAGAGTATGTCCATTTTCTGGGACAGGATCCTTTGCTTCTCCATTACTTGAATAACATGTTATTTTAGAATACATGTATATGCTGAGCTTCCCTGAAATTTCTGTAGTAGCACACAAAATTTCCCCAATCTTTTACTTTTTTTAAAAATTGGTTAATTGCAATATCTTTGGGTTTACTTCAGCTAAACTTAGTGTGTGGAACATATGGCAAAAAGGAAGACACCATGTAAGGTCTTGGGCAGCTTCTGTTCAAAATTCAGCTCTGCTTTCCATTCCAGTCTTGCTTTTCTCCACTTCTTCTCTACTCTGTGGAACTTTCTAAAACAACTTAGATGCTAAAAAAGCAATAATGTTAAAAGAAAAGAAATGACAAAGTTGTGTAAAACCTAAGAAAGGAAAAGAAGGGCGAAAAATTAGAAACAGATTAATGGCAGCAGGAGGAATGAGACTGTAATAGAAGGAGTGAAACAAAGCATTACTCATGTTTTCCTGTCGTGTAATACTTGCCTATTTTGTGTATGAACAGATGCCCTTGCTCTTTTCAGCAATGTTTCAAATATGAATCCCTTTGGTTTGGATGGATTCTATCTGGACTTGCAAATTATGTTACTGGAGATCATTCTTCTGTTTTCCTTGGTTTCACTTTGCAGTTTGCTTTCTGAAAGATGCATAGAGACTCCCATGTGCAATCTTCCAGCTAAAATCGAAGACAGCCCAAAAGATGCAATAAAGCTTTGCTGAGCAATTCCTGTTCTTGCAATTACAGTGCATTTTCATTAAATGGCCCTCCTGAGACAACTTCTCCAGGTGCAAGATTGCTGTAGGTTTGTGGCTCTCAAAGGTGCTGAAATTCTATACCACTTTATTATCCTCTACATCACACTATTTCATACAGCTCTCCTGTCTTGTATATTCCAACAAAACCTGACCAAGTGAGGAGCTGCCACTTTAATAAGAATGCCAGCCACACACAGAAAAATGTACAGCTTACCTTCCTGAGGCATTGAAATATTTTTATTATGAAAGCTCCAATACAAAAATACTATCCTTTTAAGGAAAACTACTTTTCCTGCAGAAACAATGAGATATCATATCTAATATATACAACAAATTAGGAAGTTTTACTCATCCCTGGAAAAAAAAAAAAGAAACTATTCTGAAAATATGATGTTTGGAACACACCATTAGCAGTAAAATTAAAAGGTTTACTTTATAAAGCCTTTTAGGACAGGTGAAGAGTTTAATAATACCTATTTAAGAGCAAGAACATTAAGAAGGTGTGTAGGCAAGAACAATGTGTGTGTTGTGTTTGAGAGGAGAAAGGAAAGTTTTCTTATTAGAGGACAGAAAAGCAGCTCAAAACTGAGTAATAATAAATGCTCATAATTTCATAACATTGTAGTTAGGCAATAAAAGAGGTTAGACCCCAATGGCATCTTAGGATATTCAGTACTGGATATAAATTTCTCTCTATATTGTAGAAAGGGAGTTCTTCTGTTGTAACTGAATGATTCAGAATTTCGTTCAGAACCGGTCTTAGGTATCACCACCTTTGACATGTAATTGGGATTTTTTTGTTTAGTTAGACTTCCAATCATGAGTCTTGCTTATCTTCTGGGTACATTCATGTTTCCATATTAGGCTCAATGTTTTTGTGACAGCTCACCAAATATTTGACTTTCTTGTGCTGGCTTGATCTTGTGTCCTTTATAAAACTTTACCTACTCCTGAAGTGCACTATAAAGATTTTTACACTGTGTTTCTTGTGGAGGTTAAGTTAAGGTTCTTTATTACTGCATCATTGAACAGCAATATGTGTTTGTGACTTTTGTATATTATACATTTATTTTATTTGCTTTATTTATCTCCCAAGAAAGAGCATCAGAATTACTCTTCAGTAAATATTAATATTATTAGTATGAGTAACATAATTAGTATTAATAATCTACATAATATTATTTAAAATAAATATTAATTATATGTACATAAAAGGTTTAAATAAAGTTTGCAGTACATTTCCATAAAATTTTAGACCTCCAAGCTTTTGCAGTGTTTCTTTAAAATAAGAATAAAAAGACATTGCGTGTCTATTCTCAGTATGAGATAGTAATGTAAACTTACTGCTGTTTTTTTTTTTTAGTCAGAGGGTTTTTAATTAGATAGCTACTTTTGAAATGTGTTTAATGTGAATTATTTTCATAACTCCTCTTTGCATAAATCACTGTATTGATTTTCTGGACGTTTATACTCACTTATCAGTAATCAAAAATATACATAAGAATAAGGAATCTAATTCTTTTCCTTTCTTCATTGTTAGATTGACTTTATGTATTTTATCTGCACCTCAGAGCAATACAAATGTTTGGAGATTGTTCTAAGCCTGACTTGAATTTAGAAAATACTTAGGGTTAGACCAATAACTTTGCAGTTAGCAATATAGAGAAATTTCTAATTTTGTGCTTTTGTCTGGATTGAGCACCAAACTGTCACAGACCTACCAGATGCAAGATAAAATTGGATTTAGCTTCTTTTATGAAAAGGTTTATAGCCATAAAAATCTGAAATATATCCATGATCCTAGAGCTAGCCAAAAGCTGTGTATAAGGTAGACAAAATGTTTTTGAAGTATCCAATCAAAAATATAATTTTTTAATTATTTGGAAAAAGAAAAAATCAGTAAAAATTGAAGCTATGCTTAGAATGGCTACTGCAATCGTGATCTCACTTAGGGGAAGTTTATGGTCCTGGCTTAGTGCAGTGAAATGTAGGTTAATCAAGGATGATTCTCTATGAATTACCCTGGGTTAAAGAGACGTATAGGATTCAAAGAGCAACACAAAAGCACATTATCTGTTCATCAGTAGCTCTAGACAGGATATTGGAAGGTCTCTATCAATCAGAGTAACAGTCTGCTGCCAGACACAGGGCTACCAGCCCACTATGTGACTTCAGTGCCTTTGGCATCACGGAGAAGGTGGTGATGTGGGAGATGCCTGCCTGTGCTCTGTGTTACAGAGGCGTGGTTTGGGCAGCACTTCAACGAGCTGACCTGTGCTAGGACAAAAGCTCAGTACACCCAAACCAGCACAACTACTGTCAGCAACTGCAGCAACAGGTACAAAAGTACAATATCAGCAATGGACTTTCTTTGGGACACTCTTAAATAGGCTCAGAATCTTAAATTAAAAGGACACAACACCTTCTGACAGTCTGTAAGATCCTCAGGGCTGTAACAGGTCCTTACAAATAGCCCTAGTGAGAATAAGGCTTCCCAAAGGAGCAAATAATCCATCAGGAAGAGAGTTCTAATATCAGTTCTGTTCTTATATCAATTATCTGTTACACGATACAAAAGAGAAAACAGGAAGAGATAATTTGCAAAACAGCCTGTCAGAAACACAATGAACTCTGCCCGGTCCTAAAGGCATAAAACAGACACAGCTTTGAAAAGAGCAGCCTTGGAAGAAGGGAAAGGGTCTGTCTACATAAGGACACAGGAGGGAATTAATTGAATGGTTTAAAAATGTGGATTTAAATTGCATTAGTTGAACCACATAAACAATTATGTGAATACCCTCCCAAAACATTAAAGGGACCTAAATCTGATTTAACATAATCTACTTTCAAGGCAAAATAAGGTAAAATGAACTAAGCCTATTTTAATTCTGAAATGAAGTGTTTGTACAGCCATATAATAAGGTAAATGCAATCTAGTTATTTAGGATTATTTTTCTGAATTAGATTGATGTAAAAAAATTAAGAACTGAGTGTATTTTGCAAGATGTGCAACTATCCTTTTCTTGCTAACAATCTCTCAAAGCATCTATGCTGTACTCAGCTCATGGGACCTGATATTTCAACAGAGGCAAGGTAGACTAGGCCTGCAATATTCTAGCTAACACAAGGTTTGCTTTGGGGTTTCTTCCTCACTTCTTTTAATATAGCTATTTGAAAACTGAGGTAGAAAAGAGAATGGGAAAGGCACATTAGACTCCAGAACAGTCACAAAATGGAAATCAGATATTTATGAGACAGAGTTGAAAAGGAATTTGACCAATTAAATATTGTCAGTCTTTCCTAGGCGGTTACTTTTCCCCAAATAATGTATGGAAAGATGGGCACCAACCTCAAAGAACATGTCCTACAGTGATCAATACAAATAGATAATTTCCATTCATCTTAGAAGCAGCTACATGCACTACTGAAGGATAGAACAAATCCCTTAATCTTGTTCTGGTATTAATAGCCTATTAAGATCACATTACAAAAGCCTAGCTGTCATCAATGTCAGAAGGAAACTTAATAATGAATTGTTTTAAAACATTACAATAGGACTTTGAATCAAAAAAAGTTATGAATTTTATCATGTGAGAGAACCTATTCTAATCTCTTTTAAACCTTCCTCTATTCCTAAATATTGTATTATATCAATGAGACAAGGAGTCTCACATGTTGAGCTTGTGAGATTAGTGCTATGTGTTTATATTATTCCTCCTCAAGGCAGTCCATTATTTCTAATTAATTTTAATTAAGCCAGCAAATGGCCTTTTATCTCTGTACTTTCAGTAGCTGCTCCATGCTAACATTTGAGTTTACATTTAATAAATATCTTAACCCTTCAGCAGCAGCTTGAGCTGGAGTGCTGGTAATGAAGATGTATGGAAATAAGGACAGGAGAAAAGCACCAGAATGAAATGGATTAAGTTGGCTGAGGAGTCGGAAGGGCTCACATAACAAATGATGCTACAAGCATGTCAGGGCTGAATAAATACCAAATTGATTTAACCGGGTTACTTCTTCAAGGTCACAACTAAGAGATTATATTTATGGCTTTTTGCCACACAAATTATATTTGGATTAGTGAAGAGTAAAGCAGTGCCCTGGAGAAAAAGAAAATATACTGTTAACTTCCATACAATGGCAGAAGTTCTCATAGATAATATGCAATTCTTATGTTTTCCAAATAAAAGAGATTTTTGAAATCCCATGTTAAGGGACTAACTCTTATAATACCACAGAGAAATTACATATTACCTGTCATCTGTACCCTACTTAGTCAACTGAAAGAAGCTATTAAATAAAATCTGGCTACTGATGATAGACTGTGTACTGTCTGGTACCCTCATTAGTTACTAGAACTTGCATAGTGCCTTGAAAAGAGGAGTTTAACAATAATGACAGATTCTACTGAGATAACTTTCTGAGTTTTGGTTAAAATTTTACATTTTCTACAGTCAAGATTCTAATTCAAGGAAAGCCAATGCAACCACTTGATACAGCCTTGGGTTACTGGATATTGAAAGATATATTGATCAGCAGCATGTAATTACTTCTTCAAAAATTCCCAATTCAAAAGGATTTTTTTTAATTAGCAAAATTATTTTGATAATATGCAGTAATTTAATTTTAAAGCATCTAAAAGCATGATGTAACTTTGAGTTATAGTTGACTATGATACTTAAAACATTCATAAATTAAGAATATTTGAAGACTTATGCATGATTTTGGGTTGACTTCCATCTTCTGTTTTTACTCTCTTTTTGCAAAATATGTTATTCACAATTGGATAAAGATGTTATGAAGTCCTGAAATTTACTAGGAGGTAGAAATTTGAATCCCTTATCCTTTACCTTCAGACCATGCAGTTTCTCATACTGCATGGGATAAGCAAACAAAATCTTCCTGATGGCCATTCTATTAGCTGGGGCCATTTATGATATGAGTTTAGAAATGCACAGAAGTGGCAGTGTTCAGCAACCTTGGTGAAATGCCTGCCTAGAATTCCCCCTGGTCATTGAACCTTGGAACCATCATCCCTTAAACATAACACAGTATCTTTAAAGGTGCACTATGGGTAATAAAGCACTTTAAATGATGTTTAAAAAGACATTTTTGACTTAAGAGTTTTAAGATACACAGGGATTTTTTGCTGGCATTTTTCCGCAATAATGGCTAGGCATTGTGAAAGTATTTAAATCAGTTGCAAGGGAAACTTGTACTTGCTGGTTGTATTTGATAGGTGGTGATTTTGTGGTTTGTCTATCATACTGAGAAATGAAAAGACCAATTATTTGCATAAAACATCTTATTGGAATAAGAGAGATGGATTAAATTACTGAATTTAAAATATATGCTGTTTTCTTTAGGATAATGTTCACCCCTGCACCTACAGATGCCTCAAAATGAGTGAAAGAATATAGTGTGTAACAGCATCATGGGGTGAGGATTATGCAGCCAGCATCAAGATAAAGGACAGGAAGTAAGCAACTTTTCAGAAAATAAACTAACTTCTAGTAACTATCTTACACTTTGAAAAGAATTGTTCCTTTGCTGATTACCTAAATATTCTTTTTCTTTCACCCATGAAGCTAGCTGATGTTTCTGTGTTCCTTTTTCTCAGAAAGTCCAATGTTTCATTTCATATTTGATAAGCTTTAATAAGATAATTTGATAAGACAATTTCACTGTTTGAAATATGAACCATATGAGAAAGGTGCAGTGGAGGTAAATCAGTCTGACTTAGCTGATAGACATTGAGTTAAATCAATTGACACATCACACAGCTATTTTGCAAATGATTCATTGAGCATTAAATTTGCAACAGTGTTTAATAATAAATAGATGAGAATGGCAGTAAGGAGTTGGTATTGGTAACTCAGATTATACACTTGCAATCTATTAGTAATATTTTGATACTATTAATATTGATAAGTTTCTTCTTAATATTATTATGATATTGATTCATCCTCATTCAGGCAGCTAAGACTGTTTCTTTACTGGTTTAAAAATAAGATCCTTCATAATATAAGTTTGTGTAATTTCTTATTGTAAAAATAAACAAATTTTTGAGTCCCATATTCTTAGACCCAGATTCCTCAGATATAGTCTCCAATTTTGTACAAAATACATGCAAATACTGAGTTGGTGTGAATAAGCTTGAAAAAAAATCCATACAAGTTTTCCAGAATTTCAGACCATTAATCTAACATTTCTAGCATAAAAATCATTCAGTAATAAAGTATACCTCGTTCTGCTTTTATCATTAGTACTGACCCCTATTGAAAAGGGATTTACTGCCAATATTTGTTCATTGTCAACACATGGTAACTGTGAGGAAGTGGTAGATAGATGTCAGTGCTGTCAGGTCTGGAATGGTCAGAAACTCAGAGTTTCCAGAATGCTCCAGCCATCTGTCCTTTGTCAGCTTGAGGAAAGTATTCCTCTTCTCACTGGTTTCTACAACCCAGCACTAAAAGCATCTACTAATATGGGTTCTCTGGGTTACTGGAATCAAATTATAATAATATTGGACACTTGCTTTGCATAAATTACAATTATGAATCCTGAATTTTTTCCCTAAAACAATTGCTGTGCCCAGGTTCTTTAATGTATATCCATCTATAGGGTCTAAACCTAATTTCAAACTTATAAAACACAAGCAAGTGTGAGCAAACATAAGTTAGAAGGAGAAACAGATGAGAAGGTAATGAAAGTCCATCTGGTATATAAATTCGGTGGGTCTAAAGCATGCTTTATTTTTAAAAGGGATTGGTTCTGTTTTTGATAAGAAATGCAAAATTTAATTATAAATCCAACGTTTGGTTCATATATGACACAATACATTTTTTTGCTTTCATTTTACAGAAACCACTTAACAGTTTTTGCTCTTGAAACTTTACTTTAGAAGACACTAAAGATACCTCACCTATCAATCTGTTCTGATAGCTCTTAAAAGTAAAAGCAGATGATACTGCAACTGAGCTCATTGACTGCCATCAGCTTATCTACAATCCCCAGTAAAATTTCCTGTTTTGCTGCATCACTTTCACCATTTATGAAGATTCTTTGACTTCATCAGATTGAAATTCTAAACTAGGATTAAGTTTCAGAAATCTTCTCCATAATGTTTAATTTGTAATTTTTTGAAAGTTCTGTTGCAAAAATTCTTGCAGATGTCTGTGGAACTGCTGTAATGTTTCCATCTCTTCCTTACCCTGTCCCCTAAAATATACCTCTGCCAATGTGAGTACAGAAATATGAGGGTTTGGGGAAATTGTTGAACTTCTGAACAATCTTTGTTTGCTCTCCCTCTTACCAGAGAGAAAAAAATGTACCTGGATATGAGTCCCTCATAGGCAAAGGCAAATCATCGTCTCTGTGAGTCTAGAAGGTAGACTTTATTTTTTGGTTGAATTAATGGAATACCGCCACTGTACTTGTGCTCTGGAAAAGAAAAAAAAAAAAAAAAAACCAAAACCCAAACTTCTTCACAAGCCTGCAAGGGTTTCTGAACTGCATTTGTTACAGTGCTGAAACAGTATGCCTGCAATTATGCATTGAAAATGTTTCCTTATTGAACTATGTGCCAGTTATAATTAATAATTAGTGTTGGTTGCACCCTAAAGTCTTTATACCTATTAAGCATTTATGAAAGGATTTAATAAGTAAAATAGATTTTATTGTGTCTAATTTGAAGCAGATAGGCTTTAAGGTTTCAATGGTCAAAAACTTAATTTCCTCAGTAGTTTTTTTCATTTCAGTCATGCAATTTGTTGTATAATACAATTCTCTTAGGAATACTGTAAGACAAGGTATTACTTATATAATTATTCTGTAAAGTACTTTGGATTGTGATTCTGGAATTTTTACTCCCTTTATTTCTACTGGGCTTCTTTAGCACCCACTAGAGCTTTGAATGTATCATGGGTCGTGAATGCTTTCCTAAACAAATATTAAAATGTGGTTCCATTGTTCTCCATTTACAGTGCAGCAGGATCCAGACAAGTTTACCGAGTCCATTATGTTGAAATTAATTTCTCAGTTTGATTGTGTATGCCAAAAAAATTGTACTGTTTACAGAAAAAAAAAAAAAAAACCCAAACATGATCCCTTTCACAGCAGAAAAATATGGAGACCTCAAGGAGATACTCTGTTGATTGGGCACTGATCCTGCTCATGACTTCAAGCATTTCAAATGCCAGCTTCCACACCACTGGTTTGGATTAGGTCTCAAGTTTTTAAAATATCTATATAAGACTTTCAAAAAACATACCCCAAAAGTGCTGGAAGAATATGAAAGTTGTAATTACGTCTCTGTTAAAACTCCTTTACTCTTGCCGAAGCACTGAGGTAAAAACAGGATTCATTTCTCTTGTCCACCCAAACCCTTTTTTCTTTATTTATGTATTTTTTCAACTTTTCATTCTTCTTTTATTTCAACAGTTACAGCAGTAGAAAGTGGATCTTCTAATGGTCTAAACAGGATCTAAACTAGAGAAAATGTTTCAGGGTTATGTGACCACACCATCATTTGCCACTGTATAGTAATTTATACCTATTTTGTGATATTCTGTACTTATTGAGCCTTGAAGGGGAAAAAATTAAAAAGAAAAAAGAACAGAAGGCATTTGGTGTCTTTTTTTACAAAAACTTCCTCAGGAAGAAACCTGGCTCACCAAAATTAATTAATATTTGCATCAAGTTCTTTGATCTGAATTCCTACACTTCAGTGTTTGTGTGACAACAAATCATTTGTGTGACCAAGTTGCAGCTAAACTTCCTCAGAATAAGGGGAACAAAAAAAAAAATTTATCCTCCCTTTGCAAATGAACATCTTGCTGTGTTAACCCTGTAACATACAGATACTTCCTGGAATCTCACAATATAAAGAATATCACAAGTTGGAAGGGACCCATAATGATTATCAAGTCCAACTCCCAATGCTTCTTTGCCCCAGTGTTTAAAGAAATTTTGACAGCAGTATTAGGAAAAAAATCAAAGGAGTCATGACTTTGAATTGACTTTTCAAATATTTATAAATTTTCAATTATAAAAGTTTTTCCTTCATAGTTCATGAACAGCTAACTGAAGCATCTGATTCTCTTAATATTACAGAGCAGCACCTGAATGGTTAATGACCAGAAGCTGCTGCCTTAAAATTGTTGTTGAATGACATCACTGAAGTCTTATCAAAGGCCACACACTTCTTAAGGGGTAGCCAAGGCCAAGTGGGTGATGACACTGGAAGTGCCTGTGACAGCCCATGGCAATTCAAAAGACACTTGTCTCTGTAACTGCTCTATGTTCTTTGCACAAATTCTACCAAGCCTGGCTTTCTCTCAGTGCCCAGAAACCTCAGTGGCCATAGATTCTTGTTGCCTCTGCCAGTCTCAGAGATTGAAATAAAACCCTGAGTGCAAGCCTCCATTTTTACCCCACTGAATGTTCTTCTCTATGGAAAGAAACAGCCAGAGCACTGTTCTGTAACTGAGTTACCACAAAAGCTCTTTAGTGCAGATGAGAATTCTGCCATTCCTACTGCCTATTTCTGAACCCAATGTCTAGGCCTTGTTGGAAGAGTACATAATCCCATGTGTAAAACCCAGTTAGGTCATCGTGATCATTATCACCCGACATTGAATACCAGAGGAGTAAGTAATGACCAACCACTTGTTACAAAGTGTTAGGGAGATAGGTCTTTTACATTTTATATGCAATAAAAGATGTGTCTGGAATGCAAGACAACATTGATTTGATTCCTTGCACCTGGAGTTTTGGAGTTGTTTGTATATTTCTCCTTTTCACGTCAAATGTGGGTTTCCTCATCCAGCTTCTTAATTTTTACAATGTGTGTTTTTTCACTTTTTATTCATCTATTTCTTAGGTGGAGGCATTTGAAGTAATATCTCATTCCTTTTGTGCTTTATTTACACATATGACATACTCACACTATAGCTGTAATTTTCTGGAGAATAATGATTCAGTGCATGAAAACTCTCGGTGTATGACATTTGTTTTCATTCTACATGAGATCTAAACCA
>VZRX01013818.1:0-99979 GCA_013398075.1 Notiomystis cincta
GCCGAGCAGAGCTGGGGCAGAGCCGTGGCCCTGCGGCTCCGCGGGAGCGGCGCTCTCTTGGCGCTGAGCGAGCGCCAGCGCTGTCAGCCCACGCGTCACCCACTGCTCCTGCCCTGAGAGCCCTGCCTTGCACCTGTGCAATAACAGCTTTGTGTGAGCCCTCGACCTTGGCTGCCTCAGACAGTGTCCACAGGTTTGGGTCAGTCAGTCCTGGGGCTGCAGTCGGCAGTTCTGACATTTACTGCATGGACAAGTAATGAGAAAGTCTGGGGGAATATCTGGGCTGGGAGGAAATGCGACACTGAAATATGAAAGGACTAAAAAGTGTCAAGTGTCATCTATGATGGCAGAAACTATGCCAGAGTGACCTTCAGAAATCTTGGAAGTTCTGAAGGCTGTAGCAATGTGTGTGCAGGAGGATATTAAAAAGAAATTCTGGGGCTGGATTCAGTAAACTTGGAGAACTGAAATGGAGTAACAGGAAAACGATATCTGAATACATTCAAAATTGGACAATAAAATTTGACCAATAAATCAAACCTTCCTGACCATTTGTATTCTCTCGTTGTACAACTTATTGTGAAGCAGTTTTTGAAGGTCAGATCTATAGTGATAATGTACCCAATACAAGAGGCAAAGCACTATGATGCTTGTTTGTTCATTGGACAGGAAAACTTGTACATATAAATTGAAACCTCTTAATTTATTTAGAAGCTACTCAAGTGACACAATTTAAACATCTTGTAAATGCAACATGGTTGATTAAAATATTGGGCATACATACCAAACAGGATAAAAATAGGAGATTGATTTTTCAATGCAGTAGCAATATTGATGTAGGGTTAAGGGAACAAGAGTACAGTAAGAATTTATAGAGCAGAGCTATAGATGGAAAGAGCATTTCATAGACACCTGCTTATGGCAAAGACATGTTTATTTCAGCACTGAGGATGCTTTCTACTCCCAGGGAGAAAGGAGGAGGTGTCTTCTATTGTATTAGTAGTAAAAATAAAGATTCCAGCAATGTTAGCAAAACACAGGGTTGTAGTGGCAGCACTTTTATAATTATTTGTTTTAAAAGATATTTTAATTAACTCAAGATTATGAAGATACATGAGTGCCACCAGGTGGATAGGCCAGCCAAACCTCCTCACGAGAAGGGTGGTACTTGCTGGTAGAGTTTGTGTATTGAAATGAGATTCAGGGACCAGTGGCAAGTACAAAATACTGTAAAAAAGCTGCAACGCAATAAGGGACTTAGTTCAAGAACAAACTGCTCCTCTGCAGAGCTCAAAGTCTAAAACAGCTCAAAGATAAAAGACTTTTCCTTTGGGAGAAGGAGCATTTGCTGCTCCTGTTCCACATGTAGGGAGGTGCAGCAGAGAGCACTGTGACTGAGGAGAGGAGCTGAGCCTGGGGCTGGTCACACTCTGAAATTAGAGAACTCTCACCACTGCTCTCTTTTTCTGTCATGGCAGACTGAAAACTGCATTCACATATCCCAGACAGAGTAGGGAGATAAAGAAATAGCCTCGGAAATTACTTGGTATCAGCATTGGTATCATGGCATGGACAAGTTACAGAAATGGATGGCGATTTGCAAGACAGTTCACAAAAGAAAAAAATAATATTATTTTAAAATTAAAGGCACTATATGCAGCATGCTGCCCTAGAGTTTTGATCATATGGTCATCTTTCCTCTTTTTCTTCTGTAAAAAATTTAACTATTTTCTCTTATCCTAAACCCAAGAAAATATTCTTTTTCCTGATAAAAATTAAATTATATATTTATTTACTATTACTTAGAATTCACTACTATTTGAAGTGAAAACATGCATATGATTTTATGGAAGTTTTTTATAGTTTGTAAATTATGCAAATCACAATACTTCAGTGGTCATATTTTTCACTGTGAGGTCCAAAATGATTTTCAATACACTATTCATTAGGATATTACTAGAAGCAGGCAAAAATAGACTTTCAAAATAAGACTTCTACAGAAATGTAAGGCATTTAAATAAATGCCCTTATCTGCCAGCAGGTCAATTATTTTGACTTGAAATGTATGGACTTTTGCTGATTTTTTGTCAGAACAGATTAAGTTCTGATGAATATCCAAATAAGAACTGATGAATATCCAAAAGCTCACAAGGTGCTTCTTTGTTATAGGACAGTTTCTCCACAATCCAAGACAGTGCTCTCTTTTTTTCCCCTCAGCTGTTATTCAGCCAAAATAGAAAATCCATCCCACGTTCTGTGTATGGAATATTAAATGCTGTGTGAGAATGCATCTCACATACTTGAGAAGAACAACCACTGTGGGTAGATAATTCTCTGCCACTTCTGAAATTTCACAGGGCAATTCAGCAGTTCCAGCTCTGAGGAATGTCTTTCAGCCTATGCAGAAATAAACAGCAATAGGAGCTAAATATTAAATACATTTAATGAATTTTTTTCTTCTCTTTTATGTGTGAAGTTTCTTCCCCTTACTGAAAGAGTTAGGGATCAATATTTTTAGTTTATTACTCATTGTGCCATCTATTGCCTTTTAATTTGGACAAGTTGTTAAATCCTTCAGGGGTCAGGAAGATGAATTAATTACCACCAGTCAAGCAGGTTGGGAAAGCAGCATAAAAGGCACTGTAAAACTGAAGTTACACCTGTTACTGTAAAATTGCACAGGCTGTAAGGGGAAGCTTTCATTGGGCAGTAAATTGCCCCCTGAACTTTCAGTTTTTGCTAAGGAGTTGTTTTCAGTGGGTTGTTACACACCAACATGTGACCTCTGAGGCAGGCAGAAAAGCACACCTTTGCAATTTAAATGAAGAGTAACCTATTTATAATTTCATTATTATTTCATTACTGTATGACTTCTGCTATTTGTAAATGTCAAATACAAAAAAAAAAGAGTGCTTCAATTTAACCTTCCCTGTCATAGAATAAGAGCTTTATTTCCTCTGTCTTTAAGGAAGTGCTTCATGTCTCAGAGTAAAATCTATTTGACTTAGCTCAATAGAGAATCATTTTGGTGGGGATGGGGAAGGATGGATTTTTCTTTTAAAGCTAATTTCATACACACAGGGCATACGGGCACACAATATTTTAAATTGAGTTTAATCAGTCACTTCAGACATCCAGTGGCCTTATTCTTGTTTCATTTTCTCCTACTCTCTTTTGAAAGTAGGCAATTCATGCAACATAGATTGTACAAATCTCTAGAGATGGAAAACAGATTTCTGTATCTCAACCTATTATATCAATCTAATCATCACTGGTTTTTTTTTCAAATGGGGGAGTTTTTCCCATAGAGCCATCACCAATGGCAGGAAAAATGTTATAATAATGGAGAGAGTGATGATTATGCTGATAATACTGTGAATAAATTGCCTTTTTCAAAATTTGTGTGCATTTAAGCCAAACATAAAGCAAAAGCTAAGGGACATAAAATGTGCTTAATATGCTGTTTTGAAGTAGTTCTTGAGCCCTATTATGTATTTAGAAGTGAGCAATCTCCTTTCAGTTTTAGAAGTCATTGGAGGAGAGCCTCTGGTGATCTCCCATCTCCCTTCCTGGTAGACTTAAGTACCTTGTTGGCTCAGTTCAGGTTCATGAAGCTTTATCTGAACACAGATGATTTCAAAACTATAAAATTTATGCATGTTCTGTTCATTGTAATGAACTTATTCTTTTTTGCAATATAAACAATTTTGTACTGCCCTACATTCCTATAAACAAAAATTGTCTTAATATAATACTTTAAAATAAATGCAATATTTACTTGTATTCTTATGATTGCCTTCACTTTTCTACCTTTTGCTGTAGCCAGCATCCTTCTACCATTTTCCATTTTTCCCCATTATGAAATTTGCCTCAGATTGGCTTTCAGTCTTGTAGCACCAAGAAAATAAGGAGCTCTTTGCTCCTGTCTGTCAGGGAAGACATTTCCATATAGGTCTTCCATTTCCATGGGTTCACTGGTTCTTGTTATTTCTGACAATCCTGGAAGAGCTTTCCAAAGTCGAGAGAAATGTTTTCCATTGGAGAGTGCTAACTGGAAGAAACTGAAATATTTTGAGGGATCCTGGATTTTTGATTTTTTTTTCATGAAACACTGATGAGACAGATATGCCTTTTTTATTGTTGGCTCAGCTACTCCTTTGTGTAACTGCAGGAAAAAAAAAAGGATAGATTTTCAACTTCAATAAAACATATTGACAAGGTCATTTGCATATTCACTGAAATAAAGTTACTTGGAATTACTATTTTTGCAAAATTTTCATCCTATTCTTCCAGTTGTGAGAAGAAAAAAAAAAAAAAAGAAAGTAAAGAAATTTGGCATTAAATGGAAAAAGTAAATTGTTACCAGTGTGTTAGCTGCATTTATCCCACCAGGCATTTCAGCATTTCCTTACAAGATTAATAGAATCCACTTCCCTGAACTATCCTAAAGTTATTACAATAGCTTGTTTCTGCTCAGGTAGTCTGGGCAACTCATAACCTCAAGCTTTCCCACATAGACTCCTAAATATGTTGCAAGCCTAAATTTACAGCAGGTAAAGGTACAGGTCTTATCTGTGAAAGAGTTAAATATTTGATATTTCTATGTAACTGCCACTCACAAGACGTTGGGGAAATATTTCACAGCTGATAATGAGATTTTAAGAAGGCTTACCTGGACATAAGAGAATTGCCTACTAGGAAACTATGTCTGAAACCTGATTTAATAGGTTTGGAATTTTTTTTCCCTTGGAGTAATGCCATTGTCAAAAAGATAAAAAATTTTAAAGGAAATTAGCTTTTAGTGGAGATAGAAATTACTTGGTTAATTCTTTTCCCTCAGTATACAGTCTCCATATAATTTAAAATAGATTTTGTACTTTCTACTTTCAATATACTTCATTGTGTTCTGGGTTTGGCAGAGAATTCATGTAAAATCAGTCACACACTGTTTAGCATTCATCAGCATTGCCCAGTCTGCCACCTCTGCTCCTAACTGAAAATGAAAGCTAGAATTGTCCTGGATAATCAATTATGTTTTCAAGATTTATTTTTGAATGGGAGTTATTCTGCACAGGGTGTTAGAGGTAGAGGAGGCTGTAATATAATCTAACTTCAGTCATCTTAAATAGGGAGTGAACGAAGTTGTCAGTGTTTAATTACCTCAAAGGCAGCAATCTCCTGAAATAACAGTAATAGTTCTTTTGCTAGGACTAGAGCAATGGCACCTTTCTGATTTTACATTTTTTGCATGCTACATTTCTGTAGCTGATGCTCACAGCTGCACAGGAGCAGTAAATCATCATCTGCTGCACAGGAGCAGTAAATCCTCATTTTTGGCAGCTGGGCTCCAGCATGTGCTAAATAAAGACCAGCTCGGTCATTTGCAGTGGGCTGGACTAGCAGAAGACTTTCTGCATCACGATAAGGCTCTTAATCAGTGACTTTCCTAAGTGGTTCTGAGTGCTAAATGAGAATTTCTAGTAAACTTTAATGTGCTGACATTTGCTGTCATCTGCCAACATGAACTAGTGATGCAAGTTGTGTGTGACATGCACAAACTTTCCACATAGAGAAGTTGATGTTCTAAAAGGTTATGGACCATATCTCCACATGGCTGGACCTCTCTGGAGTCATGGTCCCAGTGTGGAGAGGGTACAAGAGGGACAGGATTATTTCCCTTGCAGGGGCTGAGGAAAGTCCTCACATCTCTGTCTGGGTAGATAAGGAAGGAAGCAAAGAAAGAACTATTCAGAAATAATTTCAAAGACATAACATATATCATTAAAGAACAGAATAACTTCTACTTGTTTGTACAAGCGTTGGGTTTGTTGGGTTTTTTTCCTTTGATCAATCAAAAGGTATCTTCTAATCTGAAATTTGCAAATTAATAGAATTCTGTGGAGTGTATTTGTCAGAACCAGATCTGAAACTTCTCCTCTTGGCAAAGTTATTCTGGATTTCAGTTGAGGAAGACCACATCTGAAGGTGCTTCAGTGAACAATCTTGGTCATATCAAGAATCCTTTTATCTAAATATCCAGGTTTTATTGACTCACTGAGCCTAATTCTGAGTTTATTTGAACCTTTTTCAATCATAACTAACATAAGAAATTCAGGCATTTCAGCATTCTCTTTGTATTTATGGATGTGACTTTGGACAGAGGCAACACCTTCTCAATCAGTGAAAATACTCATTTACCTGTGGTGTGTTTGTTCCAGCCCTTCGATATCAAACAGAACATTTAAAGGAGATATATTCTGAAGCAATTGATGAAAGAGCATGGAATTCTGGAACACTTAATTTGTTTTGTTTTGAGGGCAGAGCTGAGATTTTGTTCCAGTCCAGTCTGACCTTGGTGTAATGCACCAATGGGGGGGCTTTGGTCCAAATGAGAGTTAGAACTTGTGTTTGAATCCACTTTGTTTTCATCATCATTGTCCATTTTTCTAATTATAAGCATAGGGGTGATGAGGGGGCAAAAGGGAGTTATATGGTTACTTTTGAGATAAATTACTTTCAGTGTATATCCATGACATTAGGAATGTGACTTCCTAGATGAAGAGAACTATGTTAAAGATTTTCTGTGTAGTTATATTTCTCTGCTGAAATCATAGATATACTCTTTATGCAAAACTAATTTAAGTTAGTTTATACCTCTCTGTAAACTTTTGTTGGCATGGCATCAGGTTCTGGAAGCTATTCTAGTGGAAGTAAATGATAATTAATCAAATCTCTTACAATACTGTGAATTATGTTCACACCAATAATTGATTTTCCAACATTTACTCAGCTTCGAATTTGTGTCACTATAAGATTTTATCCAGAAGAATGCTTTTTTTTCCTTTTCTGAGGATAGTCTAGTCTGCATTACAAATATCTTTATTTCTCACAACAAATGGTGAATTAAATATTAGTGATTCAAATCATATATATTTGCTAGCTGTTGATTGATCACAGTTTTTGTTTCTTTAATATAAAAGCATCATGACAGTTAATATTTGTGATACAGTTCTGTTTGGTTGCTTTTTAAAGAAAAAATAGCTTGGATAGTATCATCTGTGCCACTTGCTATCAGCTCCCTTCAGTAGCTATTATTTCTTATCGAATCAGGCAGGCATAGGAAGCAAACTGATTAAATTTGGCATGTTGCCCACAAAAAAAAAATACAGCAGCATTGCTGCCTAAACCCTCTATTTCATTTATTCTTTTCAATGTATATATCATTTCATGAAAAAGCTTTGCCTGAAGGGTTTGACTCTCTGCATTTTGGATGCAAAATGCAAAGCAAACCACAAAAGCAGCATTTGAGATGCTATTAAATCCTTCCATTGAGGGCTGAATCTAATTTCAGTTACTTTCTAAGGTGGTGCTGAACATTATTTAAACTCAACTTGTGATTTTGTAAGGGCACTGACATCTGGAACTCAGAAATAACACCGGAATTAGCTTAGTAAGTGTCTTGTGTTCTCTGCCAGGACAACTTGGTGCAAACTCGTGCTCACATTGCTCCCACTGTCTCCTTGCTGGAGCAGCTCTGGCACAGTGACCCTGCAGGCTTGGGAAGCAAAGCAGAGAAGGAACCAGGGAGCATCTCTAACACAAGGGTTCTGAGTGACTGAAACACTCAGCCAGTTGTTAATTGTCACTTTCTATAAATGCAGCTAAATTTTAGAGAGGAGATGTGTGGCAGCAGTGGACATCTAATAAAATAGAAAGCTCAAATTTCTTTTTCCCGAAATGCTGTTGGCATCAGTCATGTTACCAAAGGTGGCTTCTTCAGTAAATGTTTGGTGTAGCAAATAAAAGAAAAAAAATTAATTCATAGGCTGTCATGTAGAGAAACAAGAAAAATCAGTATTTTATGACTATTGTATGACACACTGAATGTCTAAATTCCCTTTTCAGGTTAAATATTTAATAGGAGGGTGTAGTGATCTTCTTAATACAAAATCATTAGAGGTGTGGCTACTATGATAGCAGATTTAAGGAAAGAAAAATTATACCTTTTTAAGATTTAAGGAAAGAAAAGATAACAGGATCTTAACAGAGCATTTAATTTGGTGCAGATAATGAATTCTTTCAGAGAAACCTGAGTAATTCCTTAACTATAAACTGTCTAGTGAAGGGAGGGGAAGGACCAAAGTAGGAGGTAACATAACTGTGGCTTGTAACATTATTAAACCTGGATGTAGCTTTGTTATTAATATATTTTTGAAATATAATTTACATAACTAATTAGTTGCAGGTGGCTTTGGTATGTTAATGACAGCTCTGAAGATAACCCTATAGAAATCAAGTAATGGAGCTGGATGTGCTTAGAGCCCTGACATTGTCTGTGGTGGAGAAAAAGTATGCAAGGTGATTTCAGTCCTTAGATGATTAGAATGTGCTTAAACCAAGAAATGATCTATGAGCAAGGCAATCCAGTCCTGGACAGTCAGTGCAGGATGTCCATGTCTGGACAGCTCAGGGCACAGGTGCCCTGCTGGGTGGGGTGGACTGGGATGTGAGCACAGAACTGGAACTAAGGCCCGGTACCAGCTCCCTCCCTCGCTCACGGTATCATCACAGCACCAAGGGCACATACCCAGCAACACTTCTGTTCCCACTTACATTTAGCTGAAATGTTCTGGGAGCCTCAGATTCCCAAAATTATTCCTCACAACTTGTTTTCAAAATTGTTCAAGCTTATAATTATTTCTGTGAAATTATATATTCCATTACTTTCCTCTGTCTCTCTGAGAGGAAAGGCATGTTTAGAGATACCATTATGTACCTGCTTAGGAAAGAAATATCCCACAATATATTTTACTTTATGTGTATAGTAGAAAATGTTTTACCTCCAGTGAGGAGGATAGAGACACTTCCTGCAGAAATGGAGATTTATTGTTGAAAAAAAAAAAGTAAGAAACCTTTCTATCCAGTATTAAACAAAGTCTACTTTGGTGTTACAGGTCTTGAAATAATTTATGGGCGTGATGAAGTGGTAATTGGATGGAGGACATAGCAATATTACTATTTTCAAAATGTGTATTTCACATCTGTATTGTGCTTAAATATTAATTTCTTAAAGGTCAGTTCTGAAGCAAAATTCTTTAACTTTTTCAGAAGTTAGAGAATTCTAGAGACAGTTGATGTCAACTCACCAAATCAGTTTCAGGTAGCATGGATTTTTTTCCAAATGCATATCAGTTTTTCTAAGAAAGAGTTATAAATCATTAAAATATTTTCTTTCTCAGAAATACATCAGAAAAGTTTCATTTCATTCTACTTCTATACTTTGCCTTTTTTATTATTTTTACTTAAGTATTATTTCTACATATGACTCACAAAAATTCCAATGAAAATTAAATATGATGGAAAGAGATACAACCTCTGGAATAGCTTTTTACAGGCACAGTCTTGTGTACTAACTTTTTGAATTGGTGCAGCAGAAAGGACCAGCCAATACTCTCTCCAAGATGAGCTGTGGAGAACAAGCCTCTGGAAAAATTTGTAGGATTATCCACAAAGGGTTCTCAAATTTGCTTCCATTTTGACTCATTAAACTCTTGATGTAGTGACACATGAGATCTTGTCTGTTTCACAGGTTTTTCCCAAAGAGTATCACATTTTTCTTGGTTCAGATGTTCACACACTTTGCATTCTCATTAGTTGCCCTCCATGAGCAGTGGGGATGCAGTGGCAGTGAGTGTAGGGCAGTTTGTGCTGTCATGGTGATTTGCTCCTGGGGCTCTGCAATTTCTTGTTTTCAGTAATTGAGCAGGATAAATATTGTCCTTTCAAAATGCCAAGAATATAGGAGTATGAAATAGAATGCATGCCCACATGAATTATTAAAGTAATTTCAGGTCTGTGCCTTTGAGATCAGAAAGATTTTACAGTAAATGGTCAAGCCTCAATATTTAATTGGTAGGTGGTACTTCTAGAACTTAGTCTAAAATTTTCTGACTGACTTGTAAAGAATTTGAGGACATGAATGATGGTAGTGGATTAGGCTCTGTATATGTCTGAGTTTTTAATAAAGTACCTGTACTAAATACTTTTCAAGGGTTTTTTACTTCTAAAACAATGGAGTTGCTCATAGATAAATTTGTATTATAAATTGGGCAATTTCAATTTTTCAGCCCAAGATTATTAATGAAGCAACATTTGGGTTTGTTCATTGTCTCCAAAGATATAAAAATCCCAACAAAATTTCAGGAAAAATAAAAATTTAAAAGAGTGAAAGGCTGTAAAGTTAATTACATTCAAAGAGATTATTTCAATACTGGACCATAGAAATAATATTTTAGAATGTGCTTTCTCTCCAAGTACCTGCATTGCAGTGAAAGAATAGTGTAAGATTTGTTTCACTGACTCTTTTAGGGTCTGTCTGCATTTTTCCCATGGGGGAGGCTCTGGCCATTTTTCCAGTTAAATTCCAAAGCTGACCCCAGGTCTGAGCTGAATGGCAGCACCTTGCAAATGCAGACACTGCCCTTATTCTGATTTTTAAATATAGCTCCTTGCTTTTGATGTTTTTATTCCTCCTCCACGCTATTGAGGGCTCCAAGCCCTGTGTACCTTGTTTGTAAAAGAGCAGAGCAATAACATTAAAGCTGCCAGGTACTGTCCTCGTGGCTGCTCTAGGGAAGGTCTCACCGTGGCTTGTGCAGAGTGAGCCTGGGCAGTTAATGTGGTGCCTTAGTGCCCAACAGAGATGGTAAATAATGTAAGGCAGCCAGACAAAGTGTGTGCTGTGCTGAGGGCCTCAGCTGGGGGCTGCTGTGCAGCAGGAGGAGCTGGTTATCCTGAAAGATGAGAGAGAGAGTACACAGGGCTTCCAGCAGCAGGGGATCCGCCTGAATCTGAGTTTTGTACAGCAGCCTTGAACAATTGATCCAGGGCTTCTGGCCTTGGAACTTTGATGTGGCCTTAGGGGGAGAACAAAGGGCTTACTTTCCATGGTACAACAGAGCTTGATAGCAACATGCAGGGTGCTCAACTGGGAGTTTAATGTTTCTTTTAGCATTGGGAGTGTTGGTTGATGAGAAGCTCAACACAACCCAACAGTATTTGCTCAGAAAGCCAGATGTGTCCTGGGCTGCATCCAAAGCACTGTGGGCAGCAGGAGAGGGAGGAGATTCTGCCCCTCTGCTCTGCTGCTGCTCTGCTCTGCTCTGCTCTGGTGAGACCCCACCTGCAGTGCTGCAGCCAGCCCTGGGGTCCCCAGTGTTGGGTCATGTGTTCAGAGTGCCACAGAAGTGATCAGAGGCTGGAGCCTGCTCCTGTGAAGACAGGCTGGGAGAGCTGAGCTTGGCCATCCTGGGAAGGGGAGGCTCTAGGAAGGCCTCAGAGCCCCTCCCAGCACCTAAAACAGGCCTACAAGAGAGCCAGAGAGAGCTTCTGGTGAGGGCAACCTATAGTGACAAGACAAGGCTAATGGCTTTAAACTGAAACCTGATAGACTTAGATTAGACATAAGGAATAAATTATTTACTGTGAGGCTGGTAAGAGACTGGAACAGATTGCCCAGAGTTCTCGTGTCCCATCCCTGGAAATGGGTTTGGAAGGGGCTCTGAGCAACCTGGTCTAGTGGAAGGTGTCCTTGCCCATGGCAGGGGATTGCAACTAGATGATCTATAAAGTGACTTCCAACCCAAACCATCCTGGGTTGTTTCTACAATTCTGGGATTTGGCATTAAGCAAACTTGCTTTTTTCTTCTTCTGACAAAGACCCCAGTTCACAGTAGGCAGTGAGATCAAAGGATGGTATCTTTAAGTTAGGCAACATCCATAGGTTCTTAGAACAGATCATTCATTGAAGTTACCATCTGTCTGACAGTTATTAGTATTTATTGCCAATTCTGATTGCCAGGCTCTTGCATTACTCCATAGTGCAGTGTGTTATGATATAATCTTAGAAGTTGTTTTCCAGCATGAAAATGCAAAATTTCTGAGACACAGCTTGGAACTAGTGCTTGTTTCACTTCCATGGGGGCTGCTGTGGTAGCATAAGTTTTATAAAATAGGAATATAGGAATTTGTATTTCAAACAGGGCTGCTCATATCCAATTCGTAATTGTGCAGATTAATTTGTCTTGAAACATGCAAATCTGTTTGTTCTGTAATCTTACAAACCCCATTCATTTCTGGAGCAAATGCTTTTTAGGTAAATCCTCCAAATATATATGAAACAGCTAACATTATATAAACTTCAACAAGTGGACAATTAAGTTTTATATAGGCTGAAAATTGGGTATTTGCTACTTTCAAATACATTGTTTCTAAATATCAGTTGTGGTAGTCTGTGGTAAAATTAAAATTGCTATTCTTGATTTTGAAACTTCAAATAGTTTCTAGCCTTGGAGGAAAACCTGAGAAGATAGAAAGGAGATGAATTTGCAGGAATCAGAGAGGAAGAGAATCCCTGATTACTTTTCACTTGTCTCTGATATAAAGAGAGAAGGAGCAATGGGAGTTAGTGAGGAACACTTATGCCTCAAGGCTGTCTGTGAACAGGGTGCTATTTCTCAGTAAACTCACTTTTTATATGTGGTCCTACCTTTAAAATAAACGACCAAACAATAAATTTCCTTCTTTCTCCTATTGGAGAATATTCAGCTACAACAGAGTGTTTTCCATAAAACCTTGTTTATATTATATTTTTCCCTTGATTATGGAATGTCGCAAGTGAGAAATTCTCCTTTGGATACCTCAGGCCACCAGAATTGCTTTGTCTTTGTACCTTTTGCTCTCTTGTTCTCCTGTGCAAGCTTTGCATGGCTTTTCTCTTGGGGCTGTATTCCCCTTAGACCTGCTGTGTAACCCAGCCCCAGGAGGGTGATGAGGTGTTTCATGTTTGTGCCACTCATTGTGCTGCAGCCCCTTGCTGTTCTTGTCTGAGAGGGAAACCCAGAGCAGTGTTGTGGCAGTGCTTTAGAGAATCACAGAATCATTTAGGTTTGAAAAGACCCCTAAGACTAACTCCAATTGTTTAGTGAACACTGCCAGCTCCACCACTAAACCATATTCCTAAATGCCACATCTTCATGGCTTTTAAATGTCTCCAGGGGTGGTGATTCCACCACTCCCCTGGGCAGCCTGTTGCAATGACTGACCACCCTTTCAGTGAAGAAATTCTCATAATGTCCAGCCTAAACCTTCCCTGGGAAAACTTGAGACCATTTCCTCTTCTCCTGTTGCTGATTGCCTGGGATGAGAGTCCAACTCCACCTGTCAGGGAGCTGTAGAGAGTCATAAAGACCCCTGACCCTCCTTTCTCCAATTCCATCAGTGCTCCTCACCAGACTTGTACTCCAGACCCTTCCCAGCTCCACTCCCTCTCTCTGGACTCACCCCAGCACCTCAATGTCATTCNATTTTTTTTTATTAAAAAAAAAAAAAAAAAAAATAATAAAAAATAATAAATTAAAAAATAAAAATAAATAAGCATAATGCAAATAACTCAGATGCATGTTTTGTCATCTTTTATTTGTCATCTTACTGCTTGCCTTTTCAGTAAGTTGAGAGTACCATGCAATTTCCTTCTGTCACTTATTATTAAATGTAAGATTTTCTTAGGGCGTCTTAAACTTTCCACTGTCAGCTTATAACGTTCTAAGTTCCAAAAAAATATTTGTTAATATAAACTCAGAATTGGGCAAGCCACTGCTAAATCTCTGTCAAGGTCCTTACTGCAAGTTGATAGTTGGTACAGTTTGTCACATTAAAAAAGGATTCCTATTTTTTTTCCTCCTACAATGGCTATTGGAGCAGTATTAAAAATTGAACAGGTATTTCTGGAGCTGTATTATTTTATTTTGACATGAATATTCATATGTTGTGACCTTAAGTCTTCCTATCTGAAGTAGTTTGTGGATATCCATACACACATACACACAAAGATACATATCTTGTAGTTTTAGTTAAAGGATTAAATAAAGTTGTTCCTGTGGGAGAGCAATGTGATGGCCAACACAGCATGGGCACATGGGCACTGGGAAGTGACATTTATCTAAGTGCTGCTGGAAGTAATTTTTTTCTTGTCTCAGCTTTTATCCAGTTCTAAATGCCAACAGAACAGATGCTTTTGACAATGTAATAAATGCAATAAATTCTAATATTTATAATGGCATTGCTTGATAGATAAACACTGAGCATTTTCAATACTTGCACTTCATCCTACAGATCTTTGCTGGGCAAGACACTGTGGTAAATGATGGTGACTCTCAGTCTGCTTTTGTCCTCATGCTGTGGAGAATAAGAGTTCTGGGGTGTTTTACCATGGGTTTTTTACACTCTGGGTCCACTTGCAATTAAATGATTGTATTATGAACATACTTTTTTTCTTAATAAACATTTAAAAAATGAATGCAAAAAGATTTCCTTTTGATGATGAACTTAACAAGAGAAGAAAGCCATCAGTGGATGTAAAGCAGTAGCTTCCTGAAAGGTGTCCTCTAACACACTTGACAAATTTAATATATTGACATTTATTGAAGAATATATCTTCAAAAGAAATGAGTGCCTGGCTTAATTTCTGTACTCCCATTTTTTATCTAGCCATCAGAAAGGCCATGCATTTTAGGGACAAGCTCAGTAATTCCAGTACTTAGATCGTGGCAAATTCCCAAGTTTTGATAAAGCTGTCAGTTGTCTGCTTCAGGTATCTAGAAATACTTTTCAGGGGCAAGATTCCAAAGATAATTTTATGCTTGCTCTTTGCCAAAGGCTCAGTATTCTTAAACCAACTGCAGAGTGCATCTACCCTGCAGAAAACCAGTGAATGCAGGTAGTAATTAAACTGCCCATTAAAATAGTGTCCTGAAGGAGAGCAAGAAGTTTGGCCTCCACTCACAGGAAGATATGTGCAGTACCAGATTCCAAAATAAGCATCTGTCAAATGAAAGTGATGGAGTTCTTTACTGCAATATTTCTATTGTCCCTTAAAACAGGAGTATCTGTTCTCTCTGCAAGGTTTGTGTACCCTCTGCTGTTTCCTGCTCGTACAGGCCTCTGCAGCAAGCCTTGCTTTTTTGTAGCCAATAGCAGCAGCTCTTTCCTAGATAATCAGGAATTTTTAAATAACAGAATGACATGCAAAAAAATACACTTTTCTAGTGATTTCATAGACTGGCTGGGTACTTAATGAGAGATATTACTGTCATAAAAATAGCAAGAACTTTAACTTTGTAATCCAAACCTATGGAAAGCCATGCTGGATTATCCCCAGGGTTTTGTCTCATCTGCTGTTGTCTCTGAAACTGCAGTATTACACCAGACACTTCTCAAGATGTTGCAGGAAAATGTTTGGCAAGGGTCTAAAAATCTGTATTACAGCAGTAGAGAAAAGTGAAAATCCACAAAGCAGATCCAAGAGAGTGTCTGACACAATGGCATCATGTGCTGGACACATGACCATCCTGCATGAAATAATACTGTATTATGTAGGGTTAGAAACATTATGGCCTGCCTCTGCACATCTGGAATTAGCCAGAATAAAGTGTTGTCTGCCCTTGTGTGATGAGGCTGTTCCAGCACATCCACCTGGGAGTGCACTGCATTGCAGACACACCCTGGTGTTTCCAGCCTGTGCACTGCAATGTGACCCTGGAATGAATCCTGTTGAAAGAAACAAAAACAAGTAAGGGAGTGTGCCCTTTGGAAATGGGATAATTATGTTGTACAATACCAATTAAATTAAAACCAAAAATAATCTGGAAGTTATTTCATTGTTGTCAATCCTCTCCTAACTTGCACTCTATTGTTGGAAGGGAAGGAGGAAATGCCCAGAGATTTCTGTCTCAAATTGTTACTGCACTCCCCTAGGCATTCCTCCTGTCTTTTCTAAATTTTGGCCTATGATTAAATGCAGTTCATTTCCTGATTTTATGACTTTTGGTTCACCTGGAAAGTAGTGTCATTTTTAAATAATAGTCTATGATTTGGGATGGAGCGTTGACAGTTGTCCCAACTAAGGCACAACATGAATAGGTTACAATAATTTAGGATTTATTCTTTTTATTGCTCTCAGCTACTTGACATAAATACTGGAATTATTTAAGAGAAGACTTGTCTTAGTGTTTTGCTTAAAGGCCCTTTTATCCTTTGTTGTGTGTCCCAGATCCTATCTTAGACACTGAATAAATGTGATTATGAGGAAGGTGGCAATTTGGGTCAATGGCTGGAGTACTGTTCTTTGCAAAGATTTATTACTAGGTATAAGAGAAGAAAATAGCATAAATCAAACAAGCAGGAGGTGGTGTTAGAAGCTGCAGGTCAGTACTCTGACAGGCAGGTACAGCTTCAAGACAGACAGAAAAGATGTCAAGACAGAGCCAGGAAGAGGCAAAGAACTGACATTAATCCAAAAGTGCATAGCACTCCCCAGGAGTCACTATGTTTAGGCAGAAGAAAAAATTGTATTTTAAAAACAAGATGATATAATTCCAAAATTAATTATTAATTTTGAGGACTTTTCCATTTCAGAGTTATATGGAAATAAGAGAGTATTTAAAAGCAGCTATCAGCTAAGAAATTTCAGCAGCTCTCTGTGAATGTATGGTTTGATTTATTTTTCTCTGTAACAGAATTCAGGTTACATGCAACAGCAGAGAATCTATAAGTTGAAATAACATTGCAAAATTGGGGGGTAGGAACCATGGACTATGAATTTTACTTCTGTGGAGGAAATGCTACACACTCTTACCATTGCTTTATCTATTTCTTGTGAAGGAATGCAGACTCACATCCACTCTTGAGGACATGAACAAGGTCCACACTCCCCTTCCAGCCACAGGTGAATGCCTAAGGCAGATCACTGCAGGATCACAACGCCCCCATGCTCCCTTTCTGTTGCACTGAATCCTTAATTCTTATTTACAGGTTGAAACTGCTGCACTGGGAGTGCCCAGTCAGCCCAGAATAGAAAGAAGAATAAGTTTTGCATCAATTTCCTGCACTGGATTATAATGAGCCATGAAATACCAATCCAAGTTTGCCCTTTCCAAAGTTCTTGGTTATTAATTTCTGAGAGTGCAGTGACCATCACAAAACAGATGGCCTTAAGTGAGGTCTATGCAGAGGGAAATTCTGCCCCTCTGTTGTTGCAATATTAATATTAGTTTAAAGGTTTTTTGGAAGGAACAAGGAGCACAGGGCTGAATTAATCCCCCTTCTTAGGAAGTTGCAAGATACCTGTGAAATTTGTCTATCACCATACAACAAAGCAGAATCATAAATACTCCAGTAAACATGAAAGAATAGCAAGCAAAATGTACTTTTGAACCATCAGCCACACCAACAGTACCACTGCCTGTGGTGTGGAAGAAATTCTTTGCTTATTTCTCTTCTCATGACAAGCAGTGCCTTGCACTTTGCAAACCTGCAGCAGGGATACATCACCTCTTAGACATGCAGGCTGAAGTAGCTTGAGAATTGTAGAAAGCATTGCAGAGCTCATTTGTTAATATTATTGCCCCTTTTAAAACAGGCTTAAATGTTCTGTCACCATAATTATCATGGTGAACTAGACATGTGACAGGCTTTACAGAAATGGACCCACTGAGTTTACAGAAGAAAATCATAAACCATATCTAGTTTGAAGTATCCAGGCAGCCTCTTTCTCACCTAAGGAGATTCAAATAAAAGACCAGTGACAAAAGGATGTTAACAGCAGCTGTATAAGTTTCTGAGAAAACTATTAGCTTGTCAAATCAATTTCTTTCCTTGTATTCTGCTCTTAACTAAATGAGCTTGATGACATGTACTCTACACCCTCAATTAAACAGAAGTTTGAGTGCTTTACAGAGAAATAAACTTCTGGCTGAGATTCTTCGTTGTAACTAAGTTTGAACTCTGAATTCAAAGCAAGAACTAAGGCTGGAGTGCATTATGCATGTGTTGGGATAATCAAGGGAGCAGGATTTTAACAAAACATAGCTCACTTAACAATTCTGTATAGGGAATTAACATTCCTGTATTTACTACCCCCAAAAAAAGGAAAGTGGAGGCAATAAAAAACATCAAGTTCCCTCATTTCTAAGGCAGCTGTTTATTAATGAGTAGGTGCTGAAGCAGGGCTCTGCCATAATGCAGTATTTTATTGCAGAAATGTGTTTTATCACATTCACACAGAGAATTTCACCAGCAGGAGAAAGTTTTAAATCTTTGCAATCTGTGGTATGTGAGAATGGGGCAAGCTTTTAGGATAGCTACATAACGACTGTTTCTTAAAACTTATAGGCATGTTAGGACTGTTCTCTTTTACCTGTATAAAGTTAAATTATTCCTGTATCTTTTCAATTTCTAATATATATTCTGTTTTTCTGAGTAATTAGATATATTCACTCATGGTTTCAGTAATGTTAGGTTGTTTCCTTGTTAATGTGTTGAGGTCAGCACTGACAAACAGGATTTCTGCTTTAGAAGATGCTTCTAAAACTACTCCCAGTAAATAAATAAAAGTTTCAAAACATAAGAACTCCTGTGACTTCAGAACACTGACTTACTACATGTTAGACATGGTGAAAATTACAATGCTTTCTTTAAATTGTCTGATAAATCAGCTGAGCACTGATTTGGAACATCTATTTGTCTCCAGCTAAAACATAATGCAGTATCTATCAGAGGACATCTGCTGCCCTCTATGAAGCCAAAATTCCTACTTCTGTCTGCTCCCATGGCTTGATCACAAGTGCTTCTCACACTGAAAAACAAACCCAAACCAGCTCTCAGTGTAGTTTGTTTTTGTACCAGCTCATTCAATGACCAAGTATATCCAAACTTTAGAGTATTTAGACACTTTTCCCTGAATACTTTTAAGCTATTTATCAGAAAGAGGGTGAATAAGTAAGCCTGGAGACTTGTTAATTGCTTCTGAAAATCGTTGACTAAAGAAAGTATGAAGACCCTATTGGTTTTTTCCCTTTCATTTTTTAATGAAACTGAGCAGCATTCTTATAGTGACATTGATGAAGTCACCTGTCAGCAAGAATTTAAAATACATTCAGAATGAGAAGCCTGGCAAGCAGCAGGCAATTTTTTTTGCAGTAGGCAATTTGTCTACAGCAATTTTAAGGAACAAAAGGTTTTACCTAATATTGGCAGATTCCTAAGTTTCTTTTTGTCAAAGAAAAAGAAGATCTTATCACATTACAATTGGCTTTTAATTTATTATGCAAAAAAGAAGTCACAAATTTAAAGAGATTAAGGGAGCATTATTCAGAGCAAAAATATGAGCAGCTGAATGGGATAGAAAATGTTGAAATCCTCATACACACACAGATGATACAGTTTCATGTCTCAGAGTTTGCTGAGTTCTCAGCTAAAGCACTATTAACATCAATTAAGTTACTCCTACTGAAGCTGGCTCTGGCAGAACAGTTTAAGCCTTTCTTTGTAAATATTTGATTTTTCTGCTGGCTGTGGACTTCATCTCATTGGCAAAGCTCCCTTTTATCTCAGAAGAGCAGGAATTGACTTCTGTTTGCATTTCTTTGGAGATGTACGTTGGGTGTCCAAAATCAGCACTGGAGAAATAGGTCTAATTTCCAGTAACTGGTCTTTTTGAGCTGTCTACTTCTCTTGTTGCCTGCCTAAGCCAAATCTACTCATTTTAATTTCATACTTATCATTTCCATTTTCAATCTTATGTGATACAAAACTTCATAGTTGATTTTCCTCCACCCTTAAGTACAAGTCTATACCTTCTATTAGAGCCTAGTTTTTCAAGGTTAGAATTTTTCCATTCAATTCTTTTTGTCCTCTTTCTATAATCCCAGTGGAGTAGTTTCTTCAGAAATTCCAAGTTTTGAGCTGTGCAGACCATGCTGAGTAGCATCAATTTTGTTTCTGCCTTGGCTGCCCCTTTCTTTCCTGCAGCACTGGAAGAGGTTAAAGGATTTCATGTAGTGGTCAGATTTTGATGGATTGCACAGGGCCATAGGAATCCTATGTGTATGTAAGTCCTTTATCTGTGTTTTTGTCAACTACCCATGCTTTTGGTGGAAATAATCGTAAAACAGTGGTTTAAACAGAAGAGAAGGATCAATTTTCAAAATAGACTTCTCTTGCAAGTTCTAGGAAGCCAAAATTATGTGTTTGCAGAGACACACCTATGTTTACACTTTTGGTCTGCTTAGGTGTTTCCATTACAACAATGTGGAATGGAAAATCTAGCTGATTAGTTAGACTAAAAAATAAGTATGTTGTTTTAATTCCTGAATTCTCTAAATTAGCTATTTAGAGCTGGTGAGTGTGCTTCCTACTGAAAAAAGAGTGTTGCATTGTACATGGTACTTTTGTGTCAGTGGGAAGAGGTGACGACATCTTAATTATAGTCTTAATTGTGTTGATGTGGCATTTCTATGTGAATGATTTTTCAAAACATGGGATGTGCATATCCAAACATAACTCAGAAACACAGCAAGAGAACAGCCATTTGCTTCTCTTTTAAATATAGCTTGGATTGACTGGTTGAATCAAGTGCAGTGGAGATAACATTGCAAATGAATGGAATAGCAGGAAAATCTCATTTGACTTAATAACTTGTAATTTCATTTAATTGGTACTAACTGGCATCTAAAAATACATATGATGACATTTAGAAAATGTTCTCTCTTTTATTTTTTTTGTAAATATTGTTTGCCAGGAGCTACATTTTCATTCTACTAGGGAAAATATTCCACTGAATGTAGTTTTTTCTTGTTGAAGTCTCAATATTAGGATTTGTTACATATTTGATATCCTGTTTGCAATATACTACTTCCTTCTGAAGAGGACATGAATCTTCATGTTCCATTCACCTCTGACCCCCTGTGTTCAGGCTGCTGTTAATAAACTTTGGGTCAGTTCAAGTGAAGGGCAAACTGCCACCAACCCTGAGTTGTCACAGTAACAAGCAAGCAAATGACCTGTAAATATAAAAAATCAGAAGTGCTGTGCATAACAATAGTTCCTATGATGTTTGACAGAAAGTGAACAACCCCAACTGGAATTTCTAAGCTTACCTGACCACAGCATGCAGATTACAAATGTCAGCAAAAGTGGGACAGTAAATTATCTTTGTTCTTGATCTGAAAAAATATATGTCTTTAAGTAAAACTTGCCTTCTGACTCTGTATGAGCTTAAGTAAATTTTCAAATCAGGCATTGACAACATTGTTTATACATTTTGCAAAATCATAGTCCCACCTGCAACTTAGTTAAAGTTTCTACTTGCCTCTAAAATAGATGATGAAATTAAATTTAATTCTTTGCTTCTCATTTCTGGAGCACTTGCATTATCCTTGAAGAAATTTTTGCAGATATACTTGTGCAAAATAATTCAATTTGAAGCTCAGAGCAAAAAAAGTTGGAAATTTGATTGATATTCAAATGCTGTAATGGTTTAATCAAATATGCTGAGTAAATAGTATGTGGTGATAAGTGTTAATTTACTACACAAACTTGTCTTCAAAGCACTTGAGTAAGCAAAAATTCTCATGGTAAATGTGTGCAAATTTTAGATGCTTGGTTGTTTCCTTGGTGACCTGATACCAAGCCTACACCCAGCACCATATATTTACCATCTCCATTCCAATTCACAATTTACAGAATATTTATTGCATCCTGCTATGTATGAGTCTATAAAATCCTGTTTATAGGATTCTATAAACAGGATTTTCTTTCATTGTGTGTGAAGAAATGAGCAAAGGAAGCACGTTAATCTGGGAAGAATTAACCATAGATCAAATCATTCTCAGGAGCTGAAGGAGATTTTTAGTTGGTTTCACCCAGGTGTCTTACTGTGGAACTTTCAGTATTGATGAGATCCAAAAATCTAGAGAGAAATGAAGAAGTAATCATTTGTCTTAGTAAGGAACTCTTTGTCTTAGGAAATTTGCCAACAAGAAAATTGTCCCATTTAAAAGATGGAAGATATCTCTAAAACAAAAATTTCTGAAGTTTCTGTGTTTGATCTTTCACTATTCTAATTCTCATGGGCTTGTTTAGTTGCCTGCAGTTTGCATCAGCAGAAGAGTAATGACCTTGATAACCAACCAGCAAAACCAAACTAAGAGACCCAAAATTAAGTGATCACCAATAAATAACATTATTGGTATTATTTATTATTATAATTANAACCTTCCCTGGGAAAACTTGAGACCATTTCCTCTTCTCCTGTTGCTGATTGCCTGGGATGAGAGTCCAACTCCACCTGTCAGGGAGCTGTAGAGAGTCATAAAGACCCCTGACCCTCCTTTCTCCAATTCCATCAGTGCTCCTCACCAGACTTGTACTCCAGACCCTTCCCAGCTCCACTCCCTCTCTCTGGACTCACCCCAGCACCTCAATGTCATTCATGAGGTGAGAGGCCCAGAACTGGACCCAGCAGTTGAGGCTCAGCCTCACCAGTGCCGAGAGCAGCAGGGCAATCCCTGCCCTGGTCCCGCTAATGGGTGTTATTTATTATAATAATGTTATTTATTGGTGATAAAAACATTGTGTGCCTGTTTTGACTGTGTGCAGAGCTACTTTAGTGACAAATATGGTGTCCTGTATCAAAAGTTGTTTAAAGGACAGGCAATGCTTTGTATCTCACCTGCAATATTTTGTTTTCTCAATTGTGGGTACTGTGCTTTATGGTTCTGGTGGTTGGTGGCAGAGTGATCTGCACTGTTTATACCTGTGTGTATGTTAGGACAACCTATAAGATTCTTCAGTGTTAAAGAACAGCAAACCATAGATTCAGCCTTAGGAGAAAATGTAACCTATGTCACACCACACAATTTCTGTAATGGTGGCTTTAGTTATAATAGCTTTGGAGGGAATTCTCATTTCTTTGAATCCAAGGGAAGCCACTATGAACAGCTCAGGCTTTAATTTTGGATGTTATGGTGCAGCTTCATCCTTCTTGTTCATCTGTCCTGCTGTGAGCAGCTAATTATGTAATTTAGTATAAATCAGTGAGTTTCATCTGCAGTGTTTCTCCACGTTGCACATCATGCATATCTCTTTGCTCTTCCCAGAAGCTGCCATTTAATTTCTCACTGGATAAAGAGTGAAGTCAAATTCTGTGATATCTGTGCAGCTTCATCTCTATTTTCAAGCCACTTGTGTAGAAGTGAACTGTTAAATTGTCACACAGTGTCAAAAGCACAACGGAGTGGCATGATAACACACAAAATCATAAATCTAACATTTACATGGTCTGTTTTTTAAAGATTGCCGTTAATTTTTGGTATAACTTTTATATAAGGTGCTTGCCAGCATCAACCAGTTCTTTTAAAATATGCAGGAGGAGATAGGATATCTGAATCATATTAAAAATATACTCTTCTGTCATCAGAACCCCAGCAGCTTCAGTATCTTGAGGTCAGTTACATGGTATGAACACATTTGACATAAGTGACTGGATTTAATGAATTCTGTCTGCTTGGACCATAAGCAGCCTAAAATGTATCCCTAAGGCTGTATTCCCAAGAAGAAATAAATCATGCTAATAAAGTAAGCACAGTTGTTAATATAGTGATTGCAATCATAATCCTACACTAAAAACAACAAAGAGTGCAGATGTAGTATCACTCAGATTATTTTGTTTAGCCTGAGTTGCCCTAGCAACCATAGGAATCACATTTTAATTAAGAATCTCCTAGTAATTCTGATTGTAGCAGCCTTAAGTACATGGTATGCTGAGCTGCATACTGAGTGCAGGGGAGGTTGATGATTATACAGCAACTGGAATTCCAGTATAATTTCATTATACTTTTGAGAGGGTAAATTCAGATTCAGCACATCAGGTAATCTCAATCTTTCATAATCTTGAAACATAAGAGAAAAAGTAAAAACAAATCTTTGTCTGGCAGGATTCTACAAAAAGCTGTGGAAAGTAAGAAATATTACCATGTCTTTGCACCTATCAAAACCAGTAACATGGGATAAGATGGTAACAATGCAAACTTCATTTTCTTAAATCAGGGGGAAAATTTCATGGCTATTGAATTAAGAAGTGATGGCTGTATAAAGAAAATTAGAGACCAGGAAACATGTTAACTGGAAAATGTCGTGTGTTCCTGAGAACTAAATGTCTGATTAGGGCATTTTGTGTTTGAAGAGCTCCAAAAACAATCAGACATTTCAAAGTTGCCACTATACACTTTAGAACACTATCTGGCTGAAATAGAAAGCCATTTATAGAAGGAAATAATTAAAAATCGGTTTTGAATTAACTGAGCTCAACTCTTTCCTTTTTCCCTGTCATTAAACCAAGCCACTCAATGTGTTACATACATTTTACTCTCTGAAGTTTGGTAGCAGCAGAATGCAGAGCTGTCTTTGCACTGTTCTTCCACTCACACAGCTGCAGGTACACACTTTGTTTAAGCTAAGATAAATGGTGGATTAAATAAACAATAGAGAGATAAAATTATTGGTCTGAAAGGCAAGGCTTTATATTTTTTTTTTTTTATTTTAGATGTTAGAATTTTTTTTATCTGTCCTAAGCTGAATCTGAAAATTGTAAACAGGAAATCTTAAAATATAGCCATGAATGTTTGTTGGGAGTAGTAGGAGGGCTTAGTAGTCAATTATTGAAATAAACACACTCAAGAGTTTCTTGGAGCTAGCCATTTTTCACAAATACTCTCAGCCACTACTGGCAGAACATTTGGGGTGGAAGAGGTTTACACCAGAAAACTTGTAACCCCCACTTCTACTCAGGCAATCTTGGAAAGTAACACACAAAGCAGAAATCAATTCTGTAATTGAGAATAATCTATAAAAGCTTAAATGTCATTGCTAAATCAGTTTCCTGAATGTTATTCAGAAATGTTTACTTTGGTGATTGTAACCTACATTTCTTCCTGTCAACAGATATATAAATCTTTTCATGTCTTTGACCACTTTGATGTTTAAAAATTCTGTGATTTCTGACTTCTTGTGACTTCTAATAATTTCTGGAAAAGGTGGGAAATAAACATTTCAAGTCTCATAGATTTATGCAATAGGATAGGGCAATAATATCCTGTTTTCAAGTAGTTTTGATGAACTCATTCAACTAAGCTGCTTGCCTTTAAACTGACATGAAGTACTGGATAAAGTTTTCTACCTTTAGATAGTTCATGAAATAGGACTTTCTTGGTAAAGATTGCATTAAAATGTAGCCACATTTTTTTATTGCAAGCCAACCATTGTTGGCTTTTAATGTTCACGTGGGATGCATGTTCAAGGAGGAAATTGAGAAATACTGTTCATATATATGTCAGACAGGGCTGAAATAGGAAATGAGTGGCTGAATGGTCACTGGATGATTTAGTTCAGACTCTGTTGCACTGAATGATGTTGTAATGATGGATACAAGCATTTCAAACTGACCTGGTTATGGCACTCATGGTATGCAATTCCTCTGGGGTGTAATTGAATATCCTCCTCACAATGCATTAGCTGCTTAATTAATTGCACTAATGACATTGTCTAGCATTTTGCACTTAATGACAGAAGATTTGGTTGAAGTAAGAACCATCCTAAAATCTATTCATATAAAAATTAAATAAGATTACCCCAAGATACCACCTGCAATCTAATTAACTATAAATATCTATTGCAGATTATAATGAATTCACTCAATTGAAAACAATGTTTCTAAGAATTTCTTATGATAAATAGAGTCACATGTTTCCTGGTTACACTATCATATTGGTTGTAAATGTTTTTTCTTGTTTTGTTTTTTTTTTTTTTAAAGTTAGAACACATTTTTATATTTATATTTACACAGAAGCATGAAAAAGACAATAAGTCTAATCTGAAGTATACAAGAGATATATGAACTTGAATATCCTCTAATGGTGACACTGAACTTGAAAAACATTTGCCATTTCCAATGGCAAAGATAAAAGAAAAAAGAGGTGAGGGACCAATCAAGAAGAAAATGACTTCTGACTCAGAATAAATGACTTGTTATGACCACAAAACCCTCTCTACAAGTAGAACTTCATTGAACTTTGTAATCTTTATTTCTATTGTCTCTAGATATTGAAATTGAATGATCAAATTTTTAAAAAACATTTGTAGCAGCGGAACAAAATAGGAACTGCTGGGATTTAACACTCTTAAAAATATGTCTGATTTCTTCAGGTGTCTACATGAGCCCTAAACCTTTATTTTGATTACTTTATGGGAAATGTAAAGCAAAGCCAACCTACTATTTTTCTATTTTCCAACAGAAAACTTAAAAAATTATCATGATCAAATAAAAGTTTAAATACACATTAACCTCATCTAGTTTAAACAAAAGAGATTGAGAGAAGCATTCAGAAAAATGCTGAACAAATATAATAATTTCATGTTTTGATGTTAAATGATAATCCAGCCAGGATGAAAAACCTCATATGGACCTAGTGGATGGAGCAGATACAAGATGTGTCTTGCACAAGGTGCAAAAAACTCTTCCAATAAACCTTTAGCAGAACTTTTATGTTAAAATTTATGCTAGTGCCTCCAAAAAGCAATCTATACTAGCAATTTAACTAAATATGTGATTAATAATTAAAATCAATAGCTGATTAGCAATTGCCTGAAGAATGTAGGAGTGCCTGCATGTATATGAATGTCTATAAAAATAATCTCTGACTCATAAGAAGCTTTTACCATCATTTAGAAATTGTTTGACGATGACGCAGAAGAAAACAATTACCTAACCAAGACATACATGTTTTCCCAGTGACCATGCATACATTTGATTTTTATTACAGAATAGTTAGCATTTGAAACTTCATTTTTGAATGTCACTGCTGTGATTTTGGTGAAGGATAGTTATCACACACTTTATAATTTTCATTTTGTAATTGCCACTGCTGTTTATTTAATTTTGTATTTACTCTGGAAAATGAAATGCACAGATACTTTGGAATGAGTAAGTAATGTAGGTTAGAACATGTTCTAAAGATGTGACACAGTTTTATAATTCAAAGGAAGAAATATGCAAACAGATTAAAAGCTGCAACAGAATAAGATCAGCAGACTTTTACTTGAGCAAAACACAAAGAGGATAGGAGAGATCTCATCTGAGATTTTAAAATGTGGCTTTTTATCCTTTAAAACTAAAAATCAAACTGGAAAAGATTCTAACAGGGAAGAAAATTTGCATTTTAAATTGAGATTTTTCAGGTATAGGTGCAAAGATGAGCTTGTGGACTTTTGAGGAGTTATATAAAGGCTCTTCTGTGACATTTTTTGTATTACTGCAGCATAATATATTTTTGGCTAAACAACATATCTTGCTGTAACTAAAATTTTCAATCCCTTTTTTCATCTCCCCTACACCTGATCTCTTACAAACAAAAGCCTGATGCTCATTAGAGTATAAAACCATGGGTGCAGCTATAAAGTTGAGTATATTTTAAAAATTAAAATGGGAAAACCTTGACCCTTCTGCTCTTCTGACACTGTATTTTTATGTAGAACACAAGACAGCTAAAGCAACTGAAATACTAATGCATATTTTTGAAAGATGAAGTTCTTGGCAGAGACAGATTTCTAAATTAAAATTATTTCAATAACACTGATGTTCAGTTTTCAGTTTTTTTCCCCCTTTATTTTATTTTTTCACTAGAAATTCATACTATTTTAACATGGGTCCTAGAACTGGTTAATTTATTTTTTTTTAAATCCAGATGGGAATAGCATGGGAATATTTTAACATTATCACTCGTTTAATTGTGGAACAGTAAAACTGTGTAGTTTCTTCCTTAATTTGCCAGTAGCAATGCTTTTCTTTCAATGTTATCATGTCAGTTTATTTTATTTATTTACTTGTTTCAGTCATCCTAAATTGAAATTTCTGAAGGAAAACAAACTAATATTTCTAAAAAGGCTGGAATTTCACAAGAATGCATTAACCTGTAATTGTTTAAAAAACCATCTTGTTCAGCAGAGCCAAACATCATTTGGGTGAAGGAGGAATTCATGGTATCTTTTGTGTAGTCCTATAGGCATTGCTGTTGTGTCACCAACAGGGGTGACAGCCTCACTGACCTGGTATTGGGAACTGGATTTGAACATTAACCTGCAAAATCAGTGCAGGGGTGTCAGCTCACACTTTCTGAGGCTTGTCTCTAATTTAATTTAGAGACGTGCATTGGCAATTGAAGAGAAAACTTAATTCTGTAATTATCCTGCATTAAATGTTAATGTTGCCACAAATATTATTTATAAATAAAACATGTATTTAACTAATATATCTTTAACTCATGCATTCAGTGTTATCATGCTCCATTTCTAGTTAGGAATCAAGAATTGAGCCCGAAGGGTTTGTGGTTATATCAAGTAATGCCAAGGAAAGATGTAATCTTTCAAAATATGTTGCTTGGAAGATAGGGAGAAATGAAAGGTGATTTTGGCAGGACTTTGGATTTTCATAATGTGGAATATGGAAAAGTATTTTATGTGAAAGCATCTTCATTCTTTTCTTCTAAGAGACAACTGAAAAAGAAATCATTCTTGGCATCTCAAGGCACCATTATGGCAGTTATTGAAAGAATTTCATTTTATAACTGGAGGTCATGGCCATTACATAGTGATAACCTGCATTTGGAAAAGCTCATCCATTTATTCATGGTTCAAAGGTTTTCTATGTGCATTAATCTTACCCCTATGAACAAATAAGAATGTGAGAACATTGTCCTTCTTTCAAGTCAAAACATTTTGGAGCATGCAAGGCCACATGTAAACAAATGATTGCAGCAATATTTTTAAATACTGAAACACTTATGACTTTGATGTTGCAAAAATGCCTGTGGTTGATAACAGGGAATATAGAAATCGAATTTTCTCTCAGTTCTGTTTTATGACATTTCAGAGTTACTAAATGAACATAATTTCTTCAATATTTCATTTAGGGAGTCAAAGTAGAAGAGAAGTAAGACCAAGCCAGGCTGAAGGTGACTGGCAGCAAATTGTGAGTAGAAATCTATTTCAGGTTCATTTTTGTGCAATATTCATCTGTGATGAGGGCCTGTGTATGAAAACACATTTGGATTTGTTAAACACATAAACCAAGAAACTCATTTCCCATGGTTCTTTGTCCACGGTTCCACAAACCTAATCTTGCTACATTCAGTAATTTCAATGAGAGACAGAATACACTGGAAGCTTTAGGATACCAAATTGTTTCTTCAGAATTATTTCTTATTTCACATTCGAGGTATTCAGGGATTGGTTGCACATATGGTCTCTGAACTGGACTCTAAAGCTCTGAGCTCTACCCCAATAAACTCTTCCTACAATCTCAAGAGGAGCTAAATGCCATGGAAGTCATACATAGACAGGTAAATAAGTGGGGACCACTGCAAGGTAACCCCTGTAAAATGCTGAATAGAGTAGAGTACACATCTAGCTATTTGTCTCTTCTGTGCCAGAGAGAGCAAATCTGGGGAGAAAAGAAGCTAAATTTAAAGGCAACGTGTGTTGCTTGTTGCTTTGTTATGCATTTTCACATGCATGTCTGAGTATTTTCCTGTCAGTCACTGCAAAATAAAAAATAGTTCTTTGTTTGGATTTAGTAGAAACATGGCCATTTACTTAAATTTTAACATTTTGTGGTCTCTCAGTTTAATATATGGTACATTAGTTTTCTATGATGCTGGCATGCTGTGCTGATGGATTTCTCAGTGTACCAAATGAAGTAAACCAGGGATTTTTCAGGCAGTTTAATTTTTTCCAGAAGTGATGGCATTAACATTCTTTTTGGGAAGAGACTTATCAAAACAGGATTTTTCATTTAGTGTTTGAAATCTTGTAATATATATTAAGTCTTGTGACTGTAGTAACAATTGCCTGTTACACACTAAATTTGTTGATGAAAATATCACACTTTTATGCAAAGACAGTTGGTCTTTATCATCAAAGAGACATTGTTTAAGAAACTGGAAGTTATGAATAAATTTCCATTACGGCAGCAATTGCTATGATCTTCTGCAATGTAAAGAAAAAAACCTGGCCTTATTGTTGAGTTTTGTATGGTTTGTTTCATTTAATTTTTTATTTATTTTTAATCTGGGGAGGTCTTCCCTTGAACTATGTCTTATCTTGTCATTGATCAAATTCCTTGTCCCATAATATATACACTTTTAAATTTTTTAATGCAGGACTGTTCTGTGTCTATTTTGTGTCACATATTATTAGTGAATATGAGGGTCCTTTTCCAGATCCTTTACTGCAAATGCAAAAAGTTGTTCCTAAGAGTTTGAAGTAAAAGATGAGAGACAACAGATGAAAAAGGAGTGAGGAGATAAAGCTGTATATTGGTGTTTGTGTACTGATTTAATAAGGTTTTTACAGACAGCTTTTCGATATTGTTGTTGTACCTTCATTTTTTGATCCCTTACAGTGACCTCTTAATGAGGGATCATTTTTCTAATACCTTTTCATTGACTTTGGTGAGGAATTCCTCATTGACATTATTTTTGGCATTACCTTCAAGAGTACACTGGGATGCAGGTGGGTTTTCCAGAATTTAATGAAATCCAAGTGTGATGTGAAGAGAGTGAAGAAAATGATGGGATGTTGAAGGAAGCAATGAGACAAATGTGGTGCAAGGTCTGGTCTTTGTGGCTTAACTCTGCAGAATTCACTATTGCATACTGGAAAATGCAGTTGAATTATTGCATGTATCTAGTTTAAAAAAAGGATATTAGAGAAATAAAACATGGAATATGTTCTGGGCAAACATTTGAAGTGTGGGGTTGAATGAAAGTGACATTTCTAGCATGGCTTTACCTAGAACTGGATGTGAAGATTAGGAGGGTTTTCCATATAGATCCTGCCAGTGTGGCAAGGGAGGAGGAAGATGGGTCTTTTAGATACCTGCAATATATGAATTTTAGGACTATATGTACAGTGTTTCTAATTTGATGTTTTTCAGGGGTTTTTCTTATTTCACTGAATCTCATACTCCAAGGACAGAATGTGTGTGGACAGCAATGCAAGTTAAAGATCTTATGTGCACCAAAGATTTCTGTGGCTGTGCAACAATGTGTTGTGATGCAGGATTGCTTCTGAAAGGGCAGTGTTATGCAGCTTGATAGGTGTTCTGCATTCTGCTGTTCATTAATTCAAATTTACTGCCCCTTGTTTCCTTCTTGGTACTTAAAAAAGATTATTGAAAGGCATATTGAAATACTGGAGGTAGATAAGAAGCATTTTCAGGCTGTAAAATCACAGAGGTAATAGATAACATTTAAGTAGGAAGCACTTACCATAAATGATCGTTTATTGTTGGTTTGGGGGTTTTTGTCAGATGGATAGTTTAATGTGTAATTTATTACACTTTTGTCCAGCTAGTTTTGCTGCACAGTCTTGATTTTTAAGCAATGATATGAAATCTTTACTGAATCTTGCTTTTAACTCTATTAAAAACTCCTGACTTCACATGTGCTTAGCTAAGGTGGCTTTTGTAGCAGTTTTCTGGTGGAACAATTCCAGTCCTGCTTTCAGGTACTGCATCAGAGGGTGTTGAGCCCAAACAGATGATGAGCAGTTAACAAACCATGCCTCACCTAGCAGGAGATGTTGTTGCAAGCAGGCGGTTATTTTGCTGTGGATATGGTGATTGTCAGGGGGACAACTTAGCTGCAGCACAAGTGGAGTTCACAACACTACCCAGGCTTCTCCATCTCACCTGTCAACACTTCTGCTCACCTCATCTTTAATGCAGTAGCACACTGAGTTTCCTGACCCCAGGCTGAGGTGTTCCTGATCACCTGTGTAACCTGTGCATTCACTGGTTGTGTTGATTTAGTAGGAAATAAAGGGTTTTCAGAAAACAAAGTGCCAAATCCTGTTTTTTGCTTAGCTTCACTGCACTCACACTTAAAGGATTCTCTCATCCATGAGAACATGGTGGTGTTTACTTTCCAGAAGCAAAAGATATGGATGGATTTTTTTCTGTGTCGGAATGTTTTTTCTTCCTCTGCTTCCTTCCTGCATCAGTTAACAAGGGTGTTTCTCAGCACTCTGTGGCAGCAGTTTGGCAGAGGTGACAGAGGTGGTGCTGGGTTGTGATGCTGCACAGCAGGCTAATCTAAGCAGGCCATTAATGCAGGCCTTGGTGGGGTGGGATTCAAGATTAAAAGTTACTTCAATTTTCTAATCACTGGGAGGGCTACTTCCAGTAGGGCTGTTTGGTGTGGCAAATGGTGACACCAGGAACTGTAAATAACAAGAATGTGTTTGATCTGACTGAGAGTTGAACTTTTGCCTTCCTACTGCATCACACAAGACATACTAATATGCTAAAGGTTGTGGCTGTGGTTCCCTTAGCATGTGTATTTGCAGCTGCTTCTTTAACACAGTGCAAGAGTGTGCTATGCAGAGATGACTGGTTGGAGGCTGCCTGCCTGGCAAGGTGTTTTTGTCTGTGGTGTGTCTTAATCTCGTCATCGTGCTTTCAAAGTGAAAAGAAAATTCACTTCAAGGAGCTCAAAAATTAATCTTCAAATCTTTTTCTATTCTTTGACTTTAATATAATCATTACATTCACACTTTGCATTCACAAGTCTTTTAAAAGGAGTTGATAATTATTTTTGCTGTTCAAACCTATCAAATCCTGAATACGATTTGTGTAATCTACTGAGGTTCTTTGTGGTTGTTTTAAAATCCTGATCCTAACACAGCTGACCTGGATAAAATATGTAATAACTCACATTTTGTGGTTAACCAGGACAGAATTATAATAATGCCTGAGTCTATTAAAGTAAGAGGCTATGCTTTTATTATTTAAAGGTCAGTGAAATCCTCTGCCATGAAATCTGTGTTCCTGTATTGTGTTCCCAATCTTTATTTTCATATGGACAGATACTGGCACATTATGTTTTGAAACTGATCATGAATTTTGGGGAAAGAGTATTAAAATATAATTCGGGTTTAACATTTTTATCACGAAGTAAATTGCTATCGCCAGCTTTCTGCAATTTGACTACTTTTTCCCTTCAGCAATGATTACACTTTTCCCTAATTTTGTCAGACAGAATGGTAATAACCTTAGGCAATTATGCTAAAATAACTTGTCAGCTACTCATTGTTTTATTTTTAATGTATTAAGAAATTAAATGCTCCGAAAAGCGACAGCCTAAAGAGCTGAATCCATTTTTTATTCAGAGGGTGTCTCCAGCAGACACGGTGGCCGTGGTGTCCCCCAGGTGCCCCAGGCTGTGACAGCCCTGCACAGCCCCAGGGCACCCCCTGCCCTCCTGAGCCTCGGCCAGCACAGGGACAGAGGGGGGAACAGCTGCTTTCTTGGAGGAGGCTTATCCCCATTCCCTTGGGAGTCTGCTCCCCTCGAAAGGGAGGGAGCTGAGGCAGGGAAGGGAGGCTTGGTGGCTGATGGCCTGAGGAGCTCAGTAGGAGCTGCTGTTTGTGGTCTTAGATCAGAGCACCCTCCACGACGAAATGCTCACAGAGCCCGAAGAGCTGATGTGCTGGAAGGTTCAGGGAGTGTCTCCTGAGCCAGCTGGGCCACTGCAGAGGTGACTCCAGCCACCATGCAGACAGCACCTGGCCATGCTGGTTGAAAGACTTGATTCCCAAAGAAGCATTGCCCTGTTGGGGTTGTTGTTTCCTACTAATGAACGCTCTGCCCGTGGCACTGTGTAACCACGTGAAAAATGCACTTGCACAAACAACATCATCTCACTATCAAATTGCAGCTCCACTTAGGACCTGCTGAGGAGAAAGAGCCAAGGGTGGCTGTGCAGTGCTCCAGAGAAGGTGTCTTGTCATGGCAAACAAGACAAGGCCAGCAGTGTTTTGGTCTGTGAGCGGCTCTCGGCCTTGCTGAGCCCCCGCGTCTCCTGCCGGTGCACAGGAGATGTGTTTCATGGTGGGCAGCAAAGGACACCTCCTACTGAGGTGCTGTGTGGATTAAAAGCATCCTGCCTGTCCCACAGCATATTGCTTTCAGGTTTCACTTGGACTGGGAGAGTATCTTATTATTATCCACAGCCTTTAAAAATGCGCATTTCAGGTCATTTTCACAGATCTCATTGACGTTGTTCCACTGCACAGGGCAGTGTTCTTTCAAAAATGACATACTGCCATCAGGAATGAATATGATAATGTGGCCAATTCTAAGAGAACCAATAGTCCAGCCTTTGAAATTATCTTTGTATAACTCGTGTGTGAAAATCTGATTTTAAAAAAAGAGATAGGTTTCATCCCACTTTGTCTCTTGAGAGATAACTGACCATTATATCTCCTTGTTCTCTTTCATGATTATTAACAGCTGAGACATATTTCTTGTAATATCTCTCTATAAATAATTCTAGGCTCAGAAGTTTGTTTCTTTTATAAATTAAGCTATCCAAAAGTGATAGCTCATTTCTCCATAACTAGAGTCTGTCTCCTCTAGAGGCAATTTATCTTTGCAGCAGCTAACCCTTAGGCATTATTTATTTCATAAACTTTTATTAATCATCTTTGCCAGTTTCTCTCAGTCTTTCTCTTCCCACAGTCTTCTGGTACAGTCAGAACACCCACCAAGTTTTCCAAATATTTATAGGGCTGGTTTTAGAGGAAGAAGAGCTGTCTGAGACATTGTTTTATTAAACTGTGATTGCTTAGATACCAATCATCAGGGATTTCTCATGGAAAACTCAAATGTTAGTTTTGTTGTAGAGTAGGGAAAACCTGTTTAGTGAAGTCATTCTGTACAATGGGGGGAGATACACAATCATTATGGATTATCCTCTGGGAAAGACAGCTGCAAGGAATGAACATTAATATGAAGAAGGATGGCAAAAACTGGCCTCAGTGCTTCTGAGTTTTTCTTGCACTGGCTAGAAAGGAAGAAGTGTCTTTCCAAGACCCTTGTGCCGGCTGTTAAACCTGAGTGTCAGCAGTCAGGGTAAGAGATGTGCATCTGAGAACCATCCACTGCCATTCTCCCTCACCCTTCCCAAGGGATGGACTCTGGGAGGGCAGGTGGATTCAGCCACCACCTGATACTTTCCTTAAGCTATAAAGGCAGCACTAGGCAGAGATGAGAAGCTCATAGTAAGGGTGGGATTATAGGGTTTGCAAAGCTGACCTGGTCAGGAGACAGAGCAGCCTGGCACAGCCATACATTTGAAACAGGTGTTTGGGGTTCCTTGTACACCAAACAATTAAGACATGCCTTAGAGAATTTAGTGCTGCCCTTGTAGCCATAACTCCTGCTGGCAGAACTGCAGTTCAAGTGCTCAGTGAAAGTCCTTTACAGACTATTTTAAACATTATTGAGACAGGTGTTGCTAGTAGTTGCATTATTTCTTTTATATTGATTAAGAAATTTAGTCAAATGGATTTTTTTTATGGCTCCAAACAGTGTAAATAATTAATAAGCTACATTTTTACCTTGCTGCCTGAACAAATGCACATTCTAATGTGTTATAATTATAAGAGAGTATCCTTTATTTTTTTTCTGTATGTTAATGACTGGGGAATTGGACAGAAATAGAGCTCTCCGGTTTCAAGGTGACAAGAAATCCCACTTGAGTCCATCATCAAATGTGCCTATGAATGTCTGTCAGTAATGACTGAATCTGCCCATAAAAGCCTTCAGTGTAAGAAATTCTACAAACTTTATGTATTCCATTCCTTACCCCTCTGTAGTTTAAGGAAGCTTTTCCTGATGCCTGTCTTGTATTTTTCTTCCTGCAATTTAAACCTTGTTGTTAGTTTTCCTATCAGTGGTAGAGATCTCATTTTCCCCTTCCATTTTGCTGTGTCACTTCAATCTTCTCTGTGCTAACCTAAAATTATGATACCTGGTAATACTTCCTCCATCTTCTTATTCACTCTGTAATAGAGAACATTTTCCTTTATTACACAAGGTCCAAGTTTTTCACCCTGCAGTGTCTCAAAAAGTGATTTGCATACCTCATCAATATCCCCAGATTTGGTGCATAGTCCCCATTTATAACTTTGTTTTTTCTTTTTTTTTCCCTGCTGACATTTCAGCTGTATGAAGGGCAACTTCTTTTGACTTTTATTTATGGAATGAACTATTTTCTCAGTGGATTTTATTTGTTACTGCATATTCTAGATTTTTTAATCTAATGCTGAACAATGTTCTCCTAAAATGTTTTTTTAGCCTTCACTGTCTGGAGTTGGGTATTTAATTCTGTATTGCCTAAACTTGCATGATACTGAGAAGTTCCTTCCTTCAGCTATGACATATGAGTATTTTGTATAGCACATGCTTCTCCAAATAAAACAAACTCGATTTCTTAGCTTTATTCTCTTTCTCTCCTAATCCTAACATGAATTTTCCCCCAATGTATCTAATTTCTCTAGTGCATCTAATTTTCTTATCCCACTCCAAAATATTTCTTACCCTTACATTTTTTTCCATATCAGAAAAGCAGTGTTTTTGTTTATTTGGCTCAAATTGAGGAGACCCTTACTCAGTTGATTTCCTCACAGGCAGCAAAATCTGATATGTCTTCCCTAAAGCCATTAAACCTGAAAGCTGCAGTTTGTTCTGTACAATTGTTTTCCTATAACATTCTAACAGTGACTCACTTCCAGGTGCAAAGGCATGTAGATTATTCCAGTTTTGCAATCTGGATGTAAGAATTTCTCTGTGAGTCCAAATGCAGGTAAGGAGACAGGGTTTTTTCCTGATTCCTGATGGAATAGGCTATAGATCAAAATCTGTGAATGGGTCTTCATTTTTCTTTTCTCATGTTAATTGTTATGGTTTCTGACTCCCCAGAAAATGAATTGCAGAAATGCCACTGCTCTGAAATGAATCCTCTCTGAAATTAGTATTCTCTTGCTGTGTCTGTTTAAACAGACCAAACATTATTTGTGCACTGGTTTCAGAGAAGCTGAAAGTGCTGGTTTTGTCTGATTACTTTTTTCTCAGTCCCTGATAGAATAGTCACTTTGGAAGAGAGATTGTTATACTCTACCCAATTTGCAGATTCAGGCATTAACTTGTGTCTTCAGGCTTTGAAAGGGTAATGGCAAAGAACTGCTTATTAATCTTGAGTTAATTTAGGATATTTAGTCTTCTGTCTCTTAGATGGATATACTTTGGCACTTTAATTAACTGCTTGTTAATTCTAGACCTTCACGTTGTTCTGTGCAGGGACTTTAAATAAGATATGCCTATACTGAGACTATATTAAAGGGCATATTTTAGTGGTAAATAGATTCCAACTTTATGTTTTATGCATCCCATAGATCATGTGGCTTGTGATTGAAAACACACAAGACATGTTTCCAGGGTTTCATGTACTGTAAATAAATGTAAAACAAGCTCCTTGCACGAACGTGCTACAAAGCAATCAGCAGCAGGCAAGCTAAGAGGCTAAATGATACTTGGAAGACTGTAATTAATATTAATCTCTTGCATGCCAGAGCAAGTGATTAAACAACTCCACCTCTTTTGCTTGATACCCAAATGTGGCTGAATGGCAACATCCTATGACAAACACAACTGCAGCAGCCACTGGTTGAATTTAAATAGGTAGCGAGGGGGTCAGAGATTAAGAAAACCTGTGAGCAGCTAAAGAATTTCATCACCTTAAAGCCTGTCTGTGTCTGTTTTCACTGACAGTGGGAAAGGACAGAGAATACACATTTGTCTTCTGTGGATTGGTCCAGGTACAAATCGAATCTCCTGTATTCTCTTTGCCAAAGTGGTTTTTCTCAAAGTAAGAAAAGCAACACACAAAGTTTCTGGTAAATATGGTTGGACAATTATCCAAGTCAGTACTGTAAACTGTATGTTCCAGGCTTCTCCCTGCTTTCAGTGTGAGAGGAACTAAAACAACTTCATTTTCAGGGTACTTGCATATTTTTTTCCATTTTTATATTTCCCAGTATTTTATAATCAACATTTCCATGAATTGAGAAAACATGGAAACACCACTTTGTTTTCAGTTTTTACAAATATTGTAAAATATATATTTAATATATCAGATCCCTTTTTTTCTTTCTTGGAAATGAAGTTAAATCTAATTTTACAGTTAATAGCATGTCAGTAAATTTTTAGAGAACATTTTAAATTTAAAAGGTGACTTCATTCAAGTATCTCCCTGTTTTCCATATTTTTATCTGTACTACTTTGCAACTACTGGAGCAATATGAACAATTTAGTTCTTGAGAGAATTCTTCCCAGGGGAATTTTATTTGGTGTAATATACTTACAATATTTGGATAAGAATAACATGAATAGAGTTTAATTTTCATACTCAAGCTAAGGCTGAATTTAATGTGTTCATTTATTTTATTATTTAGTAATATTCCCTTTAGGTTTTTGCCAAGGCCTAAGATTAACTGACCATCTGTCTATTTTGCTACAAGCAGTATCTGCTACTTATTACTGGCAGTTAATTTTGCAGCAAAAATTCACAGAATGTGGTCTGGTGTTCTGATTTATTCAGTGACATTTATAGAAATCTAGCAAATCCAATCAAACAATTCCAGGATACTCAGCAGAAGAAAAGTGTCATGAAAAATGTTCACAGCTGCCACTACTCAGAAATAGGGCAATGATATGTTTCTGTGTCGTACCACTTGTCCAGATTCACTCTGCATGGTTCAAACTTTGATTGGGTATTGCCAACAGGAAGGTGTAGCATCTCTGGGTACAGGTCTGGAATATTCATGTCTGTGTGAGGGATCTTGTGCCTGCACAGTGCACTAAGAATAGGAAGAGATTTGACTCTGGGCTTACGCCCATTTTTACATTATGTCATTAAGTCATAAATATGTAACCAGATGTGTCATAAAGGTGTGCTTAGAAGCAAAAGGATAACAGGAGATAATCAGCTATTCTCTGTTTAACTTCTCAAAACTGACAAGTTACTTAAATATTTCAGTTCCCCATAAAGGTATCCTGGATACTTAGGGATAAAAAACCCCACATCCATTTCAATGGCTTCCACCATTTGAATTTTAATATTATTGCAGTTTGTGCAAATTTTTAAAATCTTCTGATTTTTCTCATTCAATTTTTGCTGACAGATGAGTTTCAGATGTCCTACTCAGGGCAGTTTTCACCCTAATTCTTGTTCAGTTAAGATTTTGATATTCTGTTCAACAAAGCTGCCAGTAATTGGTGTTTGATTCCTTAGTCTTTTATGAGTTTGTCTCCTTTTTGCCATTACTCTGGAGTTTAACATGAGCTTGTGCCAGTGCACAAGATTGGTATGCAATCAAAATTTATTCCAAACTTGGTTATACAATTATGTGTAAAAATGAAAAATCAAAGCACATCATCAAAAAAGCAAATATAATCAGGAAATTAAATTAAAATATTTACATGTCTCTGAAGGAAAAGTGACTGTTCTGCTCCCACTATGTCAGAATATGCTAGTCTTGATATTGAAAGTGAACTTCTGCAATGCACATTTTATTGACTTAAAAGTTTCTGCATTTGACAAGTTTGTTAAATGGTACATAAAAATTCCAAAAACTGCATACACATGAATGTGTCCTTCCATGTGTCCTTCCAACGTCCTTCCATGTAAAAAAAAAATAAAATTATGTAACTCTGCAGAAGCTCAGCACAGTTTCATTTCCAATATTTAGTGTTACCAGTTTCTGAAGGGCTTTCACAAAGAATTAACAGCATGGATGGATGCTATTTATCACAGCAGTTTATTTCTGCTGCTCAAATAAATGTTTATTTTTTTCAAAGCTTATTATTTTAATTCAAGATTAATAATTTAATTCAAGATTAGGGATTCAATCAAATGAAAGAACAGCAAAGCAATTATCTCTCTCCTCCCACAATCATCTTGAACTTTTCAGAGGTGTTGCAAGAGTGTGAAATATTTTCTTCTCACTGACATTATAATGACACTTTGCAGGTGTCCTTAGACTCTAATCATCCACAACTTTCACATATGCTACACACTGGGAACAGTCCCTTTGAAGTTAATTGGGTTTCACCTGTTTACTCCAGCAGAGAGTGAAACCCTGTTTACTGAATTTTAAATTAAATATAAACACATTAAAATATAAAACTGTACTTTAGCTCCTGGTAGTTCTATTATGCATGTTGTAGGCTTTCTCAATTAAAATACATCCAATTAGATGTATTTAAAGATGAAATCATCCTCTGAGGCTTTGGGTGTAGAAATGGATTAAAAACTAATTAAATGTAAGCCTCTCGAGACCTAAATTACTTTCCCCTCCCCCTAAAATCAGATATATGTCTAAATAAGAAGAAGATCTGAAGGTTAGTGATAACCTCGGGGTTCTTGGCTTTTATTTGCTCTCAGATCACCTGACATGGGCTGTTTGGTTCTATCATAAAAATGTGTCCTTCTCTTTAGCTTTCTGGGGACTGAAATGGCTTCGGGTGCTCCAACAGTTTTATTGTTATTAAGGTTAAATAACATGCATTTTTAGCAGCTTTTTTTCTGAGTAAAAATAAGAAAACTACAATTGAAATTCTCCAGAGGAGTGGAATCTAAGCTAAAGCATGGCTCTATATCCAGAATAACTCCATCAATGAGTAAAATGAAAGTATCAGTACCATCAGTAAAAGGGATTTCTTTTTCTCATATGTCATTATGGCTGTCTGCTTGGGGGTGAGCAGAAGTTGAATTGATTGAATGACTTTACAGAGAAAACTTCATTACTTTGAGAACTAGTTTGAAATAAATTGGACAAAAATTAAATTTATATTATGTAATGGGTTAGGTCCTATGAGATTTCAACTCAGTGAGAACTGAGCATTCACTATTACCCACCTCTTAGCTCAAAGGCACCTTAACTCAATTTATATAACTTCTACTACTGCAAGAGCCCACATTTATTAAGGATCAGCAATGTGTTTAAACCTGGAGGATAGGAATCTGTATAATTAGAATTTAAAAACCAAAATATTTTTTAGGTGATATTAAAAAGTGAATGGTGCAGTGCACCATGGTGCGCGGTGTGAAAGCAAGATGTTACTCAGCTGAGAGTGAAGAAAAGGGAAATAGCTTTCAAAACGAAGGGTGGATGTGCTGGATACAGGTGTTGGTGTGTGGGCAGGTGTTGGAGGGGACACAGGCAGGATGGAGAGCAGCTGTCCCTGCAGATCTGCAGCTGGAGGTGGCCAGCTCCAAACCCGTGAGGAGCCTGCAGCCCTTTGGTCCCTGTTACACCCCTGAGTGAGGGAAGAGGGAGGGAGCCAAGGGCGTGTCCAGGAGAGAAGCTGTGAATTTCAGGGTCAGGGTGGGCTTTAGACTGAAATAAATAGACTGAAATTATATTTGACACTATGGCAGCACTTCAGATCTCTTTTGTAAAGGGGGTAAATATTTTGCTTACATTTTAAATGGTACCTGAAGTGTCTCTTTTATCCCCACACATCTGATCAGATTTTGCTTATCTGTGCCATAGCAATTCTCAAGCTCTGTGGCATAATCCCTAATTTAAGATCCTGATAAGAATGAGGTCTAAACACCTCAGGAAAGCTGCAAAAGGGCCCCACTACATTGGAAAGGACAGATTTGTCCCCAGGTTACCACCAACTTTAGTGACTTTAGCAGTGTTTCTGAAGAAGATCTTGTTGGGCAGTGAAATCCTGGCTTACAGATAGCTGTTTAAATTACTTGTGAAACAATTCTATTTTAATTCATTTTTTGTAGAAGTTCTGTATAGAACAATTAATTTTGTTACAATGTATATTCCTATGCAAAACGTTTTTCATTTGTTTGTTTCTTTGTGGTTTTTCCTTGTTTATTTAGTTTTCTCTAGTTCAGATCCTTTTTTCTTCACTTGTGGGGCACTTGCAGTAATTGCAGTGAGGTTTGCAAAGCACTGACATTTTAGTCAGGAGGGAGCAGTGACTGATAGACCAACACCCCAGTACTGATGCTGAGGAGAGCAGGGGGTAGTTCTTTATTAAGCTGAGGAGCTTTGGAGCTGGAAATGTGTTGAGACGTGCTTTGGAAGGGATTCTAGGGAAAAGACTCTGCTGACACAGCAGCAAGGCAGTGGGAGTGAATGGAGAGGCTTTCCTTGTCAGTCTCTAACAGCTCTGGCAGATGTGCTTGAGAAGTAAAAGTTTCACTAAACTGGAACTGAGGAGCAGTAATGACATTTTCACTGAGACTGCCTGCGTGTTTCAGAGACTGATGCCTGGATGTTGCTGTCCTCTTTCCTTATCCCTCCAAATGCTTCAGCAGGTTTGCAAGTTCTCTACCCATGCCCACAGTAATGAACACCACCAGCAAGGGACACAAAATCAATACAGAAAATCTTTCCCCCCCTCCCTGGGACAGTCCTTCCCCACAGGTTTGCTTGGTGACCCTAAAGAGCACAGTGCCATATGACTGATGTTAACAATTGATGATCTTTTAACAGATCAGAGCATATTATATTGTGCACTTTTATGCTGTGTCAGACCTCTCTTAATAAGTACACATTTATTATTCCCCAATTATTATGTACAACTCTCTGTGCAGCTATTCATATATGTTGATGTTAACCCAAGAAGTATCAAGATGTTCAGACTATGCTTTGAGCTATAATGTAGGGTCTTAAGGTACAAAATAAAGACATTAAACACAGATTGTTGTTCTTGATGTGATTAAAAGTGGTTCCCATTGTTACTATAGTGTGGTTTTTAATCTTTTATGTAATACTTTAAGGCAATCTGTTGAAGAGAAACCATAACACTATTAATTTAGTGTAGCACTCAGCCTCAGGAGCAAATGCTAAATAACATTTAGTAATGGGTTTTATAACAAATTTATGGAGCTCCTTATGTGTGCTTTTCACTCCTTTTCAATGCTAATGTTGGTATCCATTAGCAGTCAGATGTTCTTCCTCTTGATACAATAGCTATGGCAGTCTGCACACACAGACTCCAAATAACTTAATCTAATGCTCCTTGGAGACAATAGAAGGAATTCATGGGTGTTGTTAAAGTCCTCTACAAAACCAGCTTTAAATACAACATTTTGCTTTTCCGTGCTCTTGAACATGAATTAATATTTTATGTCTATTCTATCACTTGACACAACCAAAAAGGCCAAGGTTTGTCAGTGTGCCTCCAGTCAGGTTTGTTCTGGGTGTGAGGAGCAGAGAGTGATACATTTCAGTTGTGTTTTGAGAAGTTCACTGGGTGAGGGCTCACAGAGAATTATTTCATAAGGCAGGAAGGAGGACAGTGTAACAATAGGCATGACCAACGTTCTTGAAAGCAAAATTCTGTGGTCTCTGACTTCATTTTCTTTACTGATTGTCCTGTGGCTGAGAGAAAGGTGTTTGTGTCTCCACTAGACATGATGAACATTCCTAGAAATGATGAAGCAAGTAGGTGTTCAAGCTTCCCCTCTGCAAATGATTCTGTGTAGGACAAATTTGTGCACAATGTTCTCAAGTCTCTGAGGTCAGGAGTGAAAATGATTTTGTTTCCATATATGTGCAACCACCACCTGTAGTCAGGATTAAAAAAAAAACACAAACAAACAACAAAACAAAACCCAAAACTTAATACTTAAAATGAAAAACAGGGCCAAAAAAGCTCATAAAAGGGAATTTTTCAGCTGTGAGTTCATTCAATGAATTAATTATTTACCTTGGCAAAACACTCAGTAAAATAGAACATTTTCTTTGTCAGACAAACTTGTAGTCCTCCCTCATGAGCTTTCTATGATTTTTTGAATATTATTTTGTGTTGATCTTCTTAGAAATAAGACCTACAATTCTTAGAAAATTAATTTTTTTAAAAACCTGTTGGTCAAATATCTGTTTAATACACATTTCTTTGGGCTTCTCTGTAATGATAGTTTTGACATAACAGTGTATGGTGATGGTATCAATAATACTACTTTTTAGACCATAAGTTTATAGTAACTTTTAATTTCCCCTGCCTAAATATGCATTGTTTTTCCCATAAATAAGCATAGTTTATTGTCACCTATTCTTAAATATAGCCTATTAGTTTATTATTTTGGTGCCTGTGACAATCAAAGCAAGGTGCAGCAACATTTATATTCATCTGAGTTTTATTTATCTTCTCATGGAAATGTCATTTTTCTATTCTGTGTGCTGAGGTCCTTAAAATGAAATAATTTGTGCTGAAGAAAGCAGAGAAGGGAGAAAACTGAAATAACTTTTTATGACCTCTAAGATCAATGACAAATGCACATCTAAGGTGGATGAAACTTCTATATTTCTTTTATGGGGAGATCATCCACTCCACTGGTTTACTGTTTTAACAAAGGTAAGGTTCTCAACCAGCAAATATTGGATCATTAATGGATTTTTCATTTCTTAGAAGTGTAGCTCACCACCTGCACTATAAATATGCAAATATTTAATATATCAGTTGTGCTGGCTCAGGAAAATATCAATTCCCATGCAGACTTTAGGATTTTCTAAACAATCAAAAAGTTTCAAGTTTTCCAAACAATTCAATAATATTAGGTACATACATTTTTTTCTGGGAAAGGGAGGGTTTTCTCCAACTTTTCTACAACATTGCCACTCTGAGTCAGTAATTGATTCCTCAAAATTAAGTTGCACGTTTAATTCCTGAAGCTATTCTGTGTCATCTGTCCAGAATATGAGTGAGAAAAAGTGCATTTCTTAAGGTGTCTGGCACAGGAATCCATTTTTATGAATGAGCCACATCTTACATAAGCACTGCCTACAGCTTTTGTTTTTCCCCTCACTGTGATCATCACCACATTTATAGATGGAGAGAAAAGCTTTTGCTTCATCCAGCCCATCATCATTGACAGTTCACATTTATTCTCTGAAGTAGAGTTTCTGTTGCTGCATTTAGTTTAGCACTAAAACAGCTGTAAAGGGCTGCCCTGTGCCTGGAACACTGTGAAGAGCAGGCTCCTTGGACCTCCCAGCTCTCTCACGACAGCCCTGCAGTGTTTGTGCCACCTGCAAACAGATAGTTCTCCTCTGGTGTAGTAAATTAGTGTGCTCTGTGTAGAAACAAAATCAAACTGAAAAAAAATAAATCTGAGAGTGAATTAAGGCTTACTGCACTGTCAGTGTTGCCCAGGGGAAAATCTGTGATTGGTAGGAGATGCCTCTTCTTATTTGTGATTGTTTATCAGTTTCTGTAAATGTCAGCACTCGGAGAGTGAGATACAAACACTGCCCTGAGCGAGAGCACTTAGCAGGCTTGTGCAGCACTTACAAAGTCCATGCAGACCCTTGAACATGACTTGCTTTCAGTGTAATTCCTCAGAATAAGAGGAGACAGTAGCAGTGTCATGTGAGACACAGAACTGGGCTTGGCTCAGTGGCCAGAGCTCTGGACTTGCCCTCCCAGCTGCAGGGTCAGTTGCTGACACGCAGAGAGCCGTGCTCCTGCTCGTTACTGCAGCCAGTCTGGAATGTGTTAATGCATCTCTGCTCCAACCTGAGGGCTGGAGAGTGCCTCCTTCCAAAACATCAGCTGCATGTGCACGTCCTTTTGCCAGCCAGGAAGCTGGATCCCAACCCTGAGAGCCTTCCAGCTGGACTGTTGCCTTTTGTTTGAAACAGAGGGGCTGTGAATGCTGAGAGGTGGGGACTCCTCTGCAGGGACACAGGGGGTCAGCTGGAGTCACATCCACACCGATTCATCCTTGTGGCTTGTTTCTTACGGTCACTGCCACATCAGGGAAGTCTGTAAAGATGTGCTACATGATTGAAACGCAGCTCATGTGGCTGAAGAGGTGGAAAATTTACTGTCAGTATAGAGGGAAAAGGGAAAATTTGACTCTTGGTACAAAAGTGAGGGTGGTGACTCAGAAGCGCAGGGACAAAGTATAAGCACGTGAATTCTGTAATCTCTCTGAGTTTTACTATAACTGCAGAACACTATAAAACAGAGTGTTTATGTTTTCTCTTTTCCTGCATCAAGATTAATGGGAAAAGTTTAAGCACTTCTAAATCACATCACTTGCCTCAGGAAAATGAAATGGTAATAGTGTGTCTTTTCATAGTTATTTCAAATTGTTCATGTATATGTTGGCTGATGTTGGCATAAGTAAATGGTTTCTCTGGTGTTTCATTTTCTAGATTATTTGGAATTCAGATTAATTCTCAATTTGTCTGCTTTCTGCAGGCATGTGTATCAGTGTATATCTGCAGGCATGCCATATCACACTCATTTCCTCCTTGTCTGCCTGACACACTTCCATGTGTGAAGTCACATTTAACTAATATGCTCAGATAATTTCATGTACCCTGAAGCTGTATTGATTATATTATCAGTTTTGTACTGTCATGTAGAGTCAGGCTTAGTATCTGAATGTCTTCTTACATCCATCTGTTGGGGATAATGCAATAGGCTGAGGATGTGCTGTCTGATTTAGCAGAGATATTTTAACAGAGTAAAACTGCTAAGACATTTACATGACCTAATTACTTTACTGCTGTTCATTCTGCCTTTTTTTTTTTTCCCTCTTAATCACTGCCTGTTTTGCTTGGATTTGTCTTTACCAAACGCTTTAACAAACTCTTGATTTATGTTATTAAATCACCACTGAATTTGGTATTTACCTGCCAAGACCTCTCTAACAAAAGAGAGGTTCCTTTCCATTTCCATAGATGTTGAGGCCTTGTGTGTGTTATTTGTAGTGATTCCTACTTCCCAAGGCTGGGAACTCTTGCATTGGCTATAACTGACTAAGCCTGTACCATGTGCTTGATATATTTCTTTAATTGTATTGGGTTTTCTTGGCATTGGAGTCCAAGATGAAACTTCCCAGCTAAAATATGCATACTCAGGATTATGAATGAAAATCATGACTGCTGAAAAGTATGAAGTGAGGATGTTCCAGAGCCCTAGTAGCAAGATTTAAAGCTCCAAATAGAGGAGAAAGGATAGAGTGGATCAGTAACTGGAACAAGCTTAAATGATTCATGTCAGGAATAGAAAGAGAAAAGCCCAGAAACAATTCCCAGAGACACACCACGGATTGGAGCAGATAAGTAATTGTTTAGAAACATGAAGAGTCCATGGTCTTCTTAAGCCAACAGAGCAGTAAAGCAGGGAGGGAGTGTGGAACTGGGTGTGTTCTTCTGCAGGCTGCTGTAAGGAATGGGTTCTCCTTCCAATCCCAGCCAGCCCTGCAGCCAGTGCATGCCAGTAACACTGCACAGGCACAGAGAGGGTGCTGGTCTGAGCCCTGAAACTGCATCAGCTGCAGCCCACAGGAGGGTTTTCCTTTCTTCTACACTTTATGGAAATGTGACAAAAAAAGAAATGCACCTTTCCTTGCTGGAATCAGCAAATCTCTTATATGGCAATTACAGTCACAGGATTAAGCCTTTTACCTGGGTAAATATTCTATGAAGCACTATTGTTTGAATTGTGAGAACTGTGAGCTATGTGATTAATAGCATTTCTGCTATTTAACCAATTTAACCAATGAGCACATTGCCAGATTTTAGTTTGAAAACAAATTTTTGCCTGTGACAATCCCAGAGTGTGGAGCTGAGAAGCTGTACTTTTATTGCAAGTTGGGTTTTCATTCATTTTGTACCTGGGCCTGCTGAAAAATAAAAAAAAAAAAAGGAAAGGGGGTCTTTGCTTCAAAGAAGCCTTAGGAATCCATTGTTGTAATTATTGGTAAAAACATGTAACAAATTTTTCACAGTTTAGGTCACAGTGTGGCTAATGTTTGTATTCCTAAGTATATATTGCCAAACATTTAATGACATTGGTTTAATGTGAAATGTACTACAGTTTTTCATGAGAAAATAGAAATCAAATTTTCTGTCAATGTTCATTATCATATTAATATAAAATAAGACATTTTACCACAACAAATATTTTGCAGTAAATGTATGGATTATACAATGTCTGCTACTTGTATGGCAAAGAAAGCCTGTCATCCTTTTTGCCCATTATAATTACCAACTGCACGCTGCCTTCACAGTACCCAGTCTGCTAATTAATGATGAGACTGAAAGATGGGCATCTGATAACAAAAACTAATTTGCATAAGCTGCCTCGTGGAATGAAAGAGCATCTTCCTTTGCAAATCCCCTATAAATGAGCATTAACTAAGAGATTACATTTAGATCTTGAAAGCCACCTGAGGGATTCATGGCTTTGAAAATCTCAGCCATAATGTGTACTGCTATAAATGGGAGCAAAGCAATTCAAATGCATAACAGCATGGGGAGAAAAAATTAACATGTGTAAATAATTTAGAAATGAGGCTGTTCTTTGGAGGACTGTCTGTATGAGCTTCACCATAATAGCTGTTGTCTTGAACGTTGCTGGGAGTTGCTGCATTGCAGTAACAGCTCATCTGGACCCAAGAAATGCTTCTCTACCCTGATTTGCAGGCAAATCCTTCAGTGACAGAAGAACACTCTCACCTAGGGAGGTGGAACAGAGGGACTGCCTGTGGTGAGAAAAATATCTCTGTCTTCATTGCAGTCCCTACAGAGAGAACATTTGGAAACCTGAAAGGGTCAGGAATGATAAATAGGAAATCTCCATCAGTTGTGGTTTAGAGCATACTCAGAAGGCTGTTGTTATTGAAGGCCTTCCAGATTGAATTGGATGTCTTTGTAATATTCATATATACAGACAAAAGAGATTTTATACAAATGCTCAGACTTATTTGTCTTTAATATAGCAGAATACAATAAGAACTGTGAGATAGGAAAAGAAATCTGTGGATTTTTGTTCTACCCAGCAAGAAACAAAAACTACAATGTTACAAAACTTGTTGCAGTTTAGACAACTCATTTTCCATTTTTAATGAAGGCTAGTATCTTCCTTCTCGCTATTTAGAATTGACTGACACATTTTCAGTAAATTGACATTTAATTTAGTTTAATCTGTTGCCATTCACTTGGTCCTGTAAAAATTTAAAAAGAAAATATTTCAATCCTATCTTCCAGGAAATCTGATAATAAGAAGCTGCTCAATCTTGTCTACTTTTCCCTCAATGCTTTTCTTTCAGAAATATTGCTTTTGATTGTAAACTATTTTTTCTGCATGACTACTTAACATTATTTAGTATCTGTTAACAACAGAGTATCAGTGCACAACTCGTCATCTCTTGCTGGAAACTCTTAAGGTTTTTGGTAATTCTTTTTAGTTGCTTCCCCAAGCATGCTGGCAGATGTTAATGTGTGATGATATCTGCTAGGCTCTGCCTAGAAAATTCTGTGAGTTTCTTCAGTTACAGGAGGGTGATTGCTTTTTCCCTTCTGTTTTGAAGTTTGGGGTTTTTCTCTCTGTATTTTTTCGAGTAGCAGGTGGAAGAAAGGTGGGACAAAATGTCAGCTAGTGAGGAAAAATAGGTAAAAGCATGACATGGTACTGCCTTCTCATCCATTCTTCCCAGGACCTGTCAAGCATCATGCAAAACAGATGGCAGAGGCAGCACTGTTCCACAGGAGAGCTTTTGATCTTTGGTGCTGACTTTCATTGCAGAATTGTCCAATCACCTTGTGAGCAGGCAAAATGCCATAGCAACAGATGAGGAGGAGTGTGAGTGCCCATATATCATATCTGTTTGTCGAGCTGAGACTGTCCAGAGGGCTCGGGGTTCAAACAAACAGCTTGCCTGCACTTGGTGCAACAGAGGAGAGATGGTGGGTCAAAGCCAAGCCTGCTCTTCCCAGGTCTTGTGCTACACATTGGTATTGAAAAAAGGCTCTTCAGTATAGCTTAGAGTGGTGTAAAAACAAATCTAGCAAATAGATTTCATGGTAGATTGCTTCCCAAAATATAGGTCTGCTCTGCTACCTTGTCACACCCGCAGTGTTCCTGTAAGTACAGGGTGAAGCTGGAAGCACCACGAGGTGAACAGTCACATTAAAAGTCTCTGTTTGTTAAACTTGGCTGTTTCTTGTGCAAGAAGCAGCCAAATAAGGTACAGTTTTGTAATCAGGGTCCTTAGACTCTATTTCACTGCACTTTTTAGTAATGTCCAGTGGTCTTTGAGATTCTGTGAACATCTTTTCTCTCCATAGACATGGTTTGTATTTGGGGCTGTTGCTAAGCACTCATGTTCAGGGCACAGTGGGAGTGGGTTTTTACCTTTGCATTGTCATATTCAAGCAAGAGGGGAAATAAAGATATCTGCCTTATGTGCCATTTCATTTTGTTTGATAAGACTTGCTCAGAGAAAAAGTGGAAAATTTAATGCTAATTTCCATAACAGTAAGGTTTTCAATCTCACTTTGGGTTTGCAACATAGTATTAAATACTGACATAAATGCTGTTCAGGAGCAAAGCCAAAAAAATCTACATTGTCTTATTGTTTCTTCACATGGAATGAAATTTCTTATGGCACCTTGTTCTAATATTTTTTCAAGTATGTCATTCTAAGTGTAACATTATTGAAAAAGCTTAAAGATTATGAAGACTAAGCCTGTGTGCTTCACTAGAAATGTAATTTACCTCAACAGAAATTGCTGTGAGGAAATCAGAGAATTAAATAGAACATGCAAATGCAGCTCTAAGTTCTTGAAGCATTTTATAAAAGGATATGATTTCCAGTGAAATTATGAACATTTTCCAGAAGGAGAAATCAGAGATAAAAAACAATATGACTTGAAAATCTTATTTGTCTGAGAAAACTGTACTTAGTCCTTTAAAAGATATATTAATGTAATAATTTCTCAGTAGCACTTGTAATATTGAATTTTTTAACTTTGTAATTAGCTTTAGAATCTTTAGTTTTCATCAACCAGCTCGTAGAATCAGCTAATTGTTTTGATAACTTTATTTTTCATAAAAAAAGAAAAGAGAAAGGAAATATTACTATCTTTAGCAAATTTTTATTTTTGAACCATAAAGGGGAAAAAAAAAGCTAGAATAAAAACTCAAAAATAATCCCCCCTCAAGTTTAACATAAAAAAATAAATTTTAATGTCTTGAAATATATTATTTAATTGTCTGGATTGCTAAATCAGCTGGCTGTGATAACCACTATCTGAACTTGACTGGAAGGGGAAATATTAAAATATGTTTAGTTTTTCTTTTTTGCACATTTTTATAATCTTTCCTTGACAAAAGAATTGGGAAGTTCCTCCCCGTTTACAGTTTTACAGTCTGAGAATCCCTGGGAAGAAATCACATAGGAATGTGGATCTGTAAAAAATGTTGCTTGGACTTTTGGGCAGAAACAACTTTGTTTAATCTTCTGGAATTAATTCTGCGATTGCTTAGATAACCTTTCTCTGTGCTGATACAGTGGGTATATAAATTTAACACTGATTTAACATATTGTTCTAAGGGTGCTTTCTCCAGAGTTTATCTTGCTGTGTTCCTTTTGCATTTGTAAGGAGAGATATTTTTATGAGGAAGTTTAATGCTGAGAATGCTGAATAAGAAATAAGCACATATTTTTTTTATTTCTTTCCCCGCTTTGTTTGAGCAGTTGCACTTCTGCCTTGCTCTTATTTCCCTGTACAGTTGAGTTGTCACAACTTTGTGCTGTCAGCCTGTAAATACTTGTCCAAGAAGTTTGATGAGTTTAAATAAAACAAAACCCCCAAAATTTTGAAAGTAGAGCTGCAGATGAAACATCTCTAATAACAAATAAGAATGATCCAATTTAATTTTTTTTGTAAACCATTAAGTCTGCATGGCAGGACTGAGTTGTTTCTATTGCTTCCACAGCTTTTGTTAGCAAAAATTGAATTACCTGACATTTATTTATTTATTTATTTATTTATTTTTATTTTAAATGCAAGAGTTTTTGGGTCTGGTTTTCAGAACTTGTAAAACACGTTTTACAAACCAATACTCTCAAATCACATGGTCAGTGTAAAAATTTACTCAAATGTCGTTCTTGATGCCATGTGAATGATTCTGAGAATTTCTGGCTAGATTTCATTCAGCTGTTAAGAAACTGAAAGCACAGGAAAAAAAAGACAAAATATATCAGTCAGTAGCTAGATGAATAAGCAGATAATTCTGCTTGTTCATCTCTTTTTAATTTCTCTGTTTCTGCAAGGAAATTCAGCATTGAAGGCTTAGGTGTTAGCCCTGTAAGGACAAGTAAAATCCTAAAATGCTTTCAAGCCCCTCTCCACCCTTTCTTCAAGCTCCTTTTTTTGTCTGGCTCTTCAGTGGAGGAGATTTCTCTGCTTCTTCATGTTCAGAGACAAATTCAGAGTTGAGTTCAGCAAATGGTTTCTTGCTCATCCCTTTTTTCCCCTGGATATCTGTGATTACTGGGTAGAAGAGTTTCTCTGAATCTGGTGCTCTGATCCAATTGTCTTAGCAGCAAAAATCAGTGGCAAAGGAGGTCCCCCAGGTTCCTCTCTGACTCTAAATTTCTCTTGTAGTAACACAAGTGTGTAAATCCAGCAATGTCCTATTGTCTGTTGCAAAAAACCCCAAAAAAACCAACCAACCAAAAAAAAAAAACCCCAAACAACAAAAACCCCACAAAGACTTAGGATCTTTGGGATACCTTCATCTCTTTACCTCCCATATTTTTTTAAACTATACATCTATTTTACTGTTCTAAAAGGCTATTTCTAAAAGCCTTTCTAAAACTATACATCTGTTCTATTATTCAGAGTTCTAAAAGGCTTTAATGTTGAATTACTTAAAGAAAGGAATTAATACAAAATTCATTAAAAGATGAGGGGCTTTTTAATGCCCCAAAGTCTGTTCAGTTAGATCAAGTATATGCAAAGCAAACCTGTAAAACAAGGGCTATATTCAGCTTGATACAATTTTTATTAATCTGAAAGAATTTTTTTTTTCTGCTTGCTGCCTTCTGTGGGAGTGTGAGCCTGTGAAGTCAGAAATAATGCCATTAGAGTTTACATATAACAAACTTGGCAAGCATGAAGAGAAACATTTCCCTGAGTACTCTGCTGAAAGAGCCCCTTAGTTCCCATCTGTGGGATGAATGTGTGCTGCAGTCCCTTAAATAACGCTTTGTAATCCCACTGCAAATGGAAATTCATCACAACAGCTGGAACTGCTTTGGCTTTCCCTTTATATTCAAGATATTTTTGGTGGTTAGGTTTTTTTTTCTAATAAGGTAATGTAGGTCAATGTTTTAGTTAATTCACAATATGTGTCAGCTCTGAATTTCAATGTGGAAGGAATCAGCAATCTGCAATCTCATTAAATTGTGGATCTTTAAAGGCCAGTTTTGGAAGGGGATTATGAAGTAATAGAAAGTAAATAGGAAAAATGAATGTTGGTATTATGTATATTTTAGTACATACATTTAGTACATATGCATATCTTAAATATGAAATTATGCTTTTAGAAGTAGCAGGTGAATCTGAATGCAAATGGTGACATTTTGATAGCATAATTTTGCAGCTATAATTCATTGCCTATAGGTGTCCTGACAGAATTTGATGTAGCAGGGTAATACTGAATCATCTGTATTAGTGGTAGCTGGTATTTTGTCCAGGTGCATCAGTGCCAAGAACTCTCCTCACTTCCCACCCTGGCCCAGCCCTGCTTCTTTGGGCTCCTCTTCCTCTCCTCTTCCTCTCCCCTCTGTTGTTTCTGCTCTCATTTCTCCTTCCCCTTGTCAAGGCTCTGCCCCTTGGAGCAGCCAGATGAAATTGTTCTGAAGGCTTGAATCACCTCAGGTTGAATTGAAATGGCCTTAACCCAACTCTGTGCAGAGGAGGGCTGACCCCTCTGCACTAAAAACACTATTTTATCTGGAAGTTATTTGTCTGGCTTCTGTGGATGATACAAGTTACTGATTAAAGCTCAGTGATGCTCAAGCAAGTCCCAGGACAGTTTAATCTTATTTTTCCTCCTATTCATATCTCAAACTGGCATTTTATCTGTCTATATTGAAAAACTGAAGTTTGTTTTCAGATTTCTAAGTTTTATTTCATGCTCAGTTTTCAGCATGTCTTTGTTTTTCTTCTTTTGGGACTGTATTGCTGATTAAAGAGCATTTCTTTCCATAATTTGCCTCTGAAATCTGTCTCACTTTTTGGTGTATTAATCAATAGCATATCTAGAATGTTTTAAATATAATTTCAAAAATATATATGACTAGTTGCTCAGATAAAAGAAAATTATAATGCTTTGATTGCCTTTATGTACTTTTCAAAATATGTATGATGACTAAGCTATTTTTTTTTCAGAATAAGAAAATGTCATATAAATATTAGAGAATTTTCACCCTTTTAACATATGCAAAACAGAAACTTTATTCTAAAGTTATTGAAAAGAAAGTATGCCTCATTTTTCCTCATTATTTGTAAATATTATATGATGGATCAACATTTTCATAACAACTCCCTGAACTGTGAATGACATTCAGCCCAAGCACTAGTGGCAGAAATAGGCAAGTATATGCTAAATAATTTAAGATAGTTTTAAAAATGAGAATAATTTCATGGGGAACGTTAAGAGAACAAAACACTGGATATAATAGTTAACTGGCTAGAAATTATTTCAGTTATTTTTAGTTCCAGGCCAACTTTGATTTGTGCATATGTGACTTAATGGAACAGCTCAGGTGCTTAATATTAAGCATAAGATTAAGTGCTCCACTGGATCAAGACCCTGTTTGAAAGTATCTCGTCCTCTGGGCTATGCTAATTCATTTCCTGGCTGATTACAGTGGCCTATGAAGAGTGTGAAATTGCTTTCCACTGGAATTTTCTCACTGTGATAGCAATATGTGCATCTTTTGAAGGCTTTCTGCCCAGGATTCATCATCTGTGGTGCAGTGAAATTCTCCTCCCCATATTTCTTTCATGAACCATGATTTATACATTTTAGCTTTATTCAGGGCTGAATAGAAGCAGCAGTTTTTGTCTCATTTTCTTGAGTTCTGGAAATTACTTTTCAAGCTGGGACATGTTTTGAGGGGTTTCTGCCAAATCAGCTGTTACACTGAGACTGTGTGAGTTTGCTGGAACTTCTGCTCTTGGTGGCATAATTACAATGGCTTCATCTTTGAAACCTGTTAGCTGAGAGGATGCAGTGATTTAATTTCTGTATCACTGTAAAATGCATTGGTCTTAAACCCTGATCTCCCTTGGTGTCTTGGAGGAGTCATGAGTTGGTCAGAAAGGGAATTGTTTTGAGAAAGGAATTTCATTTCTAGGTGGACTTACAGGAAGCTCATCTGTGGGGATTCTGTTTTTCAGATTTTCTGAATAGCAATTGAGTCAAAATTCAGCATTATTCTCTAGCCTTCTTACAGGTCAAGTTGAGGAGGCCTGTGAGAACAGGCACATTTTCAGCCCAGTTGTCTGTATTTGGGCACTGCTATGACTGTCTCTGTGGCCTGTCCCTGTAAATAGGAACTATCAGATGTAAGCCCTTCTACTGTATATTTCTGGCTTGGGATGATTATTCTACTTAAAGAGGGAAACTCTACAAAGAGAATAAATGTTTTGAAGAGGGATGAGAAAGCAGCTGGAGGAATGTTTTTTTCTCCAGCTGGCCTGCTTGTTGGAGAACAGGATCAGTGCCTTCCAATGGCAGAGTGAGTGTCTCTTTGAAAAGGGCAAACTCAAGAGTTCAGTTCCTGCCCCACAAAACCTGCCCAGCACTGAAACCTTCATCCCCTGCTGGATAGTTGAATTTCAGCCTCACAAAACTGCAACTCAATCCTAGATCCCTTCACATTTGAGGTCTACAGGCTCAAGTGATCCAAATCTTTTACAGTCATCAGCTTTCTGGCACTTAGGCTGAAAAGCAAAGTGTTATGGGTTACTGACTACATGATCCTGTTTATTTGTAGAGACAACTCCACATTTGGATTTCTATCCAATCTACATGAGAATTTTCATTTTCAAATAATGTAATTCTTTAGAACAGATTACTCTTAATTGTGTCTTCTTGCACAGCTTTGTAACCTTCCAAGTTTTCTTTCAAGAGAAAATACATTGAGTCTTAGATTCTTATTTTGCTTTTTATGCCTTTCATTCCCTGCTCACAGAATCAGTCAAACATGCTAGACAGCACCAGCTGTCTCCTAGGGCTCTAAAACTCTTTCTCAGTGCTCAGTAGGAGATCAGCTGCAGACCAAGAATAACAGGAAATACATTATTTATGTGCTCCATTCCTTCAGAGCTGGCAGCTCCAGAATTCTGGGAGGTGTAAACCGTATTGAATTTTCCACATCTTGATGTAAATTGCAACATGCTCTTATTAAACATTCTGGAAGTTCTGAAAATATTTCAGTTGTTGGATCACCTCCATCTTTTTCTCTTTCTTTTCCTCCCCCCTTTTTTTTTTCTTTCTTATAAATAGGTTATCTAAGTTATTTTGCAAAAACCCAAATGGATAAATACTTATTCTACCTACTGTGTGCTTTATAATTCTCCCAATTTCTGTCCTTATTTAAAAGTTTAATACCTGAGGTGTCCCTGGGACAATACCTACAAAACTACTGGATAAATTTGGCCTTTCCCAAGTGTCCTTGTCCAGGACTTCTAGTGATGGCCATGAGAGGATGGCCCTCTTTGCACATAATGGCTGGAGGAATGTGTGTGCAAAAATACTTTGACTTGTAATATCCACTTATGACAAAAAAAAACATAACAAAAGAAAGCCTCCACAGCTGTCTGCAATATTGATTTCACTGCATGAAGTATTCAAATGGCCTGCATACAGCTTCTCTTACCTTTTAAAATATCAACAAGACAGAGTTTTGCAGTTTTGCATCTTCAGACTGAATGGATTACCCCACACACCTGTAATTATGTGGCCTCTAACCCAGTGGGGGTGTGATTTGTTTGAGCACATTGAGGAAGAGTAAGATTATATTGCAGGAGAAGAGTTGAAGCAATTTCTGACATATTTCCTGCATAAGACATGAAATATATTTCAGGAAGGATGTTTGCCATCAACAGGTGGATCAATTTCTGCAGCAGTGTCAGGAATGCCTGTTTGGTTGTTGGGCTTTAATTAGCATCCCAGTGATCTCAATATGCTTATTATGCAGTTCAGCTGTATCTCTCACAAATGATGTGTTTGTAAAAGCAGCTGCTGCTTTTCTGTGCTTTGCAAAAGGACAAAAAAAGGCTTTATCTGTCACACACAGAGAGCTGCTTCTTGCCCTCTAAAAATCTTTTTGGACTGTGGCAGGTGAAGGGTAGAGGTAATATGCAGACCAGGTTTCTACCCAGTCACTTTTTGAGTTATGCTTTCAGAGTTTTAGACTGATGACAAATCTAATCTTTTAAGTATAAAATCGTATTTCTACTTCACTGGTCTGTGGAAGTGGGCCTCAAAATATAATTTTTGTGTTGGTGTTTTCTTCCTTGGTCTCTTTTTCTTCTTTTCTTTCTTTCTCTTTCCACTTTTATTTTCTCCTTGGTCTGATCTATGTCCTTTCTCTCTGCTGAGTTACACTCTTTTTGTCTGTCTTTTACTATCTGCCAGATATTATCTCCCTCTATACAGAGAGTGATTTGATGTATTTTACTTCAAAGCAAGTGCTGTTTGACCGAACACCACTGTGTTAACAAAAAAGCAGAGAAATTACTCTTTCTTCCTAATAAATATGATAAATCCTGGCTGTTGTCTGGCTTTTCAACCATAGTAATAAAGCCATAGTAGTTAATGGTTATGTCCAAATTAGCAGTACTGTGATTTTTCTAAATCTTTTTAGCTACCCTGGTAATACCTGTATGGTACAACACAAGAACAACCATAACCAGCTTAGCTCATGCTGTGTGATCAAATAGTAAAATATGGATTTAATATGGGACGCCATTCTACATCTTTATTAATCTTTCTCTATTGAAGGAGTATTCTTTATTCATTAGAACTTCAGTGAAAAGGACCAATGTGTCTTTTACTGCCTGTTGCATTAAAAAGATGAAATATTGTATCAGTATTAATGTATTCATTATATGCTCTTTTAATGACTTACATCAATACTAACTGATAAAACTAAGCCTAGATAAAGCAATAGAAAATGAATCTAAGTTCTGTTTTATTTATACAATCAAATTGAAAGCATTGCAAAGGGTTCTATAATAATTTTTTTAAAATATTCTGTTGAAATGAATTCTGTATTTGTTGATTTGTTATACATTTAGTGTAGAAAACTGATCTTGGTGCTGTAGCCATATTTTAATAATGGTCATATTTAAATTATATTTGCCTGCTTTATTGGTCTGGAGTACCATGGGTAAATGCCCTTTCTCTCCCGGTGTGTCTATACTAATTTCTCTACTTCCTCAGCCACATTTCTGGGCACCTTTTGAATGTCCAATGTCTGTGTATTCAGAACAGGTGCTGGGAAAGGGAATCCTTGGGGCTCTTTGCTTTTATATAATTCTTACACCTATACACACATGGACATGCCAATCTCTATGGTATTTATATAATTATTTAGGTTATCTGTACTGTACATTGCATGATATCTGAAAAACTTTTCAAATGTAGGATCATCAATTAAATGTATTTCAAGTTTCTTCAGGTTCAGATAACTCAATAGGACACAGGCCAGTATCTGTTTTATGAAGATGAAATTTTTACAGGGAAGAAAAATTTCAGTGAAGTGCATTTCCTTCAAAAAAATAGTCAACTTCAGAAATAATTTCAAAGACAAACTCTTCCACCACTACTGTTTCTACCACAAAGACACCAGAAATTTGTGTTATATTCTAGAATGAAATCTCTGCAACCCCCCCAACCTAACATTAAACCACTAAAGGTTCTTTCTTGAAGCAGTCTAAGGCAATCACATGTGGACAATCATCTTCAGGAGTGTCATATCCACCTCCTCATTTGAGCTTGGGTTAGCAGTGTGTCTCCCTTCTATCCAAGGTTACCCAACAGGGAAAGAATCCAATTTCTCCCTGTTATCCACTCATATTTACTGACATAAGTAAATCTTGAAGAGTAACATAATATGGGTAAAATGTTTGGTCTGAAGAGATAATTAAACATTTTCATTTCACTGGAAATACTCCTCAGTTTTACCCTTCTCCACTGGTCAAAATATCCAAGCATTTGTATTTTTTTCAATGAAATAGGAAATCAAAGAAACCTTGGTGCTGCAACTCTGAATAGTTTTCCCTGAGCTTTTAATTACTGTTTTTTTTCCCCCTATGAAAACATTGGACAATAGATATGTCCTTATTTTATCAAATTAGATAGATGCTTGTTCTGTTTGTCAGTGAACAGCAAGCCACTTCCTTTGTGTCCTGATTTGTTGGTTCATGTGTTTGTTGTACCATAAATGCAGACATTTGACCCAAGTCCCCCATCCCAGCCCCCAGTCCTGTGGAGGAGAGTCACAATTTGTCAGCCTGCCCTAAGTGACAATTTATTTTGATTTCAGCATATAAAAGTACAGGTCAGCTACAGTCTTCCTCTCTTCCTCATGGTTTAGAGTTTTGGAAAATTTTAAGGAACAGCTGAAATAGCTGAAAATTGAGAATTTCCCTCTGTCTTGTAATTTTTGCCTCTGTTTTTTTTTATTCAGCATGTTGGAGATAAAATGAAATGCAGGACCATTCTCTGGATATGGTTTTCAGTCCATTCTTTTATCCTAGCTTTTCTGAGGAACAGTTGTCTCTCCTAATACATTAACACATTTAAGAACCCACAGAGTAGAAATTCGTTGAGTTAAATCTAAATTCCACTGAAATAATTGGGAGTTTTTCCTTCACTGACTTGTGTGGGACTAGGATCTTGTACCTCCAGCACCTGAGGAGAACAAGAATCCATTATCGTGTTGGAAATTCTCTTTCTCAAGCTTCCTTCAGGCAGAAATTTCTTGCTCTCATGATCAATATTATGAAAAGTCACATTATTTTAATTTGGATTTTAAAAATTTCATTCATAATGAGCATCAAGGAGTAAATTTCCTTGGTGTCAAATATATTCTTCCATCTGGAAATTGTAATATACTCTTGGTTTGCATTTTCTTATGAAAGGATGTCCCCCTTAGCTTCCTGCAGTCTTTGCAGAATTTCTAGATGCAGACTGTTGCACTGCACCAGAATTGCTGACACCTATTGCTAGTTTTCAAGGCTACTTTTCAGATAAAAATCGAAGAAAGACACATAAAACAATCTTATTTTACAAAGTCCTTTTAAAGTTCCTACACGGAAAAAATCTGGTTATCAAAAAAGCTTAGATTACTTGCACCAGGAGGTATAGCACCTAAGGGCTGGGTTGGTTTTTTCCTCCTTTAAAAGTCTTACTATGAGTACTAAAATAATTTAGAGGACCAATTTGTGAGTTAAAAATTAAAAAAAACCCCAACCAACCAACCAAAAACCCCGATGTTTTCTGTGTTGATATAAATTTAACCTGACCATATTTTTTCTTGATTTTTTCCTTATTCTTTTGACTTAACACAATTTTTGAATTTAAAAATTTAAATATTTTCCAGTCACAGAAAAAACATTTAATAAAACCCATTCTATTTATAAAAATGTCTCCAACTTGCATAATCAATACAAAAGGAATATCCTTTATGACCTGCAAGAATGAGATCCATCCTTCTAAAATACCACCTCATTGTATTTTCCATTAGGAAGTTCACACTGGGGAAAAAAAATGGATTAAACCAATTTTGGGAAATGAGTACATTTACAGTAGGCTGTTTTGGTTTTTTTAAAATAAGAAAACCCTGTTTCTATCCTTGTTAACTATTGGGATTTAAGTAATGGGAACTTACCCACATTACCATTGCTGTCCCATTTACAAATGGCAAGAGAAAAAAAGGAAATAATCAGAACCACAGGGTGTCATCTGTAGTGAATAGGAAATATTTCAATTGCAGTACCAGGACATTGATGTAGACTTTTGTTTATCAGAAAATCACATGTAGTCCACCCTTCCACAAAGGATTGCCTACAGGGCACAGGATTCTCAGTGAATTGCAGCTGCTGTTGAGCACTTTATTGACTTTCACTTCTCGTGGATCTGTGCAGAAGTTCTGTGGATTTGTGACGTGCCAGGGTTGCTCTGAAAGCAGAGACCTCAAACTTGCCCATAGATTTAGAGAGGATGAATGGGTTCAGTCCCTGGGATGAGACAGGCAACAGACAAAAGCAACAGCACAATGCTATAAACTAACCTCAGCTGTTTGAAGCAGTTCCCTTTTATCCTTAAATGAAGGAATTGTGTAATGAAAAGTGACAGAGGGGATACAGATAAAAGCCTAAGTACTTTGTTATTTTCAGTCAGACACGTTTCTGATGCTTCTTATAAAAGAAAACCAAGCTACAAAGAAATAGGCACCATGTAGGGTGAGGGTGTGTGTGTATGTGTGTGTGTGTGTTGGGGAATTTTACAAGAGGAGGTCTTGAGCTATTCAAAGCTGCAAAAATCTGTGTGGAGAAATAGACTTCCTCAGTTACAAGTCCTTACCTAAAACAGCTGGAGCCATGTAAACCTAGAATCACTCTCTAAACCTGTGCTGTGATGCTGTTCTTGGTGCTACTGGACATATTTAGAGCCCTGAAGTCCTTGTGCCACCATCGAGGAGTCTCTTATGTGAGGTGTTATCTCGCCCAATATCCCACCCAAGTACGAACAAATCCTCTGGAAGAGCCTTTCTTTGGCTCCTAAACTCTTCTCACTCCTCCCAGGACAGAAATAGCAATAGAAGCCTTACAGGAAAGCAAAAAGTGTCTATATGTAATTAATGTAATGACAGATGTTGGGGGAGCAGAGAGACACAGAGCCAAGCAGGAAGAGGAGTCAAGAAGGCAGAGGGGAGATTACCTGAGATGAGCTGAAGCCTAAAGTAAACATTTGTATCGTGCTTGAAAACCCTCTGCAGCTCTAAGTGTCTGTCAAATGACTCAGTGAGCTCTAACACTTCATTGCTGGCAGGACACCAAGCCATATATTTACAGATTCTGCAAAAATAGAGCTTATGCTGTCCTGTAGTACAATCTCTATAGGGAGGTTATTGTTGTTGCTTAGGAAAAAAACCCAAATGGCTGAAAGACTGAAATTAAAATGGTCCTTGGCTGTATAAAATTTAAGTCCTGCAATAGTAATTCAAGCAATTCTATTATGCACATCCAGCTTCCTGATAGGCAATATTTGTGGAAATACCTTTCTCATCAAAACCACATTCAGTTATAGCAGAAGCAAGAGAGAAAAGAAAGCTTTGTATGAATTTGGTATCGGAGCTGCCAATTTTATAGTAGCTCCCATTCTCCAGGAATGGAAGGCATAATGGCTAAACAAAATAAAATCTGTTGAGATGTCTGAAATAGAAAAAGTCCTTTTAGATTATTATGCCTTTAGACAATAATTGCCTCAGATGCTCTGCTAAAAAGGCATAAAGACAGGACTTAACATCATCATTCTATACAGGACTGTTTTAACGGGAGAAAAGTATAGCACAAGAGAGAACAATATTTGCTTTTCAAAACCATCAGTGCCAAAGTAATCAAAATTATTAAAGATAGACTAAAATCCAGGAAGAAGTTCTGTTTTCTTAGTGCATAAAATGAGCTAATCTCAAGTCAAACACTTTTTATGATCTCTACTGCACACTTTTGTCATGATTTCTCTCTCCGCTTTTGATCCAAGCATCTCAAAGACCCATACTCCAAAGGAGCAGAGAATAACAGTAGTAATTTAAACCCTGTAAAACAGCCTCCCAGTGGGTATTCTCTGTCCAAAGGACCTCTATGATACACATTATTTATTTATTTGAGTTGAGGTCATAATTTTTTTCATATTGCCTGACAAAAATGAAGCCAGATAATCTAGAGAATGGGGAGTGTGCACCAGTGTAAGTTGCAAATGTTATTGTTTCTTGCTTTACAAATTCTAAATTCTATTTCTCATATAAAACAATTCTATTTAAACTCTAAATATGTTGCACCTATTTATATTTTGTCAGCCTTTTAAAATCTAACACCTCTGTGTAATGTAGTGTCATGTAAACCAAGTGGTGATCTACACAGCATTCCATATTTTAGTGTTTTTTAAACATTAGGTTCAAGATATATTAGAGAAAAAGAGTTGTCAGCAAAATACTCCTCAGTTTCTGCAGGGTCATTTACATTTCAAAGAGCAGTTTCTCTGATGAACTGAGAAATATCACTGACTGTGTTCACAGAAAATAATATTTTAAAATATTGAGACAATAATGATAAGGTTATATATGAATGGTATAGGTGATAATTTAGTTGATAAATAATCAGACTGGATTGTAGAGTATATGAAGTATGAATAAGAACATACAAAGGGCTATGGAAATTGGATTTTGTAGGAGAGAACATATTAGAAAATAGTGATTTCAATGGTGTGAGACCTCCACATCCATGATCCATCTTATCCTTTCCAAGAAAAAGAGTGAGCGCACAGGTTGGAGTTTTCCTTTATGTTGGTAACAGTGTTACACTTGGATCTTTCTATCTCTGCTTTCAAGCATGCAATATTGGCTGTCACAGCTTTAAAATCCACCCTCTGAGTAACAAATCTAATTCAAGATGTGCTCTAAGTTTTGCTTAACTTGAAACCATCTCATAGCTCAGTACCTCAGTGGGTGTTTCTGAGTTCAGCCAAATTCTTTTCCTACTTACCCACAAAAGCCAAAAGCTCAATTTTCTCGTCTCTAAGCACAGAATGATATTTTACTAATTAAAATATTTATAAAAATTAGCACAAGTCCTGATGGCCTTAAGTGATAGAACTCGTAGATCCTCAATATATGTAGTTACAATGCACAATGTTTTCCATGCTTGAGTAATTAAACTGGTTAAAAGCAAATTCCAACCTCAGATGTGCAATGTGTGTTAGAGGAAAAAAAACCACTGTAAAGCACACTTGAACTGGTTTGAGATTTGCATTTGCAATTCTCACAAAGTGTATTGATTCTAGTAGTAAACAACATCTGCCAAGGTTATTAGGAAAATTGCTATCATGAGCACTGAAATCCACAAGTTGAAATTCCTTTATTATATTTTAAAAACATGTCCAAACTTGCTTGATTTCCATCCTTTTCTTTAAATTATCTATAAAATATTTTCTTGATTTTTTTTCCCTGCAAAATGGAATTTGAGTCCTTTTCCAGTTCATATTACTGGTGAGAGGTGTGATCCATCTACACATTTTCTCCTTTTCAGCCATTTAACATTAGAGTTTTGCTTAATTTTTTGCTCACTAAAATTTGAAGAAACTTGCACACTCTCCTGCTATCATCATCATGAAGATTCACTTTGACCACAAAACAGCTCAAAAATACAATTCCTTCTGTCTGCTAAATAAACAAATAAACAAAAACCAATACTAAAAGAAACTTTTTATTTTATTACTGCATTTCCATGAACTACTTCAATCTCCTTATATGTGCTTTATCAAATCCTATTTCACAGATTGCTAAACACAATGCATTTTTGTATCTATGCTTTCAGGCTGATCACTTGTTCCTTTGAATATTTCCTTGATTACATTATTCTTTCATCATGTAGTCTCTGCTTCCAGTGCTTTATTGATCATAGCTGTGTGGCCCTGCTTGTTCCTGTACCTACACTGAAGTGCTGCTCTTTGCATCATCTCCCCATTTTCTTTGAATGATTTTTAAGTGGCCTTTATTTTCCTTCCTCTTCACCCACTGATTCCTTCATCCTTGTTAGCCAAGCCTGTATCTCTCCCTACCCTCCCATATAATCCTCTAACTGCATTTTTGGGGCTGGTTGGGGTGTAAACCCCTTGGGTCAGTGCCCTGCCAATGCTGTATCAAGTGCATTTTTAAGCACTTTGAAGAAGCACCAGTCACATCCTGTATGATATCAAGTGGTTCAGGGCATATCAGTTTTATGATGATGAATGGAAGTAGCAATTTCTATGTTTCTTGGCATTACAGCAACTGTCAGTGTATGGAAAGAATATTTCCCTAAATTTCACCAAACAGACCTATAAACCATAACTATGGCAGTAACTGAGGAAACATAAAACCTTAGCAGCTTTGGAATGGAGCCAACCATAAATACATACAAATGGTCTATTCCTGCTAAGAAAAAAAAAAGCTATTTCACAGTGCTATCAGTCAGATTAATATACCCCAAAAGTATTAAAATATGACAAGCTGAGCAGTTTTGATTCTCTTCTTAGAAACTCTATCTGTAGTGTCCAAAATGCTATTGTAGGCATACACTTCAGTAACATGACAGAAAAGTTATCTCCAGATCTGAAATATGAACTGAAAATATTTCTTTACTGACATATTAGATCAAATTTGTTCTTAATGTTTTTGTTATGTGGGGAAAACATGAATACACAACTAATATGGGTCTTTTAAAGGCACCAGTATTATGTATTCACTTGTGATGATGTAAGAATTTTGTCCAAGTGGAGTCACATTGACTTATTGAAAGATAGATCTGAATTCTTGCTATGACTGCCTGCAGTGAAGGCAGAGTTCATGGTTTTATTGATTAAAGGATTGTTCCAGTTTTCTGTTCAGCAGTGTAGATTAGGAGGAAATGGAAGTGTAGCAAGGTGTGAATGAGGTTGAGAGCCTGGGGTTAATTTTGTACTTCATGCAGATTGCATTAGGGGAGCCTTTAAAAACTTTTTCTTCTTGTGTATAAGATTTTTATTTTGCACATAGTAAGAGCTATTCTGGTTTTCAGCCACATCAGGAGGGCTGTGCCATAATGGATGGAGCTACTCCATTGACACCACAGGCAGGACTGGAACTTTTGGAGGTGTCTGTGAAGAGCTCTTGAGCAAATGAGCCTTCTGCAGACTGGAGATGGATGTCAAAGAATAAGATCTGTGACTTGGAGGTATTTAAAACCTGCAGGACAAACCTGTGACAAACATCATCTCTTTTGAACAGAGGTTGGCCTAAACAACATTTTGTGTTCCTTCAAACCTAAATTATCCTGTAATTCAACTAGATTCTAAACACACACATCCCTTCTGCCATCATATGAATTTACTTCAGGAGTTTCCCACTAAACAAGTCTATCACTTGGTAGTTCATATTTACATATTCATTTCAGGAAAATGCTTCTGGTTTTAAAAAAAAAATTGCTTCCTACCATTAAACAAAAATCAGTCAAATACACATTTTGTGTGAAATCATACAACTCCTCTGTTGCAGAGAGTCTGTAGTGTGTATGGAAAGGGTCTGAAGGGGAAGATGCTGAATGTTGCTTGAACCATCAATTCACATGGATGTGCTGATGGAGTAGTTGGAAGTGGAAGCTGCTATCTACTGATGAAAAAAGAGGGCCAGAGATTTGTGATGAAAACAAGGAAACATCAGAGAGCCATTCACTGTCACATCAGGAAAAACAAATGTTGTTCATTACTGGGGACAGGCAGAAAAGAAACTGGTGGCAATTGACATGAACTGTCCAGCTTTTTACTGGTTTTGACTTTTAGGTGCAATGACTGAGGGATGAAGGAAGTGCTCCAGATGGGGGTCCCATGAGTTTAGCTGAGAGATGTGGCTGTGGGAACAAAGGCAGGACACCTGCCCTGTGCTCCAGCTGGCAGAGTGCTCTGGGCTGGGCTTTCTGGCCCCAGAGCAGCCCAGCTGCAATTATTGCATTGTGTGGGGGTGAGGGGGAGGTTTTCTCATTGCTGCAGTGTTCTCCAGGTCTGTTTGCACTCAGGGTTTGATCACAGGGATGCAGTTTGTAAAAAGAAAATCCATCACTGCCACATTCAGCTTCTGCAGCTCGTGCAGGGTATTTCCTTTACTTCACCAATGTCTGCAGTGGGGAAATATGAGATGGGTGGGTTTTGACTTACAGTTTTAATTGGGTTCAGTTTTAACTGGGTTCTGGATGGAACCAAAGAGTGGTCATGGCATTTAATTTGGTACGTTTTGGAACTGTCACACCACAGGAATTTCCCCCCTGACTGCTGCATGTTGGCCACAGCTGAGATTTGCACAGGCAATTTGCAGGAACCTCCACAGGATAAATGGAAGAAAGGGAGCCAGTTTCCATGTAGTGTTTCTGCAGGAGAAGTGTGGTTTGGAACTTGTATTTCAGTCCTGGGCCCTGAGTTATTGTAAGGAATAGCAAGATTCAGGAGTGGGATTTAGCAGTTCCTTGGCCTCTTTGAAAAGACATCATTCTGTAAATTTTGCCAAGGTTGTTGACTACAGCATGCACTGAGATGGAAAATGAGGATCAGGCTGGGATTTTTAGCTTATGGACAGAATTCCAAGAGATCTGCTTTGCTCTGTGGGTTTTTCCTCCTTAATTTTTAGTGCCTTTCCCCCTTAAATTATTATATTAGTTAATTGTACATTAGCTTCAACAGACTTGTCACTGGTGTGAATAGATAGCTTAGCTGCTATTTTCCTGTTAGTATAACAAAATTTCCACTATATTTTTGTTCAGCTATGTTGGTGTCATGTTGTCTTTGTATTTCTTTTAAACCATCTCTTAAAATATTCAAGGTAATTACCTTTCCCTTATTGGAGGATATGGCAATTCAAACATCTGGCACATAATTTTCTTTTTATGTATTATTTTGAAGGCTTTTTCTTGAATAATTTTTAGGCAGCTAGTCTTATAAACCATTAATATTTTAGGACTAGTAATATTAATTTATAGATGGATTTGGGGGCAAATTGGTCTGTAAATAGGACTCTGGAGACAGAGGTCATTCTTCATCTGTGCACATATCACACTATGTCAAGAAAGTCCAGAATGTGGCTCTTTAGGACACTGGTGACATTTATTGGCAGTTGATATTGAAGTAGATGAATTACTTGAATGACAAAGTTCATAATAATCCTTTATCTGACATTATCTGGCATAGTATTATTATCAAAGAGTTCTCTCTCTTCACTGAATTAATTAAAAAAGGTCAAATTTTCCTAGCTGGTATTTTAATTCCTTTTGCCAGTTCTTTCCATTTAAAATATATGTTCATATGGTTTAATGTGATATAATGATATTACCAGTGAGCTAAAGTATCCAGAAAGCCAGCAGTTAGTCAACACATAATTCTTTCTATTTAAATATAAATCTAAAATAAAAAAAAATCATGTTAATGTACTCCTATTTTTTTTTGAAATTATGTAGTATTCTTTAAAGCCTCAAATGGGTCATTTTAATTATCTGGATAGAGAGATATATGCTTTTCCAGTAGATTAATGGATATTGAGTGTGTTTTTCATCTTATATACCAGGAAACTGTGGGTTATTTGTAATGATTTGATTTTCAGAAAGATTGCACATAGTTATTTCTAATGTTCAGTGAGTATTATAGTATACTTATATAAAATTGGAAACACTAAGGATAATGCATTGGCCAGAGGAAAATAAGGTACTAAATTAAATGAGGACTTGGTAATGAACTGGAAAATTAAGAATCTGGACTATAAATCATTCCTTTTGTTATGACCCTGAATATATACACCTTTTAGAAATCACAAGGATTGGAATAAGGGCCAAAAAAAGAATTTAAATATCCCTGTGGCACACCCAATCAAAACAGCTTTTTTTTTTTTTAAATGTGACCATATTTTGTGGAACACTTCCACAGAAATATTAGAAATACATCTTGATTTTAACGGTTGGATTATAGTTGGTAGATTCAAGATTGACTTTATGTTCTGCATTTAATCATGTCTGTAAGTAGTTATTTCCTTAACCTGTATGTTCATTAACAGTTTAAAGAGCTACAGCTTCAAAGGAACAGATATGCAGTTTGTTGTAATTTTCTTATGGGATGCATATTTTTTTCCTTTGGGGGCCTTTTTTGAATTTATTCTCAAGTTGCAAATCTTACTGTTTTCAAAAGCTCCAGAGAAGGTATAAAGATAGACTCAGGTCTTTTGTGAAACCCTATGTATTTCCTAGTGCTGAGAGCTGCAATTTAGGTTGTAATTGCAGTGTCTTTTCTGCAGTGGAGTATTGAGCATGTATTAAACTGCCAGTCCTGAGCACAGTGAATACTGCTGCACTGTTAAAGCTGCAGCACTTAGAGTTAATTCACTACTCTCACTTTTTCTTCCCTAATGACATACCCTTTCAGAAGTACCTTCTTTTCATTGCTTTTATACTTTAAAAGGAAGTTTGCTGACAGAGAATTGGATTTTCAGCATGATCAATAAAACTGAGCCTTAACTACTCATGGATCCCCCCACTTGCCCTTTTCCCCCACTGCTTTATCCCTGTTTGAGGCTCCCTTGAGTCGACTGAAACACCCAGCCAGAGAAAGGGAACAGAAACATCTCAGGTATGGGCTTGTCCGTGGTAGGAGCTGTCTGTCCATGGCAGAATTTCACAAGATTACACAACATTTATCACAATATTAATTCCTTTAGAGAGGAACTTTTGTTTTAGTGGGGAAAAGTGTAATTTAGAAAACTGATGGTCCTTGTGTTGATAGGTCTATGAAGAGTGAGAGTCCTGGTTTCAAACAACCTGAACCTCAGGAGCTGCTTTGAAAGAAGCACAGTTTTCTCTGTTCACTCCAAAATGACCACTTTGGCTGAGGTTTCACACCTGGTGGCTCCAAACTGATCAAGCTGAAAGATTTTCCTTTTTGTGTGCTTCTTTGATTTTGGGTTTGTGTTTCTCCCCCAAGAGAAACCAGTTCTATGTCTGAGCCCTTTCACCAGGTGGTGGTGCAGGAGTTCAGATGTCTCCTATAACTGGGGGGGCAGCAGAATGCTTCAGCTATCACCAACAAAATTGCATCAAACAGCTTTTGACATGTGAGAGCTTAATGGTTTGCTCAACATCTCTTTGAAATTGGTCACAGATAATGATAGGAGGGCATAGCTCTTCTCATAGTGGTAAGACTAATCAGCAAAAGCAAGAAATATTGCATATGCTGTGAAGGAACATCTTTTCTAGAATTCCCATTTCCTTCTTTGTTTCCAACTGTGTATGAAATAAAATTTTTTCCTTGCAAAATGCCAAATTTCCTTTCAGAAAATCAGCATGGCTATACTTGCAACTTTTCCATTAATTGCCCTAATTATTTCTGAAAGGGAGGAGTTTAGAGAAAGTTAGGAAGAGTGAGTGACAGGGAGTCAAAATAAAATTAAAAAAAGCTCTGTAATCCTTTCTAATGCTCAAACTTGTGAAGGAAGAGTTGGTGAGGCTGTAGAAGAGAGGCTGAATAGCCTATTTATTTATTTATTTATTTTCCTATATTTTAGCCTTCATGTGAGCAAAGCATGACTCTTCCTAATTTAGAAAAGAGAGTGAACATTTATTACAACTTTGAAAGACGACTGCATTTGGGGCAGTCAAAGATTGAAGCTGCTTTTCTGCTGACTAAGAAAACCCTCAAAGGAAATATTTAAAGCAAAGCCTAAAAAGACAGAATTGTTCTGGGATGACTTAGGGGCTGATGCTTTAGTAAACTCAGGAAAACCACATTCTAGAAAGGAAAAAAAAATCCACACACACACACAACCAAACCCTATTTTACACTTGGATGAAGAGAATAGGATTAGAAGTCTAAACTGGGGGAAGATTTGCCACAGGCAAGGAGCCAGCTGGCTGCCCAAAGCTCTGCAGAGTAAGCCAAATAGTGGGTTATAAACAGGAATGAACAATAACTGTGATGGGGAGAGCAAAAATCCACCAGCTGGTGATGGATGAGCTGGAAGAGCTCACACGAGGTGCAGCTTTTTAGACTGGCTGTTCCTGTTTTGGGGAGGTGCAGAGGAGTGCACAGGGGAGGTTTAGAGAGCCATGGCCTGGGACAGGAAGGGCTCAGGAGGGGCTGGCACCGAGGCTTTGGATACAGCTCTTCTTTGTGTCTGTGCTGGGCAGGCCAAGGGCAACAGAAGAGCTCTGCCTTGTGGCAAGAAATGGTGTGAGAAGAAACTGCCTGGGGATGAAGCACTGGCCTAGGCTGTGTTCAGAGCTTGTTAAATCCTCACTGAAGGTCTTTAATAACAGGTCTGAGAGGAATTCATAAAATATGGGGTGTGCAGCCCAGGTGCTGGGTGACCACACCTGGAGGGCACAGGGCTGAGCTGCTGGGTGGATTCTCCATGAAGGAAGTTGTGTTTCCCAGGTGCTGGCTGGGACTGTTCCCCTGGAAGGGAAGCAGGTGAGCAGCACTGAGTTCCTGCCTGCACACTCCAGGACAGACAGAGGGCAGCTGGGCTGCAGACACTCCTGCCTCAAACCAGGCAAACACCCTTGCTGCTCCTGCCCTGGCACAAAGGGCTGAGTTACATCAGCTCTGGAGGGGCCTTTTAACCCTGGTTTTCACCAGGATTCCATGAGTAAAACTTTTATTTTGCTCTAAATGCTGTCCAATTGCAAGCAATATTCTAATACAGTAACTCCTGGACGATGACTGTGGTAGCTGTACACCTTCCCCAGATGCCAACATAATAACTTTCCAACCAATTACAAATCCAGAAGGGGAAATGTACAGCAGAAATTGGCTAGAACACAGGGAAAGCTAGAATATCAGATTATTGCTATTATTTTTTGTTTAGAAACACTTCCATCTCCAGCTAAATTGGTCTGAGGCAATGTCTGCATTTAGATTATCACTTGTGCAAACAGTTCTTTTGCTAAGCTGTTATGGTGGGAGATAACAGCACAGATAACTTCTGTGGGGGAGAAGTCTCTCAGAACTGAGTCTAATTATTTACTTATCTTTCAGTCAGATAACACTACAAGTGTTCATACTTGTTTGCTAAAATAGTAATTTGAGTTGTCACCTTGCTTCTAAGCTATTAGCTGTTTCTAATATTGGGAATCATTTTCAGCATGTGGCTTCTAACCAGAAAGAATTCTGTCAGTACAGATATTCCTGAGTCTTGGGTGCCTAATTCAGGAAAATATCAAAGACCTTTTAGTATCAGAAAATAACCAGAAAATCAAATTTCTTGTTGCTAGAAGAAAATATATGTATGAGGCCACTTTAAAAGATAATAGAAAGTCAGCATGTACACCCTCCTCATATAGTACACCAAATATTAGAATTAACAACAGAATATTGGGAAGAAAAAGAAAAGAAAATGCCAAATACCACAGTCTATTTATCATATATATATAAAACACTATATTTAAGCTCTGGATGTTTCGCCTGTCAGAACTGAAAGATATCAATACATCTGGAATTTGGCCTCATCTTTTACAGGTCAACCACAGGATTTATTCTACTTGCTGCTGTGTTGTCATGTTGAGCATGTTCTACTCAAAACATTGGCAAGCTTCAGCTTGGAGAAGCCCCAGTGGAATTTATGCAAACACAGCTTTCAGTGGTTTATGGCTCATTTCACTGGGATGGCAAAAAATGATCCTACTGACCCAGAATAACTATCAAGAGATGCTGTAGAAAATGAAGCATTTGAGACTTGTGCTGATACAATTTTACATCCCTTTAACATCAAAACAGAGTGTTTTTTTCTAGGCTTTTTAGAAATAATCCTCAGTAGTAGTAATAATAATATAACTAAAAGCCAGCAAAGATATATATACACACTGGGAACTGTCTCTGACAGAAAGTACATATGTTGTAAGTTTCTGAGGTCTGATTTTTCTCTCTGCTTCCTGTTTCTTGTTTACAAAATCAGCTTTTCTTATTGCCTGGCCAATCTAAATCCTAAGTCTCCCCCTGAGTGTGCCAGCTTGTACAATCAGTCTCTGAGTAGGTGTAGCAGGCACAGAAACATCTTTCCCAGAGTGTTTGACAGAGAATTGTGTGCTATAAAGTTTCCCAGGCCCTTAAGGGGGGACAAGTGTTTACCAAACCCACATGAAATTGCTTTTCCCCCAAACACCCTTTAATAATGAAGCAAAGTCAAGTTCATTGTAATCCAATACAGAGCAGAGCAGTTCCCTGTGCTGGAGGCAGGTGCTGTGCAGGGCAGCAGCAGCAGCTGCCTGCAGCTCTGGCTGAGCTTCAGGTGGTTTTCTTTGGACTGTGCACTGCCCAAGCTGGAAGAGCTGCTCAGGTGTAAGAAATAGAACTGATTCTCAGATAATTTGCCTCCCTCAGGCATTCTGTTTCCTTGTTAAAATGGAGTTTGGAGGTAAGGTCTTTCTCAGAAAATGCAGTTTGGAGGTAAGGGATCTCAGAAGAGTGAATGCATCTCTAGGGAAGGAGGGTTACTCTGACTCTTGATAATTAATTTCAGCAATAAACATTTAACCTCCCTGCTAATGAATTATTAGCCTTGCCCTGGTAGCACTTGATGTGCAGAAGTACTCTGAGTGCCACTTCCTGATGACAGAATTAAGAAAATTTTGGTGTTTTTCTGTCCAATATTAACCCAGTCATACAATCCACATTTTATCCTACTTGGGTAGTAACTATTCAGATTTACTGTTACAATGTTCTCATCAATATACCAATATAGAGTTGTAGCTTGAAAACAATGCAAAACATGTTCACATTAGTAAAAACATTCATTACTAACCACTGAACAGTGACTAGCACTGGGGAGGATTTGTCTGTGGATTTTCTATAATTGAAAGATTTAAATTGTGTTACCCAGATTGTTGAATTTAACAGAGAATCCTGTCCTTAGTAAACTAATTTCTTCTTTCTTAGTTTGATAGTGACTCTTTAAAAAATAAAAATCTAAAGAAGAATTTTGGTTTTGCTGGACATATTTGAAAGTTTTATGTCACACACTATATAAACACAAATATTCTCGTGACTGTTTTACATAGTTCATACATCAGTGGGGTAAAGATGCATAGTCTAAGTAATAGTTTACCCTTGGCTTCAAGAACAGTTTCAACTCCAAAGATCAGATTCCTCATGGTTTAAGTTTATAGTTTTGAAATCTAATGAGTTGTAAAAATATAATGCCTTGTACTTTAGTTTTCTGATAAATCAACAATTTGTAAAATACAATTTAATTTAAACTACAATTTAATCTGGCTCTGCTAAGACAGGTCATGAATATTCTTATTGGTGTCCTGGGTTTCCCCAAGCTGGGGAGTATGGTCTTCTTTCCTTGCTTTTGTCAATAGACAGAGAGGGAAAGTTCCACCTTTAGTCCCCTTTCCATTGCTTTGTTCTTGTTTTGTTGTCATTCTGTTCTGGGAATCTCTGAGAAGAGTGGGTAATTTCTTAACAAGGGTGAATCAACAATGCTTTTATCTGGTTCAGAATGTCAGGTCGATGAAGAAGGCAGAAGGAGGCAGAATAGAACAAAAGAAGCTTCAAACTGAAAGTCTCAAGTGCAAAGAAATAATTTTTAAAGTTTCTTCTACTGGAAGAAATAGACTAACTTAATACATAGTAGCAGCACCAACTGGGTATGGGTAAATCACAGTCACATTTCTGCAAGACAACTGCTATATTTTCATATCCTAACAGAGTCATTTTAGCCAGAGACATTTAAAACACAGTTAAATGTCACTTCAGTGATTACATGATTTATGACTGAGCACAGACTACAGTGACTGAATACTCTGACACTGACACCTTCAGTCTTTCTCATGCAGGAAAGGAATAAACTGCATTTTTAAAAGATGTAAATGTATCTAGGTACAGCAGAATTTAGAGACAAACTTTTATGTGACTGTATATTTTCTAGCATTTCTAGCACTGATTATGTTTTATGTGTGTGAAGGAAATAAGAGTAGAGACTTCTACCTTTTTTTTAAGCCACTGACTGAAAATCAGATAATGATGTCCTGTATTGTAGTGCTTCCCATATTATCTCTTAGTTGCAGTTATGGTTTCAGAAAATTCCTGACTAAAAGCTTTTCAAAAACTCTATTTTCAAGAAGTTATTTACTAATATTTCCAATTATATTGCATCCTCAGCTGTGGTTGGACAAGAAGGGCAAAAAAGATGAATGAAAAAATGTTCTTTCTGATTACATAATGCTAGAAATGAAAATTATTTTTTATGTTGTGACTTTAAGTCTTTCAGTTCCAATAAACCTTGCATAAAAATCCCCTTTTTTTCTGAAAGAGATTTGTTATAGCAGTGTAGCAGAACAGTTTATTAAAAGAAATAAGATGCAAAAATCTATGAGGTGTCTGAGAGCATAAGACATGATTCAACAAATCCCTAATTTCTTCAAGAAATATATTTCTAGGGAGATAAAAAAGATTTCAGTAACAGTTACTTCTCCCTCATGTCTACAGGAAAGCAAGCTTTAGTCTTTAGGGCTTGTGTTTTTCAGTACTTTCCTTATAACATCTCAGTGCCTGATGGCCTCATGGACTTGGTGTGTGTGAGGACTCTCACTGATGTTCTGCAGATGCTCTTTTAGCATTTAAAACAAGCTGGTCTTCAGGGAACGATTCCAGATGCCAAAAGAAGTTTGTTAGAAGTTCAGATGCCCTACTCAACCTTTAATGTCTGTCTTTATTGTAGGAAAAGAAGCCCTGTAGAAATTAGACACCCCAAAGAGATTTATCCCTCACAGTAACTGGGGAGGATTTGTGGGCGTTAAGTTTTGATTTGGTAATGCAATAGAGGGACAAATATGTACAGCAAAGGAGAGAAGCAATCATTCATTAAGGACAGGTTTATTTGGTTCCTGGTTATCCATGATTTTATTGCTGTTGTTATCTTCTAAATCTTTTGTAATGCTAAAAAATTGTATTAACTCATTTTATTGTACTTCTCCAATGGATAAGTGCTACAGACCAAACCTTTACAGTTTAGGCTCTTACCACTGAGTACAACCCCAGTGCTTACCATGAGGCATTTGCCAAGCTAGACCAACTTGTTTGATATTTGAAGCTGTAGGAGAAGGTCCAGTGAAGCTTCAGAACTGACTCTCTACCTCACACTGACTTTAGCAAGAAATAACCAATTTTTAGCAGATCGCTGAAAGGTCTCTCATGAGCTCTTGGACTGTCTCTGCCAGGTTTCAAGTCACCTTCCTGGTCCACATTTAACTTCTGGGCAATATAGGACTGCAGAACTCAAGAAGACTAAAAACATCTAAAATAGTAGGGAATAATTTGCCTTAAAAACCAAACTCTTACTCCAAGACTAACATCAGGAATTGCTGCTTTTTTGTCTGTGTAACTTGGTGAGCAGAGGGCATGCAGAACATCCACAGCACTGATGTACACAGGCCATATCTGTATCTCCTCTAGAACCCTTCTGGAAACTTCTGGAAAAGTGTTGAACCCTTCTGGAAACTCTTCTGGAAAAGTGTTGAAGTCCTCTTGGAGTTGAGACTCGTGGTTTGCCCTGATCTGTGGTTGGTTTTGAATAATGGATCCAAAATGCTAATTATCACACAAACTAATAATTGCAAGGCATTTTGATTCAGTGTTCTGTCTGGATCTGCATCTAAAAATAAAACTAGGTCAAAGCAGGAGGTGCTCAGTTGTTGCAGGAAGCAGTGTCAAACTTATTCCTTTTTCATTTATTTCTGTCATTCTAGACTGAATTCCTCAGAGATTGTTTACCAGCAGTTAGAAGGATTTGCATTTTCATTTTTCAGTGTAGTAGGGGAAATTTCAGCCTTTTAAATAGTATCTCCATTACAGAGTTATTCTTCAAAAACTTGTCTGTTTTTCTATTAAGAGTAGCTGATAAAATCAGTAGTGGATATAATCAGTAACATTTCAGTTACCTTTTAGAAAATGTTAGACACTGTGAAAAATAAAGGTATTTTCCAGCCTCAGGGCTGGTTTATACTAAGGGACAGAAACATTTGCAAGATTTAAAATTTACCTAAAGGCCATATTAATCTAAATTTATAAATGTCTCAGTAACTAAACACCCCTACACACATCTTCTCAATGTTTTTTAGTAGAAATAACTAAGCCGAATTCATAGAACTGAATGATATCTGCCCAAAATTAACTCTCTTTTCACATGAAGAATATTTTAAAGCAAGAAAATCTGCTTTAGTCAAGGAAACTATATTGTCTTTCCAAACAATAATCACTGTGATTGGAGATTATTTTCATAGAATCATGAAACATATGGGACCTTAAATAGTTCCATCCCCACTGCCATGGGGAGGGGACACCTTCCACTAGACCTGGTCCCCCATCCAGCCTGCCCTCTAACACTTCCAGGGATGAGGCATCCAAAACTGCTCTGGACAAACTGTTCCAATGCCTTACCACCCCCATGGTAAAGAATTTCTCCCTAATATTTGATCCATACTCCCCTCTTTCAGTTTAAAGCTATTCCTCCCTTTTCTGCCACTACACACCCTTGTAAATATTCCCTCAGCTCTCTTGTGCCCTTCAGGCACTGCCAGAGGCCCTGAGGTCTCCCTGGAGTCCTCTTTTCTCCAGGATGAGCAACCCCAGCTCTCCCAGCCTGAATCCCCAGCAGTGGTGCTTCACCATCACCTTCATGGCACTTGCTCCAACAGCTCCATGTCCTTAATCTGGGAATTCCAGAGCTGGCCACAGCCCTGCAGGTGGGGTCTGACAGAGCAGAGGGGCAGAATCCCCTCCCTGCCCTGCTGCCCACGGGGCTCTGGCGCAGCCCAGGACATCTTTGTCTCTCTGGGCTCTGCTGCCATGGCTGGCTCAGGTTGAGCTTCTCCTGCACCAGCACCCCCAGGTGCTGCTCCCCAGGGCTGCTCCTCACCCCTTCCCTGCCCAGCCTCTGCCTGGGCTCGCCCTGAGCCGGGCAGGACCTCGCCCTTGGCCTGGCTGAACGTCCCGAGGGCCACACGGGGCAGCTCTGCAGCTGCCTCTGGCTGCAAACCTTCCCTCGGCACAGTGGCCACACCACACAGCTCCCTGCCAGCAGCAAACTTGCTGGGGGTGCACAGGGTGCTGTACTCTTCTAGCTGGTGTTACCTAGCAGAGTTGTATTTGAAGGACTAAATGTGTGCATGCAGGAGATCTAATACAAAAATGAAAAAAAGAAAAAAGATTTTGATAACTCGTCGCAACTGTTTGCCGTCACATTTTTGCCACAAGCAATTTGTAATAAAGCAGCTGAATTTAAATATATCTATTCCAGGAGATAAATTTTCAACACTTTGTGAATGGTTTTACAGTACAGTAAGAAAAATATGTATTTTGAATTTGAACCCTATTTGGTGTGAGCTGTAGTCTGAATAACTGTCTGAACATTTCAAAATGAATCCATTCCAGTTCTGTTACTTCCCTTTCCTCATTAAAGTCTTTACATCTTGCTTCAGACCAAGACAGATACTTTGGCAAGTTTAAAGAAAGGATGCCAGTGCATGAAAAAGAATATTTTTGTTCTTGTTAAAATTGTCTTGCTAAGTAAATATTGATCAGATGCTGCAAAACCCTGTGGCTGAATTCATTCCATTTGAGGAGGAGGGAGGATGGAAGAACTGCCTCAGGCTACTGTAACTTACAAAACTATGATGAGCAAAATAGGCAAGTGCTGTACTTTCAGCTGGGATGCTGCTACAAAAAGGAGGAGTTTTGAGCAAAGTCCTTTGAACCCATTAAATTCTGTCTCCCTCTTGCAGGGTTATTGATTAGGCCTACTCCAGGAGCAGGTTAAGGCTGCAGGGGAAAAGCAACTCCTCAGGCAGATGTGCTGACATTACTGGCTCTGTAAGAGACAGAGCTTCTCAGTGGTCGTGGTGGGAGGGCTGTGCAAGACTTGAGTGCCTTGTTTTGTCTTCTTACTTCTTTTAGTCCACATTTAAAAATATGTCAAAGCTTATGAAATCCCTGCTCATCCCCCATAGAACTTTGCCACATCAAACAGCTGGTTTCCAGTGGAAGCTCTGAGCTATGCCAGACTGGGACTGCCACCAGCAGCTTAGAGGAAAGGGTTGTTAAATCCCTGCTCTCCCTGGAGTAGAGCAGAGCTCAGCCTCTTCCCACAGGGCTTGGACAGGGTCAGGGATCACAGGGACAGAGGGGGGAAGCAGACTTTCCATCCCCAGCTCATGGAGAGGTGGTGAGGCTGGCCTTGGAGGTAGGAATGGAGGGAAAGCTGGCTCTGTGTGCGTGCAGAGGTTCCTTAGGTCAGTCTCAAGAGATTCCCTGTGATTCCATCAGATGGGAGGCACGTGGAAATTAATCTGTAAAACTGTAATTCTTTACAGGCTTATTTATTCATCCCTCACTCATCTTAGTGTAAACACTCACAATCACAAGTCCCTGAATGTTATGAAACTTAGCCTAAAATACTTTGCTGTTTCTATGTCCATTTAATTGTCTGATTCCATGCCACTTTTCCACGCCTCTGTGTGTAACTTTGGTCCCACAGCTTTTGTAAAGGCCAGAATTCTCTGCTGCTGAAGCTTGTGTTGCACACTGTGATACCTCCCTGAGGTTTATCTGCTCAAGGTCGAGCTCAGATTCTCTGTTGGTGGCCTCCAAATATCTTGGAATGTTTACAAGTTCATCAGCAAAGTCTGGGTTTCGTGTTCCTAAGGTGGGAGGGTTCTGGCATTCATCACCATTGGCTTTGGAGGAAATTGGAACTGCTAAGTGCTAAAAAGGAATATTTCCTCCATCTCTTCCAAATAGATGTGGTTAAATTCAGAAGCTTATTATGTACAATAAACTGCAAAACTAATCTACAGCTTAATATTGAGTTACAGACAAGAAAATCAGCTTTGCTTAAACACAACAGCACGAGCTTCAGGCATCTGTTATGTTTAACAAGAAATTAAAGGGTTTAACTTCTTCTGTTGTATATTAATACATCTTTTTCCTTTTTTCTTTTTATTTTTACAAAATAAGGCATTCATTTATGTCTTTTCTTAAACACTAAGATTTTAACTTAGGAGGTTTTTTTGACTTCAAGTTTCTTCTAAAATCAACTCTTGTGAAAAGGAGGTCTCTGTTTCAGTTTTTGATGTTCTGAAGATGTTTAAGCTTTTAAAATGTTAAAATCATAATTTTTCCCTATGCTAAATCTTTACATATTGGAAATCAATCCTTAATCTGGTCTGGAATTATCTGTAATGTAGTGGCAACAGTAAGAGAACACCTATACTAAATACAATTTGCAAGTGTATAAGTAAAAACAATGGATTAAATAAATTGAGGTTTATTACATACAAACTACTGTTACCTGTGAAGATCTTTTCCATTTTTTCCAGTCATGCCTTGAAAAAGAAAGCCTAGTATGAAAAAAGAAGATTGCCACCTTCCAATCATAAGTTTTTATGAGTTGTGCTTCCCTTTTTGCCATCATCCTTTGAAATTCCAGTGCAGCCTTGAAAATCAGCAGCAGTGGCCCAGTGCTGCCTCCCATTGTCTCTGGGTTCCATTTGGCTGACTGTGTGTTCTCTTTTTGGCCAATCAGCTCTAAATTTTAAGGGAATATGATTTCATCATGATGACACATCCCAAGTTTGCGTGGATTTGGAATTTTCAAGATGTGGGGCTTTTTCTCTACTCTCCCTTCATTTTCTGAAAGGTACATTGTTATTACTCACTGTGTTCTCAGAAATACAGCTGGAGAGAGCTGCCTTTCTTGGATTTGATAATGGATTTCTCAGTTCAATCAAGGGATCATCTACATGGAAAAAGGTAACAAAACCAAGTATGTTTTCCAGGAATTTCATCTGTCTCTAATCTTCGTGCTAAGCTAGTTTTGTTTGAAAAGAAACATTCTTCCAGTTAAGTTCTTGTACTTCATAAATCCTATGATCAATATCTAATAAATAAATAATGATGCAGTATCAGATTAGCTCCAAAGAAGGATTAGAACTAGGAATAATGTCTGCAGTAACTAATCATTTTTAATTAGAAAAGAAACTGGTCTGAAACTCGGAACTCTTGGAAACTGTAAAGTCCTGGGCACCCGATTTCTGACAGTCTAAACATGAGACCTGAATAATCCACAGGAATCAATAAAAGTTACTGTCAAGAAAGATGTGGAACAGTGACCAAACATTGGGTATCACACAGAATATTAATAACTTCAGAAATTTCCCCAAAACAGAAGCATTGAGCTTCTTTTGACAGTGCTACAAGAATTTCTATGTATTGTATGTTTTACAAAAATCTGAGTTTTGACATAGATTTGGGCCATCAAACCTCCCTCCCTCCTTGCTTCTGTTGAAGAAATGTAGGATCTTCTTTGGGAAAATAAAACAGATTAAACAGAGTCAAAGTACTCTTCTTTTTCTTTCATAATTACTAGAAATTAATATATTGTTAAATTTCAAATCTGTTCTTCCCTGATAGGAGTTAAAAAGTGCAGGATATTTATAACTTTTCCAGTAATGTTTTAAAATTCCTCTTGCTAAAGCCCTGAAAGTGATTATCTTTTGTCTCACTGCATTAGCTTGCTTCTGTTAAAGAAGCATTTTATGGGTGCCCTTGAACCAACAGGCAGTCACATCTCTCTTCCTGACTGCATGGTAATAGTAGAGCTCCTTGGCTTCTTTATTTTAAATACCATTTAGACAGCACAGCATACAACTTGTTTTCAGCTGTTATCTGATATGGAACACATACAGTAATCCCCAAGGCTGGCATCCATGTACTTTTTTTATCACTTTGAGACTCAGCATATCAGTGTTTTCTCATTGCCTTATTTTTAAGCTAAATTCAGCAAGAAATGTTCCCTGAAGATCTGGATTGTGCAGGAAGGTATTGCTTTGTTATGACAACCAAGCATCCCTTCTCACCCGCATGATCCTGTCTCATTTCACATTATTGCTTTTTTTTTTTTGCCTATACTTCTTTCTTTTGAAATATATAGTAAAGTTTAATATCCAGTATAAAAACTCTTTATTTCTCTGTTTCCATTTCTTTATGCTCCATGCACTGAACAAACCAGCCCCTTTCCATCATCTGGGAACACAACAAAGAGAGATTCTCTCGTAAATGTAAAAAATTATTGTCTCATGTAGGGTGGGGTTTGGTTCTGGGTCAAAGAGTCACCTGCCCCCCTGGGACTGCATTCTCAGCTCAGAGCCACTGTTCTGTGCAGCAGAGAGCCCTGGGTCTGTGACTCACAAGCATGGGTGTGCTAATTACTCACTGCTCAAATTTTTCATGAAATTAGGAGAATCAAGATGGTCTGGACTCATAATTTGCAAGCTGGGTTTGCAGCCACAGAATTCAGTGTTGTTTCTTGGCTTTGGGGAGGATTTGATGCTTGTTTGTGGTACTTGTGCTGGTTCTCAAAGCAACCATAGGTGTTTGGGAGCTGGACAGTGTGAAGACATTGTAAATCTGCTGAGTTTCATGGCTTTGAATCACTGCAACTGAAAGAGAAATCTAAAGATTAATATTTTCCTTTCTTCAGAAGAAGATATCCTTAAGGCTATGCAGTGAACTGAACAAACTTATCATCACTATGTACTGAGCCATGATATAACAAGAATATCCTTAAGCTTAGAGAAATAGTTCTAGAAATGCATGACTAGACATTATATTAGAAAGCACACATTATAATATTCATTACAGTAGTAGAATGTGAACTGCATGTTATTGTAAAAGAAAATCCAATTTGCTGCCTACTGCCTTCAATTTGGTTTTGACAAGTACTCAATCTTCTGCTATATTTTGCTTTCTACATTTATCTTCCTGGGCATGTTCTGTAATGTCTGCTTAGGGCAAAAGCAATAATCTTTTCATTTAATTTAGTGAAAAAGCTCATGTATTCACTATGCTTACTAGGTACAACAATATGAAAACAAATCCCAGTTGCTAAAGATCCATTTGACAATATGAAATAGATTCTGACTTTTTAATTTAGGCATAAAACTGCAGAGGGCATATAAGGGATGCAGATTTAAGGAGCTGTACCTTTTATTTATGAGTGGTTGCAAGAGGGTGATCTGCAAAAGCCCTTATTATTTTACCAGTGATGGATGAACTTAAGACAATCTAAAAATAATTTTATTTGATCCTTGCAGAACAGCTCTGGAAAGTATCAAACTTATTTGGCTTTGTTAAAAATCTGAGAACTTCAGTTTACCTCAGTTTCTGCAATGAGTGTTTTTTCAAAGTGGAGCATAGTTTTAATTACATTGAAGTTGGTTCCTTTGTAATGTAGCTCACTGCAAACCACAGGAAGGAGAGAGGGCAGAATTTCAGCACAAATTCAACCAAAACATAGAATTTCTGCTGAACTGTCCTTGAAGGGGTGATCAACGGGAAACCAATCTGGCCAAAATTTTAATTGTTTTAGATCTGAGGTTTGGGTTGTTTTATGGCTTTTTTTCTGAATTTGTACAAAAATGTCAAAAGAACATGTTTTATCTTGTTTATGGAAACTTGAAGTGTGGTAAAAATGCATCCCTAATTTTCTTATTAGTTTTTCCTCAGAAGGAAGTGTGATATTTTTGGATAAGCTCCTCAGTTTGCCTAACCAACAAACACCTCCAGTGCTTTGCTCCCCAATACACATCTCTGATTTTAGAAAATAAAGTTTGTAGAAATTTTTACTGAGAAGCTCACAGAATCAGGTAAGCTTACCACACTGATCTGGAAAGCCACTTTCAGCCCAATTCCTCCACTTCCCTTCAGAAACAAACAGAGAAATAAAAGGATATTAAAGGTTGTCCTTTATAATGCTGTTAAACCTGATGTCTTATCCCTTCGAACAGCAGCATCTTTCCTGCTCCCTCATTTATAATGAGGAATAGCTGAAGGGAGCCACAGTTGGATTCATTATTTTTTCCAGGAATAAACATCAGTCTGAATACCAGGAGCTATACCGTGGCCTTATGTATTAGGGACTGCTTCCAGTGATGGCTGAAAAATGACAATTATTTCTTATCTCCTCAAACTGGAAGGAGGCAACATAGCCTCAAGCAAAAACAACCACAGCCACATGGTTTGTGGATCTGTTTTTGTAGAATCAAATACAGCCAGAGCAAATTTGATACTTCTCAGAACTCTGAGTTTATGTTTTCAGTTGGCCAAGTATATCTTTAAAGTTTGGTAGTGTTTTGTTCCATAGCTAGAAATGTATTTTATTCTTCAGAAGCAAATGCTGCATGTTCTGGCTCAGTAAAATTCCTACAGACCTCAAAAACAGAGTAGGATTTGACCATCTGGAAGCTGTATCAGACTTTTGATTTCCTTTATACAAATATCTGATCTCTTACGCACTCGTAAGCAACTTTCTGTTTGTCACTAAGGCACCCAGACCCTACTGATATGGGTGTATTTTAGAAGCTGTGGTGCCACATTTGCTCTCAGTCCCTACATTTACATTCAGTTCCAGGTCTTTCCACATGACCTGAAGATGGCTGAAATTTAGCCAGCAACTACAGAACTGGGATTATTCTGCAAATTCCACCAACTTCCTGTATTACCCCAGAGCTTCACCAGACTCTCTTTTGGCATAAGACTTTCTGTAGACTCTTACAATTTAATTTTTGATATGTGCCAAGCTACCTCAGTTGTGACAAAGTTGATTTATATTATCCAGAAAAAAACAACCAAGTTTTGTGTCATTTAAAAAAGAGAGGCTCAAAATTTCAGAGGTCTTTGAGAGCAGATTTACAGAATTAGGTACAGAATCATCATTGAGAATATTGATGAGACCAACCATTAGCCTGGAGAGGAAACCCACAAACACTCAGTGCTGCTTTTCCCTCCTCCTCCCTTCCCACACATCCTTACATGAAAGCTTCCTTGAATGTGCTGGCATGGGTGACTTTCTCACCTGTCCCAATGCTTCTGATGCCCCTGTGTGAAAAGAAGTCAGGAGAAAAGGTGCCAGGACCAGAGCATCGGTGCCTCTGCAGAGGCACAGACTGAGGAAGGCATTTTTGTATCACTCTGGTTGGAGGAGAACATAAAAGTTTAGACTTCTGCACGTTCTGAAAGTGCTGTGATATTGTTGCTCTGAAAGAGCATAATTTCTTCCACAGCTTTATGGTTTTAAGTTTGCTGCTCCACTTTGAAGTCTAAATGATTTTCTTTTCCTAGAAATTATTCAATATATTTTTTGCATAAAGCTCTTAATCCTTGGCCAATCTGGAAATGCACAATAACTTCAAAACACTCCTTGGTGATTTAGCCTTGTGTGTCTTCATTCTTCATCAGCCTGTTAACAATCCTCCTCTCATCTGTTGACTTCCTTCTCTCTTTGCTGTAAGCTTCTGCCACAGAGAGCCTCTCACAGTGATCAGTAAGTTTCATAAACTGCAATTGTGCCAGATAATTAAATAAGAACTCTATTTCAAATCAATTTAAATCCATATGACTTTCAGAAATGACAGTTGCTACACTGTAAAACCAGTGAATAAAACCCTTTTGAGTACTTAAATCAATCCCAACTTTGTTTCATCTTAATCTTCAGAAAGCAATTCCTGCAAATGTCAATACTGCCCTAATAGATTGGGTGATGATACCTTGTATATGTTAGCTCCAGAACTGCACTTGGATCAGGTCAGTCAAATGACTGTAATTGTTGCTTTTCTACACAGCACAGACAGAAGCTGTGCTTTAGCTAAGGCATGCATTTATAGCAGTGCTTAAGCATTGCTCTGGACATAACTGGATTTTTCCTATTTATTGTGTGCTGTAGATACACAGCAGCTACCATGGGTTTATCAGCCAACAGCCAATAATGCTGTATGGCTCTAGAGAATGAATATTTTTATATGGTTGGGAAGATGATTTTCATGGGGTTTTTTACTGGTTTTTTTCCTCCAGGATCAGGGCCTGATTTCGAATGAGAGATCCTGTGCTGCACAAATTCTCAGGCAGAAGTAATCCTTTTCCCTTAATCAAAGTCAGTGAGTGGAAAGAAATAATACAACAACAGGTTACAGAGCAAATCACTGGCATAACAGAAACCATCTCTACTGAGTGCCATCTGAGCAGCCCTATGCAGTAGAGCATCCTCAATAGACTAAATTGCTTTATATCTTTTTTACATCTGAGAGTCTGCTGTTTTCAGTCTATGAACACCAGATATATGTTTCACATATCCACAGTGTTTGCATTAAAATAACAGCTAACATATGTTCCTGAATCGTGTTTGTTTAACTACCCCTAGTCATCTGAAATCCTGACTATAAAAGCAACTCACAAAATTGTCCATCTCTCTATGTGTCTGCTGATAACAGTGATTTTACCCATCCCAGTAGGTCTTATATTAGTAATAAAGAAGAAAACCAGGAATTAGCAGGGGCCATTGCTGTATGTAGCCAATTACTTGTCTGGTTTCAAGGGCCTGGATGATTTGCAGTTATTGAACAACAGCAATCCAAATTACTAAAATTAGCAGAAAATACACAGTATTTGTACCTTGTTCAAAACTTGCAGCTGGCAGAGACAGCTAATTAGTCTGGAGTTTACAGGCAAAGCACCAGTAATGCCCTGACCAAAGTGATTAGCTGGGCCTGTAATATGCTTTTAGTAGGAATCACACTTCTTAAATCTAAATTTTCATTTCCAGATAGTATCATAACGTGCCTGTGCTTTTAGTGAGAGTGGAAAATGTCACAAATTGCATTTCTTCCCAGGTGAAATTATCATTACAGGAGGGATTCGAACCACAGCTGTCTAAAGGCTTGTTCAGAATGTCTGGTGGGCTCAGCAACTCTCCCAGCTCAAACTGCAGCTGCTGCTGAGTTAGCAGACAGTGCTGCAGGAGGACTTTATTAGAAAAATTGACAAACCAAGATTCACTGATGGTACAAAAGTGTCTGGGTAAATGAATCCAAGCATGACTAACTCAGCTTGTAGTGGCAAAAGAGCCAACTGTCTAAAAGCAGAGGAATGTAAAAGGCAATGAAAGGTAATTTGGCTGTGTTGTGGTATCTTTAATACAAAAGGAGACATGCACGAATGGAAAAAAGAGCAGTTGTCTCTCAAAGGCTATCAAAACCCTCTAGGTGAAAAAATCAGCCAGGATAAAGTGCTGAGTGCATTGGTATTTACTAGGGGTACAGAAAGGAAGAGGATCTACAAATACATTAGGTGAAAAAAAAGAGTGAAATTAGGCAGAGTCTCAGTTAATCAGGGTGGAAAAGCAAGGGAGGAGGAATTCTAAGCCCCTCTTCTGTCTTTGCAAAAAGGTTCAGGATGATCAGATACTTCTGAGTCTAATATGGCTGTAAGAAACAGCCAAACTGGGTTTAGCAAGAACTAATAGTATCAAACTGATTCGATTTTCCTCTCGGAAGGAAAGCTCAGGCTCTAAGGAGAAGCAGTCAAAGTGCTGAACTGGAAATTTGGAAAAGGCTTAGAATCCTGTTCACTGATGTGTTCACGAGCAATTGATGGAAATACAGGCAGGAGAAAATGCTCTCAAGGTGTAGTGGAACAGTCAATTTGGGAAAGTCTAATTGAACATCAATTGCCTATAGATCTTTCAAGTTTCTGGAAAGGTCTTTTCATTTTAACATATTTCCCCTTTTCCTTTTTACCCTTCTCTTTTTCTTTTGCCAGAGAATTAAGTAAGATTAAATAATGGTGGTTTAGGAAGTGCTTCCTTTACATTTATTTTCTTTGCCAGTAAGTAAAATTTTCCTAAGGTTTGAAATGCTCAGCAGATTGACTGAAAAGATACAGAAATTTTTTGTTCTCTTTGTTCAGTATCAGGGGAAAGAATAAGAAAACCAGAGTTTCCCTGCAGAAGTTTATGAGATCTTAGGGTTTGGGGTTCGGGATGGGTTTTTCTAATGTCTATTAAATGTATTAAATTTATTGCTCTCCTGCCAAATAATATGATATAAAGTATTTAGTTTATTTTTTCCTACAGATTTCAAATAAACAGATTAGAGGAGGCCAGTGGGTAAAGTAAGCTGACATTGATTTGTTGTTTCAACATGGGCTGAAGGGAAGTTGATGCACGGCTCAGAGTAGCAGGAGGGGTCCTGCTAATCTCTGTGTCACTCAGGAAAAAGTTCTCATGTAGAAATTTTCCCATTACATGATTCGTGTTAGTATTCCTGTCAACACACATAACTGCTGAATAACGAAGATTAACATGCCTGTGGCCACAAATAAGCTTTACTTTTTCTTATTTTTGAGCTTCTCCTATCCGTGATTAATAATTTGTCAGAAGGCTTGAATTCCCAACTCAGAAAGCTAAATACATTAGTAATTAGAGCTCTGCAAAATGACATTGTAAGTAGAATAGCCAATGAGCTTTCAGATATGCTCTAAAACACAAAGACCTTCTGAAGGAGGAGGGAACAAAGCGATGTAGGACAGAGGGAAAAGGAAATGTCTGTGCCCAGAGATTAAGTTTTGAGTAAAAATAATATTTTCTCTAAGTAAATTGTAGTTTCCTTTGAAAATGATAATTTAGAAATAATTTAAAACTACTAAGAGTTGTAGAACAAATATCAGCATCCACTGATACTTAGGAGTTCTGTAAATCAGTATTTTTCAAAATTTTTATTTATCAAACCATTATAAATCTTTTCAGGGGAAAGAAATAAGCCAGCCACTCAACAGGACCAGTGTTACTGCAGTGGTTTCAGTTATAACTGGAAATTATGCTAAGCTCTGGGTAATCACTCTTGGTTTTATTTCCTTTCTTGGTTGGTCATTTCTTTGCATACATGGGAACACATGCAGCTGCTCTGTTTTCTCTCTCTTTTTTTCCTTTGGTGAGTGGGTGTCTCAGAGGCTTCACAGTCACCATCCATCTGTGAAAGCTCCCATGGCCATGGGACTTGTCAGGGAAACACTGCTGATACCTTGATACATTAACTTCTGGTGCTTCTCTCATTGAGATGTGAACTCTCAGTCCAGTCATTCACCAGTTCAGAAAAAAAACAAAGCTAAAATATAAAAATAGAACAGATAACCAATATGAAAGAGTCTTTGGGACTTAGCTGAATAAACATTGCTGCCAGTCCTGGCTCTATAGCTTTCCCCCCTTTGTCCTGTTGGTGAGGTATTCAGAGAATTTTTCACTTGGTTTATTTTCAAATTAGAGAAACCACAGCTGATGTTATTGTCGTGGTCAGTACTTTTCTGTTTTGAACAGTTGCCAGATTCAGGTTAGACTTGAACATTTTTCTGAACTCCCTTGGCTGCAGAAAGGATGGGTGGAGGTTCAGATCCATGCAGTGGATCTGGGCTTCTGGAGAGAGCTAAAAGGTCTTTCCCTGATTTTTGCAGAAGGTCCTGCCGTGCTGATGATTCCCCCAGTCTGAGAGAGCAGCTGCCATGTGCCAGCACACTGTGAATTTCAAAGAGGGTGTGGAGAGCCCTCCCTCCTGCCGAGAGCCTTTATAAAAATAACTTGACCTAGGGGAATTTGCCCAGCAAGCCTTGGGGAAAATGAGCAGAGTCGCCAGTGATTAACATGAGGCTGTCAAGTGTATCATTGTACATCAACTGAGCTGCTATTGCTGCAATCATGGCAAGACAGCAAGGAAAATTAGGGGAAAAACCCCTTTCCATCTGCTTCAACCTTACTGCCCACATTAGAAAATCAAAAACAAACCAACAAAACCCAGTTTGTGATATCTTTGCTGTGTCATGTAGCTTAAATCTTTCAAAGGTTTGATCCTTGTGTAGAGTGCAAGAAGCAAAAATTTTGTAGTGTTTCTACAGCTCGAATTGCCTCATTCAGTTTTTCTTACACTTTTATAAATGCTAGAATTGATTTTATATGTGTGGTGCATTATAAGAGTATTTAGTATGCAGTATTACAAAAAGATATAAACTCTTTCCTGTGAACTTTAATAATACTCTTCACATTAATATTTTCATATGCATGCATAGGTAATACATCTGTCTGACTCACACTGCAGTACTTGTGCAATATCAACATGATTGAATGCTGCCTTTACCAGTAAATGCAGAGATTAGGAACTGACTGGAAAGAAGTCATGGAAAGTTTAGAGACTGACTTCCAACAGGATTTGGAAATTGAAGTTCTTAATAGACCATTCTGTATTCTAATGCTAACACTTCTGCACACATTATTTGCTTAAGGACCTGCTCTGGGTTGTCTGAGAAATGGAATTCTGTTTGCTGTGGATGACCTGTTTAGGTAACAAAGAAAGGTATTTCAAGAGTGCTTGGAATTCCAAGATGGAAGAAACAGCTTTTGCAACCACAGATACAGACTGCAGTATAATGCATAAGTCAAAGAAGCAGCACTAGTTTAGATTGCTCACCAAGGCTTAGTTTTCATTTCTCTGGGGGGGGGTTTCATGTATATCTGTGTGTCTGCAGTTCTTGAACCTGTTGCCTAATTACAGATGGGTTCAACAGAAGGAGTTCCCTCGGTGTCCTGAGCGAATCTCAGCAGCATTAGAGCAGCTGGTCAGTGAGAGGAGAGAGAGGGCCCTGTCAGTGCCTTCCCTGGGGGGAGGGCTGAATATTGGCATCAATTCTTAGCACAAAGGAAGAGAACGTTTCTGAAAATGCCCCCACTGCAGGTGAGGCCTCAGTCAGAGCCAGCACCCAGTGCAGTTAACCTTGGAACACACATCTGAAAGAAACCAGGCTGGGAAGTGGAGTCTGTTAAATTTATTTTGGGTGTTGGGCGTATTTGATTTCTGCTTGCGTCTTCATGGAAATCATTTTAGTTTCTGTGCTATATCAGACAGAAGGTCAGGTGTGCACCTTTTTACTGCCTCCACAAGACTGTGTATTTTAGAGGGACATAAAAACATCAATTTTTGTTTGTTTGTTTTTCCCCTCTGGCAAATTATTATATGGAATTGCTCAAAAAGAAAAAAAAAAGCAGGTGAAGTACATATTTTGTTAGCATTTTTCAAGTAGAGAGTCATGCTGGTCAATTATGGATAGAGTTTACTATGAGGTCAGTAGCAAGCAAAAGTGTTCTTAGTGCTCAATTATGTTTTAAGTTATAGATGAATTTCTTGCAGCAGTTGTGTGAATTGGTGCATGTTCTCTTGGAAGAAAGAAGAGCAATAAAACTGAGAGCAGCAAAACCTGACGTGTGGCCACATTGTCTGTAGGAATTGCTTGTTATACATCCAGTTCTGGACATGTAGTGTGGAAGATATAAATATTCATTTGAGGATCACCCCTTCAAAGGGATTTTAGTGGACAAGAGGAGCCACTGGATAACTATTGCAGAGCTGATTTGACCGGTGTGTATATAAATAGGTATGTCAACCAGGAAATCATTGGGTTTAGTTGCAATTCTAAGACCTGGCAATAATGCTGACAAAACACTTGAATCCATCTAATTCTTGACTAGTTGGGATGCTTACACCAAGCAGAGAAGACTTGTTGGGACTACTGCCAAGATTTCTTCCAGGAGAGGCTCCCTGTCAGGAGCGAGGGACGACGGCACTCCCGCGTGGGGTGCAGGGGACGGTCACGAGGAGCAGGTTGGGCTGAGGTGCTCCAGAACTGAAGTGTGCTGAGACTCTATACCCAACCTGCCAAAGCATTGTACATTACCTTGAATTTCATTAATTTCTATCAAAGGAAATGCAAAGACCTGCATTCATAGCCTCACAGGCTAAGGGATTGTTTTCTATGTGCGATAAGGAAGGTTTGTAGTTACTTTTGTGTCTTTAAAGCCTGATTCAGCTCTGAAAATAGAATCTGTTTGAAATACTGTGTTATACCGGGCCACTGACTCTTCTGTGTTCCCTGAGTTCTCTCTCAGCTTTCAAAGCTGCTATCCCATTCCCATCTCGTCTGACTGAAATGTCATCAGCTCCATTTTTGTCTCATTTTTACCTTCTAGCAAAGGATTTGAAGTTCACACTAAGTATATTTTATATTCATAACCTTACTCAGCTTTAGGGTGTATGACCTGTCATCTCATAAAATACTTTTTATATCTTTATCTCCAGTGGGTTGCTGTGTTTTGTTCCATGTTAGGAATTTTGAACTCCAGCCTCGTGTGAGTTTTGGAGATCCTGCAGAGAGGGATGAGGGTTTGAGGTGTTGCTGTCATGGCCTTCCCTCAGCCCCTGGCCAGGAGTAGCCACAGTCACAGGTCTTGACTCAAGGACTCAACTTCAGGCTGCTGACTTTAAGAGCTATGTAGGATGTCTTTAAAAACTACCCAAAAGACTTAATTCTGCTTATTATGGGATCTCACTTATATGGGAACTTTTTATAATTGTTGAACTGATAAAATGGTTCAAACTCCCATCAAATACATTGAATAAAAGATTTCTAATCATATCTAGGTATAATGAGAATAACTTTCATATGTTCCTACTTTAAATAATTTCACTGTTGTTTGTGATTGAATGATTTTCTTAGGTTAGGAATAAACAATGATTTTGTCAATAAATTGTCAGCAGTTGAGTTTTACTCATCAAAACCATAATTTTGAGAAAGCTGAGACAATTAACTCTTAAACTTTGAATAATCCAGCATTTTACTCCTCTCACATATTCAAACTTTACAAAAGGCTAGAGGCTTTTTGCTTATGAATAATAGTGTGTTCATGGAAAAAATTCTCATCTGCCCTTTGAAATATCATTCCTTCTTTTTTTAAACTTTATAAAGACTTTGATTTCTATAAATGAACTTGAATTTCTCAATTAAAGGGTTTTGACTGAATTTTTCTGAAAACAAAGATTTGTGTTTAAAAAAAACCTGTCAAGTAGTATATATATGATCTTACTCAAGTCCAAACTTGCTGATATCTTGATTCCTAAGGAACATTAGAAGTATTTTGTATATGCAGTCATTGTGTGTTACACTGGCAAGTTATCACTTATTTACCTTGAATCAAATGTGCCAAATGAACATCCAGTAACACTGCAGCTGAGGAATACATTTACAGGGCTAAGAGTATTCTTGTAAAGAGCTAGGAACCCTTTTGCTTTGATCAAAAATTTTTGACCCAATAACAAAATATAGATCCAGTGATTCCAGCATAGGCAGTGATTTTGCATTGCCTTTAATTGAATTATATATTATGAAGAAGATGAAAATATGGAATCATTCTTAAATTATCCCAGAACTATTTTGAAGACATTTTAAGCAGCAAATATGTGATGTACTCTTGCAAAAGGAGAGAGGGTTTTGTTAAATGTTTTTAATTGCTTTCTCTTTTTAAATTTTAAAAGTTTTCAAGTGTCTTAAAATATTTTATTTTGGTTTATTTTGTATCAAATCAACCTATACTTAACTCAATAGTGTACTACAGCTAATATGATTATTTGTATTGTTTCCTAGCTCATCTTTTAAATGTGGATACATGTATAAAAGACTATACACCATTGCTAATTCTAGATTCTGATTTCTATACTGGGAAAAAAGCAAGTATTACCATATTTCAACATATTTGTCAGTGACCTTGGAATGAGCAGTGCTGTGGTGTTATTCACTGTTGGAGATTTAAGATAGAATGAGCAAGAATAATTACTGAATTCCTAAGACTGGTGACTGGGCACTAAAATAGTGAAGTTCAGTATAGATAAATGTAAAGTTACACAGAGAAAGAAAACAGGCTTGAGCTCCACATAAAAAATTATGACCTCTGGGATTATTAATTGTCAAGAGCAAGATCTTGGGATAGTTATAGATAAGGCTGGTGAAAAGCATCAGCTCAGTGTTTGGTGAGTGTCCAGAGAAATCACCTTTTAGGAATTATTAAGAAAAGAATAGAAAATTCCTAATTTTCTTGTTCTTTATTGTGACTATTTATATTTTCTTTATGGAAACATACATTTAAGGGAAGCATATTTAACTGTGATCTAACTTAATGACTTCATGTGGTGTAGATTATTCTTTAGCAGAAGTCAGTGGTAAAATCCAGTCAGATTAGAGACTGGAATATATAAATATACTTTCATGTGATAAAAATTCATTTAAAATATCAGATGAAATCCTGTTCATTACAGTCAGGCAACATTAGTATTAGCTTCAAGGGGACTGCTCATTTGAATAAGAACATTATCCATAATCAGCAAGTCCTTTCAAAGCTTGGATCAATGCCAGACTAAAAGTTCTCCATTCTTATCTCTTGGAGCCAAAGGAAGAAATGAAAAGAGAGGAAAGGATTACAATAGATGTTCTTATCCTCTGGTTTAATCAAGTGAGCACTTATCACTCCATTCCCTTTGAAACGAGAAGAAAAACCTCACTTTTTGAATCTTCTGACCTTGTAAGTCAGACAGGGTGGCCTGTTGTATGCCAGGCTCAGAAGATAACTTTCTCCCTTCCTTCCCTGCCTTAAAGGACACATGTCCTGCAGAGGGAAAACTCAGGGTTGTATTTGCTTTAGGAAAGAGGGCAGGCAGGTGGGAAGTGCACTGACTGCTGTGAGGAAGGAGGGAACCCCCTGTAACTCCATTTTGCTGGGTCTCTGGCTCAGGTGATGTACAGAAGGGTGTCAGTGGTACCCTGAGAGAGCACTGCCATCCTACAGAGCTGCTTTTCATCCAGGCAGAGCACCTGCAAATGGGAGGGGAAGCAGAACCTTTCCAGGCTTTTCTGACCTCGACCTCCTAAGTGGTTTTACCTTCTATGAAGGCAAAAGTTGCATGTAAAAATGCAATTAAAATGAGGTTTGTACATTTTATGTGCAGGATATATGTGTTTTAAGAGAAAATTAATGTTCCCTGTAGGCTGTGTGGAGGCAGTACTGGTGGCAGGGAAGTTGTAGCATCTTGAAATACTTTTATATATATCCTCACACTTCCAGTTGCTAAACCTATAGTATCTGATTATTTGGGAGAGAAGGCTTTATAGAGAATGGGAAGGGAAAAAAAATTCAAATCAATCCTTTTTCTTTGTCCTTTAAGCTACAAAGAAACATCAAACTGCATTTTGACCTTATCTATCTACGTTCATTTTGTTTTACTCTTCTGTGTAATTGAGGTGATAACCTCAGCCCTAAATACCCCTTGCATTTCCATCTTTTCAATTTCCTCTCCCTTTTTCCCTACCTCAGTTACTGAAGGGTTTTGTGGCAAAGAGTAATTTTAATTCCACTGTGCTTTGAATGACCTCAGAGCTCAAATGGCTGTGCAACTTTATAGTATTTTCCTTGCTGCAAATAAATGCTGCATGGAAGGCTCCCTGCATGATTCAACAGTATAGAAATAAAATTGTTTGGATCACAACGTGATTTGCAAGGATTTAGTGAACTAGCTGGCAGTTTTCTCCCTGGGAAGCACAAGGGAAGGGGGCAGGAAAGGAGATCTGCACCAACTGGGAGGATGGCAGAAGTACTGGAATGAAAACAAGACTGGGAACCTCGCCACTGTTGCTACAACAAAGAAAAAAATAATGGCTGCAAATTCTGCCTATCTACCAAAATATTTGCTTAAAATATTGCCTAGTGAAACAAGTAATTTTTCACACCTACACCTGATTCAAGATGAAGTAGGTACATTTTTTACTATTTTGCACTACAACTTTACTCCCAGACCTAACCTCAAAATCATTTCTCCTAACAAATTCATCAGTTTCAAGCTTTAGAGTCTGCTGTAATCACTGAGTCTCTCTTTTGTTATTTACAGGTTAAATACTTCTGGTGTCAGTGTTACAACATCGACCTAGAAATTAAGCATTAAAAATTTGAAGTTCTGAAAAGTCTATTCCTTTTTATAAAATATTCTTAAAATTTTAATTTCTTCATGTTAAAAGGATGTAGCATTTTCTAGATGGAGCTTCAATTTCCAGAATGTCTGTCTTGGTTTTTTTATATCTTTTCAGATCCCAATGTCTTTCTCTAAGAAATTAACCAAATTATCATGAAAATAGGTTATGGTAATTGAATTTCTTTTAAGTTCCCTATGCTATGTCACCTCCTTATTCTACTCCTTCTCCCCAGATAATCATACATTTTATGAAATGGGTATTTAGACTTAACTTACATGAACTTCATTGGTCCCTTTTCCAAAACACTTGAACAGAAAATAAGGCCAAAATAGACATACAGTTGCAAAGGAAATTTGAAAATTATCACAACAAATCAGTTTGCTGGAAAGAGACTTTCCTGTCTTTATCTATATCTATTTTTAAATGGCAGCAAACATGCAGAAATCAGTTGAGTTTCTTGGTTTCAGACCAAAATGGTGGAGATTATTTTCACCATGTCATGATGGATTCAAGTTGCTCTGGTTTGTACTCAGGAAAAAAGGACCCTGTGGCATTTGACTTTGTGCTTCTTTTGCTGATTTGGAAGCATCGCTGCTCATCTGAGAACACCTTGAAATGGAACCCAGCTTGCATTTTGAACACTAAGCCTGAGGCAATTAGGTTAGAATTATATTTACAGAATTAAAACAGATGAGAAACAAATCATGATTATTTATGGTGTTTTCTTGACTCTCAGTTCTACATCTTATATTGCTTTATAAATTTCTGTGAAATCCTTATCCCAGAAGGCTCTTGAAAACAGCCTTTCAAAACAACTGCATACTGCTAATATTGGACTTTCTTTCATGTTGTTTTCAGAAAACCCAGTCCTCTTCACCCTTAACTTAATGGGAAAGAACAAAACAATGCACTTGTATTAATTCTGTCTCTCAGAGCAAGTTTTAGAAGTTGACTTGTGAAAACCTATAACCTTTCTCTCTCTTTTAAATGCTATTTCTTGCAGACTAAGTTAGTTTGGTTTTTTTAGCTTGGAAAGTTCTTTCCATGGCTGAATGCAAAAGCAGTTTTGGAGAAATTGGGTATAAGTCATTGTTTCACAGCAGGAACTTCTGTCTTTTTCCCTTGCTGGTGCTGAGGTTTGGATCCTGGTTATTTGGTTTTTTTTTTCTATTCTTTACAAAGTCTCTCAAGGTTTTTTAATGACTTTGAGGTCAAAACTTTGGTTAATGCTGGGAAAAGCATAAAAATTTGTTGCTGCAAATGTGATTACTTCATAAACAAGGGATCTCTCTGTTACCATTTATTGACAGCTGGTGTGGAAGTGGGTTTTAGTCATATTTCCTAGAAAATTTCCTTCTCAAAATTTTCTATTGCTTGAAAATGTTTCAAGCTTATTGCTTGGATGTTTTCTGACCTCTGTCCTTGGAGCAATTCCATTTTGAGCATCTCCTACATCTCACACAGTTTAGAAGCCAGCTGATAAAATTTCCTGGAATTTTTTCTGTTCATCTGCTTCAGCTCATAGTGTTCAAAGGCACGGGCTTTAATTTTATTTTTGGATTCCTAGCAAATTGACTCAGATTTTTGTGAATCAATCCACTACCCATGACTGCCTTGGGGATATCAGTCCTTGCTGTATGAAATTTCATAGAGCTAGAGCTTGCTGTTTTAAATTCAGTTTATACAAATTATATTATTTAATACTTCTGTTCTTATTTCATGGCCAACACTTTACAAGCTGAAGTCATCCCTGTCTAGGCTGTTTGACATCTTGCTTAGAAAAAGGGACATTTCAGAAAGAAAGCCATTACAAGTGAGCAGGCTGTAGAAAATCAGTGCCCTAAACTTTGCTGAAAGTGGGAGATATTCCCTGAGTAAACTGGGGATATTCCCTGAATTGTTAATACCATTAACTCTATTTTCATCCTCACTGAGGAGCTGAGCACACAACAGATGAGCAGGAACATCTTTGTAGGGACAAACCCACCTTGTGCACTCCTGCTTCTTCAGCATATCCAGAACAAAACCAAGACTTGAAGGGAGAAGCAGAGGAGGAGGAGGATGGCACAATACCTGCTCAGTTTTATTTAGTCCAAAATGGGAAGAGCCTCACAGATTTGATGGAGCAACTTTTACCAGACCAATAAAAGTTATGGACCTTCTTATATAGAAAAACTGATAACTGGCACATCCTAAGGACAGACCTCATCAGCCAGGTCAGAATCATTGTTAGTCAAGTCATCTTATCACATTTATTTAAACATTTCTTTTTTGCCTGGCTGAAATCTTAGGGCGAAGAACACCTTTCCTGGAATCTTCAATTTTCTTACTCAAGTTATGTATACTTGCAAAAGCTTTTGAGCTCTTAATTGTTTTCTCTTTGTTGGTACAGTGTTGATTTGAGAAGTTTCCTTTATTCCACATAAAATTTTTATTTTCAATTACTTATTTAAAACACTTTCAGGATCATTTTATGAGTTCACCAAATGTCTGGACTCCAGAAGGTTTATAAATCTCTGTGAGGCTCTCAGTCTTTTCAGAGGTATAATTGCAGATGGGCCCATCTGTTCCCATTTCATTTTCATCTTCCATGTTTATCTACCTCTTTTATACTTGGCAGTATATGGATGGCAGAGAGGTTCAGCAACTGGTGTAAAGATAATAGTGCTTGATATTGTTGAGTCTGAAGAAAATACACCAAATTTTGAAACTTGAAAAATATGTTGTAATAAATAAGTGAATATCTTCAAATTCAGACCATGTGGACAAAAATGATGAAAGCCTACAAACGCAGCAGAAGATAAATTCATATGTAATTTATTTAATGGATAATATGTGTTTTTTCAAAGGAGCTAAATAATAGCAGTTGTAAACTAATGGGGAGCAAGAGGAATTCTCAACAGAGCTCTTGGGAAATTACAAAAGTCTGGAAAACTTCTTCCTAATGTCTTAGATCAGGCATGACACAGTGTTTGTGCAAGTAACACACTTGTAGGTCCCCTATATATATCAGTATAAAAGGTTTTTAAATTGTCTCATACATTTTAAGCTTTGAGGAGTGGTTTGATTGGGTTTTTTGTAAAGATCTTCAACTAAATCCCCACCTTTGATAATAAAAAACCAAACCAGTTGAGAGAAAAGACAAAGTAGTTACTGAGAAACCTCTCAAGTTCACCTGTCTTTGAGGACTGCCATGGGTTGAACGTCCTTTGGTGCATTTTTGCTCACTAATTAACATTGACAGGGCCTCACTGGTCGTGCAAAGGCTCTGGGTGTCACTGTCCTCTTGCTGTGGGCACACTCAGGGCACACTCAGGGACATCCTCTCCTGTGCCCATGGCAGGAGCTGCTGCTGCAGGTGGAATGGAGCCAGAGGGAAACTGTGCCTGTCTGCATGGGAGAGAGAGACAGAACTGAGCAAGTGAGGAGTGGTAAAGGATCTCTGCCTCAGCTGGCAGAACACCTGGGAACCACTTCTCCAGGTGTGGCTGCTTTAGCAACCCAAGAAATTTCCAGCACCCTGCCTCAAATGTCCAGCACACAATCGAGGGAGCCAAGGAATTTATACAAATGTTGTTTTCTTTATTCCAGCCTAGGATCCCGCTCACATCACTCAAATAAGCCCTATCAGAAAGTTGTATTCAGATTACTCTGAAAAAGCAGACTTGTCATACAGGACATAGCCCATAAATTTCCTCACTTTGTGCATACATCTACATTTATATATAGTTGGCAGAAGTTATGTGTGAAACCAGCAAATATCTTATGATCTTTCAGCTTTGATAACCAAATTACTCATGGATGACAGAACCTTTAGCACATTATTAGCCATCCAATAAAATGTGTCTTCCTCATGAGACACATAATATGTTTTTGGGGGATGGAGCACCTTGCTAATTTGGAGTCTTCGATATTGCCATAAAATGCAAAGTAGATGTTCTTGAAACACAGGCAAACTGGTGAGGAAATTCTAAACAAGGAGTCCAAAGTACAAAATCCTCTCTCAGCTGATGACAGTTGGGGGGAGTTTTTTTGTTTCTCTTTTTGAGGTATCCTGGTACAACCTGTTCCAAGCTGCAAAGGGAGGCAGATCAGCAGATGCAATGCAGATGAAGCAGGTCCATTACATGATTCACCACTTGAATGTTACAACCTTCTTAAAAGGTTATTTACTTTTTTTATACAGACGAAAAAAATAAAAATCCAATTTCCCTCATTTCTTTGTAGTTTCTGACATTGAGAGACCTCATGCCAGTTGAGTACAGTATTAGTTTTGTCCCCGGGTTACGAGCCAGGATGTGATATGTGGAGATTATTGCCATGTCCAGTTATTTTAGAGCTGAGTTACTCCTGTGAGACCTTGGTGCTCCTTTGGTGAACTTCCCAGGGATTGAGGCAACATCCTGGGCTAAGGTCAGGTCCATTTTGGGCTCATATGGGCTAATAGCCCTGCACTCCTCTTTTAGCAAGAAGAGTGACAACAGCCTTGTTAGGTCTGAAACAGTGTGATTTGCTCCTCATTCAGAGTCATCATTCAGTTTAGGGAACTTCATTTCTCACTTGTGGAAGGCTGTTCTGTGAAGAATACTGTTGTATATTCATTCACAGATATCCACTCCCTGGCCAGCATTTGGACCAGTGCTGGACTGGAGGTTCCTTTATCAGACCCCTGAGGGCTGTGTCCTTGTCCTCATGCAGGGATTGACCCAGCTGTGCCAGTCAGTCTGCTCTGCACTGCAGTGCCCTGGAGACAGGCTGCAGGACTGCTGCCTTGGTCTGCTGAGCTCTGCAGCTCTGCCCTGTCTCAAGGGCTACAGCTCTCACAGCACACAGCTCTCACAGCAC